>CM051346.1:26370311-26970311 GCA_028015215.1 Gynostemma pentaphyllum
GGTCCATCGGGTCCCTATGCTAGCCCAAATATCGTTGTAGCAAAACTAAGTTATTAATTTAACTTAGGAAGAACAAATAATTTAAGTAATTGAATTTACTTAAAATTAGGCAATATTAATTATTTGAATAATGAGATTATTTCAATGAAAATTAATATTAAAATTATTAATATTGATCCAATATTAATTTTTAAATAAAGAGTTTATTTAAATGGAAATTAATATTACATTATCAATTATAATATTATAAGGCAAAAATTAATTGTTTAAATAAATAAATTATTTAAACGGGAATTAATGTTAATATTATTAATTATTTAAATAATGAGTTTATTTAAATGTAAATTAATAATTAATACTATTAAATAAATAATGAGTTTATTTAATTTAATAATAAATACTAGAGAGAATTAAATTCAATTGGTTTAAGAAATAAATTGGTATTGATCCAAAATAATTAATACATTGGATAAAGATTCAATAGTAATTAATTATATAAGTATTGGCTAAATGTATTTAAATTAGAAATTATTATTTGAATTTTTCTAATTTTAAATATATAAATATATAATTATTAAATAAATAAATAGTTTAAATAAAGAATAAATAAATGTAAATGTGTGTGTGTGTATATATATATATATATATGCTGAAAGTGGCGTGCGCATGGGAAGCTTAAAGATTATATATACATATACATATATATTTTTATTTATTTTTTCTATTTATTTTAATAATTAGGAGATAAGCTTATCTAATTAGATTAGATATCATATTTTCCTATAAATATGACCATTGGGATTCATATTTTAGACACTTCTCACTTTAATTAGAAAAGTGAAAATTCTCTCTCAAGTTTTTGCCCAATTGCCGATTTTCCATAGGGAAAAATTAAGAAGAAATTTCTTCTTCTTTTGTTCTTCCAGTTTGATTCCCACAAGTCGGTTTTGCTTTCGATCGGGACATAGCATAGAAGATCCGGTGTTGTTGAGGATTAATGTTGTAAAGAAACCTCTAACCGATTCTCCATTAATTACTCAATGTAAGTGAAAGGGTTTTAATTTTTGAAATTAAGCATGAATCTTCATGTTTTATCACAAATTGCATGATGTTAATAGATCCGTTATTAGATATTAATAAGTTTACTAAATAAATTTCCGCTAGTTTAGTAAATCACCCCTTCAAGAAACTACATGGGTCGACGTGTTTAAAAAACAACACTCTTATAATCAAAACTTGTGGGTGAGCGAACAGGCCGAAGCACATCATGTAAGTTTATTTATTTTAAGTGTTATGTTTTTTTTTCAATATAATTTTGTATTCATTTCTTGTAGTTTTTCTATTGTCTTATAAAAAAATGGTGGAATATATGAATCCCCCACAAGTCCCTAGGACAGCAATTGGGTCAGGCACACCGGATTGAAGCCCACGTACTATTGATATGAAGGCCATGGAGATGACTTTGGGTCATAGACCAGCCTAAAGAGAGGTATGGGTAGACGACCTAAACCTCCCCTAAAATCAAGTAGTTCACCGAGATCTCCTGTGTCTTCACAAGAAGAACAACTCACCCAAAGTCAGCAACAACTAGTCCAATGTCAGGAATAACTAGTTGATGCACGTTATTTTGAGCCCGTGATGCGAACATGATATGGAGTCTAGGAAACTTCGAGATGACTGGGATGAGTTCTTAAGAAACTTCTGAGGTGGAGATGGAGGTGGGGATTGGGATGGTCATGCTTAGGATTTATATGTACTTTGAGCACATTACGTCGTTATCGTAGTATTTTAAGACATGTTTTACTATCTTAAAGACATTATTTTGTCTTAATTGAACTTTGGTTAATTCCTATTTCATTTTCCTTTCACTTTTTGTGGTTCTACATTTTATATGGTATATATATATATCAGGTGACATTTGAGGAGATTAAAAACAAGCAAAAAAAAAACAAACAGTGGCATTACCCTTGCCATAACACCGACATTGGGGATACCATAGTGTCAATGGTAATGTAACATCCCGTTATTTTGAGGTGAAATTTTTATTTATTTATTTAAAGTATTAAAGTTAATTTTAGAATTAGTTATTTGGAATTAAATAGTTAATTTCGTTCGGAACCTTTTTAATTACTTAATTAGCCTAAATTAATTTCGGTTGAATTAATAATTATTAATGGGCCAATTAATAATTATTAATCACCATTAGGCTAGTTTAAGTGCTTCGGGTTTCGTTTTAAAGGCTAAAAGCAAATAAGGGACGTAGGCGTCATTTTCAAATTTCTTAAAATATCAAAAATGCTATTCATTCATCTTTAAATAAGTCAAATTAGACCAAAGTCATCATCTTTTCTTCTCCTTCTTCTTGGCCGAGAGCCTCACTTGGGATTTTCTAATTTTTGGTTGTTCTTCAATTCTTGGTGTATCATCATAATTTCGATTGTGTTCGATAGCCCTGGGCCCGAGCATTATTTCCAACCTATCAATCGATCTTTTTCTCCGATTTTGAAAGGCCTTAAGGTATGACAAAGTTTCTAACCTAAGCTTCAAATATTGTTTTAATGGAGTTTTTGGTTTAAATCTTCTATTTCGTGCCGAGAAACTCGAAGATTTCAATCGAGGGAGTTGTTTTATGTATATTTAGAAACTTTCCCCTAGCCCTAGAATTGGGTTGAGCCGTAAACCCTTTCCGTTTGTTTTTCCCTTATTTGGTGAAGTCTAGGGTATTTTAATTGCTACGTTTTTATGTTTTACTTAATTTATCGGGATTGATATATTGTCCAAAACCCTAATTCATGATTACCCATTGATGGTACAAACCTCTAAAGTATTCGAAACTAACCCGAAACGCCTCTAAAGTGCTTAAAACCGGGGAAACCATCTCCATTCCTCCTTTCCCCTTGGGCCATGGGCCTCATGGGTCATTTTGGGGCAGTTTTGTTCTTTATTTTAGTAACATGACGATCGTTGTTCAATTCATTAAATTAATATACTTTAGGTGTATTTGAATTATACGTTTTGTGCATCGTTCATGAAATCAGTCAACCGGCGAGTTAGAGTTGACTTCATTTCTAAGGTGAGTTTAAAATGGTTGTGATTACTTTTATGTTTCCGGATTGCATGACGATCATGCTTGATCGGGGTTAAGAGGGTTATTAGATTTTAGAACTTATCCAAGATTGGATGTAGTTGGGAGATGAGGAAAGTGCATAAGGAAAGATTAGTAAACTTTTGGTGTGTTTAAAGTGAGTTGTTTATTGTAGATTAAGTTGTATTCTCAATGAGAATTATGTTTCCGGAAATTGGAAAAGAGTATTAGATTACTCCGTTTATTTGAGTGGTTATAAGGTAGTTAAAGGAAACTTTGGAAAGAAAGTATCATGTGGAATTGAGTTAGTTTGATAATTATAGCGATGGGATTCGCTAATTAGTACTACCAAAGGGGAGTAGTACGTGTGGTGTTATGATACGCATGGAAATGAAAAATGAATCATCATGTGGTATGTGTGGTAGGTGTGGTAACGAAAAACGAATCATCATGTGATACGTGTGGTATGAGTGGTAAATGTGAAAGATGACAATGTGGTCACGGTTTGAAATGTGAAAGGTGACAATGTGGTCACGGTTTGAAATGTGAGATGTGACAATATGGTCACAGTGTGAAATGTGAAAGGTGACAATGTGGTCACGGTTTGAAATGTGAAATGTGACAAAGTGGTCACAATGTGAATGGAGTTGTGATGTGGTGATTGATAAATGAAATAACGTGTGATATCATGTGTATGATGGAAATTTACATTATTATTTACTTTGTTATGCTTTAGTACTAATTAATTGTTTTAGAGCTTTATTTACGAGCTTGAATGTTTATTTTTTGAAGTTACGATATAGTGGAATGAGATTGTTTTCTTATGCATAGTACTTGGGAGTATAGAATGGGTAGTAAAAAGCACGATAGGAATTTGGACACATTTTCCGATATGGAATTCGGTCCATAGAAGTGCTTGCATCCATCTTATTCTCACTGGCATTTTTATGCTAATGTTGCTACACTTAAACTTTTTCAGGTAATACTCGTGGGAAAGGACGAGGTCGTGGAGGTGGTGTTGCTTGATCACGAGTGGATGGCTTTTGGGACATGGACCTACATGCATATTTTGGGGTATTCTATGAATGCTAGATAAAACTACACATGTTGTTAGTCTTTAAACTTGTATTTTGTGGCTCTCATGAGAGCCTAAGATTTGTTGTATATATTATCGAGTCTACTTTCTCTGATTTGGTTATAAACTGAAGTATGTACTTCTTTGTTTTTAAATTTCTCTAATTTGGGCCCATGTAAACAGGTTTTGGGAGTTCATATTTTAAACGGATCCATGCCAAATTTTTGTAAAACCTAGTCTTCCGTTGTTTGCTTCTGATTTAAAGATTTGAGAAAATTCGAGTTACAGGTGATCCCAGTACCGGCGTTATCGACGTCATTACGCCGGTAAAGGGAGTCTAAGTCGGCGTTGCAAAGGGTGCCAATGCCGGCGCCATATTAACCGCGCCGACGATGTTAATATTTCATTTAGTTATTTATTTTAATTAAAGTATTTAGTTTAATTTTAGAAAATTAGAAATTTAGAATTTAGTAGCTAATTTCGTCCGAAAACCGTTTTAATCATTTTATTAGCATAAATTAGTTGTAGTCATACTAAAAAATTATTAGTGAGCCCATTATTTATTGTTAAATACTTTTAAGATATATTAGAAGTAGTTAAGTTGAATTGGAATTAGAAACGTGAAATAACGAGCACCTGGAACAAGCTTCCTTAAAGAAAATAAGAGGATGGGGCAATACCGTCTTTTACCAAAATTGCTTTATATATATCCACTTCAAATTTTCAAGGATAATGATAAAAATAAAAGGAAGGAGGAGTGAAAAAAGAAGGCCAAACCCGTAGCTTAGAGAGAAAAAAAGAGGAGAGAAAGAAATTGTCGCCCCGGCTTCGTTTCTCGACCGTTTTAATCGTGCCTTAGCTCGTTGGAAAGCTCTCGAGACGTACTTTCTACCCATACCATCAATCGAGCCAATACATTCAAGATAAAGGAGATACAAGGTGAGGAAGAAATGGGTTTTTGGGTTTTCTTTATTTCCAATCTTGTATGCAAGCTTTGATTCATTTTTCCCAGGTGTTGTTTGTGAATTCTAGTTAGGAAAAATCACTTTGGATGAGGTTGTTGTCTTCGACCTAAACCCGAGTCAAATGGAAAACCCGTTCCGTTTGTTTTTCTCTCACTTAGTGATGGCTAGAGTGTTTAGTTTGTCATTGTTTTGTATTTTACTTAATTTTTCGGGAATCAAGTATTGTTTAAAACCTTAAATCACAGTTACCCACTGATAATTTGAACCTCCAAAGTACCTAAAACCAACCCGAAACCTCTAAAATGCCTAAAAGCTGAAAAACCAAACTCGAACCTCATTTTCCCTCCTATGGCCGAGAGCACCATAAGGCTAAAAACCGGGTTTTTCATCGTTTTACGCGTTGAGATATCGATGGTTCAATTTCAAGTTAATTAATGTTTATTGGATGTAACTTTTTTGTAGGTTGGTAATTGCTCACATGGGATCTACCTCGACACTTTGGAAGTTCGGTTTCAATTCTAAGGTGAGTTTAAAATGAAAGTTAGTCATTTTATGAATTATATTTCATTATGATATTGTTTATCAAGGATAAGAGGGAAACTGACTTCTGGAAGTTAATACTTGGTTGGTGACTTTAACTCGGAAGTGAGTGGAGTGACTTTGAAAATCTTACGAATTTGGAAGTGAAAGGTAATGAACTTGAGTGGTTTGGAAGTCAAAGAGGCTTGAAGTTACACTTGAGAGTTATTTAGTGTAACTTTAGGTAGTTTATGTTCTTTAGTAGTTTAGTAGAATTCTATCTAACTTACTAGGGAACTTGATGATTGTGATATGGTAATACCGTACGGGCTAGTATGTGATATTGATCCATATGGTAAACCTGATACGATGATTGTGATATGGTAATATTGTACGGGCAAGTATGTGATATTGATCCATATGGTAAACCCAATACGATAAATTGTGATATGTAATACTGTACGGGCTAGTATGTGATATTGATCCATATGGTAAACCCGATACGATGATTGTGATATGGTAAGACCGTACGGGCTAGTATGTTGATATTGATCCATACGGTAAATCCGTTACGATGAAACTGATTTGGTAACAATGAATGTTAATGTTACAGTTACATATACTCATTAGAATGGATAGGAAGAATTAGTAATAACCGGTACTTTTACCTTAAGTCTTAATATCGCTACTTTACAAGAAGTATATTATGTATGTTGATTTTGTGTGGAATTTGGAATGTGGAATGGGTAGTAAAAGTGAAATATAGGCCTTTGGACACAATTTCCGGTATGGAATTTGGTTCATAGGATTACTTGCTTTCATTTTACTCTCACTAGCATTTTTATGCTAATGTTGCTACAATTACAATTTTTCAGGTAAGAATCGCGGTAGAGGACGAGGTAGAGGATGTGGCACCGCGTGACTTATCGAGATGATGAATGGACAAGAACACGACTGGTTTTGGGTGTAGCATTTTTGAATGCTTACAAACATTTCATGACATTTTCTTATGTTTCATTTTGAGCTCGATGGAGCAATTTGTACAATTGGTATAGTTTTTGAACTTTAAAACTTTCTCTAGAAGTTTCATCATAGTATGGAATGCGCATTCCAGGTTTATTGTTTTTTCTGAAATTGGGTTGTAAACAGGTTTTGGATAATCCGATTTTTAAACGAACCCATGTCGTTTTTCTGTAAAAATCAAGTCTTCCGTTGTGCATTTGAATCAAAAGGATTTTTACGAGTTTTGGGTCGTTACACACTATGAGTAGGAACAAGGTAAGCTGTTTTAGTAGTTGCAGTGGGAGACTTTAATTTAACTCATATTATTTGCTTTTGGACAATGTATTGTTGATCCATTTTTTCAAAAGAAACTTAATAATAGTTAGTTATTTGATGGATAAGAGTTATTCCATAAACTTCCAGAGTAATGTGATTACTATTTTCAAACTATGTGTGGACATTTGTTCAGCTATTAATGAGAACAATTTATGCATTCTCAAACCATCATTGAACTATTGAAATTTGCAAAAACAAAGTCCAAAAGCCATAAGGTTTCAAAAGAAGATATGTAACTATGACATTTGAGGCCAGGTCATATAAACTTGAACAAGCTTGGAAGAATCGAGAAGGTTTAGTCTCTAAGTGCGTTAAAAATAAGAACCATGTCAGTGTGTGAACCCTGCCTTGAAGGAAAAATTACCAAAATATCTTTTATTGTAAAAGGAATTAGAGCCACTAAACCACCTGAACTTATACATATGCAATTTTAGGTACCTTTCAATGTAAAAGCTTGAGGTGAATATGAATATTACATCTCTTTCACAAATGATTATTGAGGCTATGAATAAATCTACTTAATGATTCAAAAATCCAAAACTATAAAAAAGTTCAAAGAGTATAAAACTGAATTGAAAAATTATTTAGGTAAAACTATAAAGATACTACATTGGGATCTTGGTGGTGAATATTTGGATTTATATTTCCATGATTACTTGGTGGAACATGAGATTGCATCCTTAATTTTCATCACATGAAATGCCATAACATAATGGTATTGTTGAAGGAAGGAACTGAACTCTGTTAGATATAATTAGATTGATGATGAACTATGCATAATTGTCACATGCGTTTTGAGGATATGCGATTAAGACTGCGTAATTTCTTCTAAGAGTGTACCAAAAACATGTTTAGATCTATGGAATGGTCGTAAAGCAATTTACGATATTTTCTCATTTTTTTTATAACATGAACTTACCATTTATTTAAGAGAGCTAAAAACACCCTTTTATATATATATATATATATATATATATATATATATATATGGGTGTTTCACTTGTGCTTTTATCAATGTAGGACAACGACAATTTTCAATCACAACCACATAAATACATTAAACGTATCATAAATACTTTAAATTTTGATTCCATTTAACTCAAACATAATTTTCAACCTGATAGTTATTCCTATTTAATAATCTTGTCATAAATAAAGTTCGATTCCATTCAACTCAAACATAATTTTCAACCTAATAGTTATTCCTACTTAACATAACAATCTTGTAATAAATATTAGGGGAAAATGCAAAAAACATCCCTGTGGTTTTTGTCAAAGACAAACACACCCCCTGTAGTTTGAAAATAAATATTTTTACCCTTATAATTTCAAAATTGTGCAAATTGACCCATTTCCTCTGCGTCGTTGATTTTCTTTTAGTCATAAATTTTTCATTTAAACTATGATTTGAATGATTCAAGATGTTATGGAATCCTCATTTCGAGCTCTACGTTTTAGTCACTTAAAAACATAGAAATCATCAGTGTATAAAATAATTATCATCAATTAAAATATCTGATCGGCTTGAAGTCGTAAACACTTTTATTACTAATGATTCATAAATTTTTTATGACTGCAACGTAGAGCTCGAAACTAGGATTCCATAACATCTTAAATCATTCAAATCGAAGTTCAAATGAAAAAATTATGACTAAAAGAAAATCAATAACGTAGAGAAAATGAGTCAATTTACACAATTTTAAAACTATAGGGATATATATATTCATTTTCAAACTTTTAGAGGTGTGTTTATCTTTAAACAAAATCACAGAGTGTTTTTTATATTTTTCCCTAAATATTAAATCTCAACTATTCACTCATCGTATTTTTCGACAAACTTTAGGATGAACTATTTTTAATAAACAACCGACAAAAGATAGTATTATACCATTTCGTGATCCAACAACCGAGAGAGATCTATGAATTAACTAATCAATGAGTACCATATTCGGTCTATACCCTAGAGACAGTGTCAGATAAACAAATGATGCAAGAAGCTTGTGTCCAAACAATTGACCTATAAATAAAATAATTTATTATGTACTTAAAGATTAAAAAATAAGAAAAAAAAGGGGGGTGGAGGAATAATTAATGTAGAATTAAAAAGAGGAAGAAAGATGAAAACATGGGGCACTGCCCACAGCCACATCATCCATGACATATTATATTAAAAATATTATTATCACTCATGGCTCAGATCAACTTCCTTTTTGTTTGCCTCCTCACTAAGCGCTCAATGATGGGAAACACGTGAGATCCCTGACTAGTATATATTGTTGTCTATGATTGTTAGTAGTTGAAGAACCTATCAATAATAGTGGAAGAATCAATTATTTTGTTTAGTGCATAAAATAGATTAAGAGATGGAATCCACAAATGAATCAATTATTTTGATTTGTTTAAATAATGAATGGATGACTTATCTTTCAATGTTATCAAAATAATAATTAAAATGTTTTAAATAGTAATGTAAATTTGTAAATTATTATTTTATCTAATTAAATAATATTAATATTATTTCAAATAGTATTTTAGAATATTTATTATAATCATAAGTGTAAAGGGTAAAAATCTCCCCTTATGGGCCGAGCAAGTTGGATCGGTCCACACGGGTTCTGGCCCATCGAAACCATCACATGGGAGAGACTAGTTCCCACCGGGTTGAAGAAAAGTCAATCAAAGCCTAGTTCCTGACTAGCCCAACCAAAGCAGGCCACGATTGAGGGGTATAAAGGTGTAATTAACCCATCAAATCAAGTAAGTGCACAAATCTCTAACCTTACTATCTATCTTGCGGCGCACTCCACCGTTCCTACCTAACTTGATTGTCGGAGGGTCCTTGGCCGGTACCACACTGGTGCCCTTCTGATCATCTTTTTGTTTATCTCAGGGAGTCGCAGCGGCAAGAACCAACACGTATCCTCACAAAAAGCGACCAACATGGTGGTGGCAAAAAAGCTGGTCGTTCCGGAATTTTGTGCGACTGGATAGTCACAAAAATACGACCAAGCATGGTTGGTGGCAAAAAAGTCAACATTTTGAAAAAACGACCAGATGGTCGCTTAAAAAAGTGATCATCTGGTCGTAATTTAAGTTGAAGATAAGTGACCAGTTGGTCACATGCAACAGTGACCACGTGGTTGTTTTTATAAGCGACTAGATGGTCGTTTTATTCAGGGATAAAATACGACCATCTGGTCGTTTATCTTCTAGGGTAAATGTGACCATCTGGTCGTATTTAATAATTTTTTTATTTATTTAAATTACAATAATTAGTTAATTAATTATTATTTATTTATTTAATTAATATTAAAATTTAATAATAAAAAATTGGAATTAAAATAAAATATATATATAAATCAAATATTCAAAAAATGTTCTATACAAAAGAAATCATCCTAGAACTACTGCGGAGGGGCGAGGGGTGGCGGAGGCGGCGTCGATGATGAATGGCCGCCGTCTCGAGATCTGAAGAACGCGGCCAAAGATGTTGCGACCTAGGCCTCGACCCGTGCATGCATATCCGCCTCAATCACAGTGACTCGAGAAACGAAGTCGTTGCGCATAGCGTCCATGTCGGTGTGAAGCTGTTGAACCTCCTCGCGCAGCTGCTGCTCAACCGGAGAAGGGCCGGAGCTAGTGCTCGCTCCGCTCCGCTAAGCCCGAGACACATCCTCGTAAAGGCGTCTCCCGTACGAGCCGAGCCCAGCAACGGATCCATCTGGACGAACGCCTCCAGCAGCCTCTAAGAACGCTTATTGACAGTCTTCCTGAGTCGGTTGCCAGTCGGGTGTGGGCAACCTTTGACTCAAAGACTCCTTGAAACGGTCCTAAATATTTAAAATTCAGAAAATATGTAAAAGTTAGAAAATGATGAACAAATTCAAATTAATAATTGAAAAACATATTAAATACCTGAGTTTGTTGCGCATTTTTGTCGACGATCGTCCCATCCTTCTTCGTGTGGAGGACTAGGTGCAGCTCATCAGGCGGAACATGACGACCGTACTTTTCTTCCTAAACATATTATAAAAAGAGACAGAAATTAAGTTAATAAATAATTGAAAAAGAATAAAAAAATGACGTGAAAGAAAAATCACAATTACTTACCAATATACGATGGTGCTCGTCGTGAGGCTTCGCGCCAAAGGTGTGTTTCCTCGGGTTCTTGGCCCGGTTGGCCTTATTCTTTGTCGACACGTTTTTGCCCTCTTGAGACTGCAAGCTCACGAGGAGCCGGGCATGCTCCTCATCACTCATCCACACAGGCCAGTTTTCAGCTTGCTTCTGCCGCGCCCGGTTCATGAGGTCCTTAAATCGATCCTGCACTTGCCTGTCCCATAGGGGGAACGTCCGATCGTCCGTGACATCGGGATCTATCATATGAAACTTGCCTTGAAAAAATTTGAAATAAGAAAACGTTAAAGTAATAAATTGATTATTAAAAATTTATAAATTAATTAATTATAAAAATAAGTGAAGTTATTTACCTTCCAATTGTCGTACATCCGATGCTTCTCGGTCGTCGGAATCTCCGTCCAGTGAAGCTCGCTGGGTAGAGGCATGCTCTGGATGACCAGACGAAACCGCTTTGAAGCGGTTTGATGCAGCTGTAATCTGCAAAAAAAAGTTAAAAATATTAGTGATATTAGGTTATAAATAACATGAATATTTAATTAAAAAAAATACTTGTCTACTTACGTATCCCCTTTTATCTGAAGGGTTGGGTTGACGGGGGCTTGAGGACGGCCAGTGCCAAAAGTGGATGTTCCCACTGGATCAGGCTCGGCGCCAGAAGTGGATGTTCCCGCAACAGTCGTGGCTGGAGCCGGTGAGTCCTCCCCCAAATGCGGTGTCGCAATCTGCGACTCAGGTACTGCGGAGGGATATGCAAGGTTGGGATTGTCGTCCAACCGTAAGATCTCGTCGAGGTCAGCATGCGTCCAATCCTCCGGAGAACTGTGCAACTCCGGTGCGTCATCCTCTAGCGGCGGATCAGTGCGGTCCTGTACATCATCGCCGGACATCGGAGGACGACGTTGAAGTGTCATTTTCCTAATCAAACTAATTAAATTTAATTAATTAATAATTTATTCTTTAATGTAAATTTATTAATTAAGTATATTAAACTAAATTAAATTAAAATAATTAATTAATTAAACTAAACTAAACTAAAGTAAATTAAATTAATTAATTAATTAAAGTAAGTAAACTACACTAATTATTTAACTAAATTATTTAATTAAATTAAAGAAAAATAGTTAAGTAAGTAATTAAAGTAATCTAATCTATTTAATTTACTAAATTAAATTAATTAATTAATGAAACTAAAGTAAATTAAATTAATTAAAGTAAGTAAACTACACTAATTAATCAAACTAATTAAATTAATTTAAAAAAAGTAATCTAAACTAATAATGTGACTAAATTAAATTAATAATTTTTTAAACTAAATTTAATTAAGTAATTAAACTAAAATTAATTAACTAAATAACTAATTACTTAACTAAATTAAACTAATTAAATAAAACTAAACAAATTAAAGTAACTAACTAAACATAATTAATTAAGTAATTAATTACCCTAATTTAAAGCTAAACTAAATTATTCAATTAAATGTAACTAAATTTAACGAAACTAAAACAATTTATAATAAATTAATTAACGAAAACGAAAAACTAACCTCGAATACGCTACCGGGTTTTGGAGATTTTTGAAACGGGAATGGGTGAAAGAACGGGGAACGGGAAAGGTAAGAACGAACGAAGACGGGAACGGGAAAAAAGCAATGGGGGAACAGGAAAGAGAGAAAAGGAAAGAAAAGAGAGAAAAGAATTCGGGTGGGGGAGGGGAAAGAATGAGCTGGGATGTTTAAATCAAAAATTGCGACTAACTGGTCGCAATTTCGTAATTATGACGAAAACGAAGAGTCGCTCGATTACGACCAGATGGTCGCATTTTGCTTCAAAAATACGACCATCTGGTCGTATTTTCATAATAATGTGACCAATTGGTCGTAAGTGTGTCATTATGACCAACAGCTGTCACATCACACTTCCCATCAACAATTGCGACCAAATGTTCGCAATTTTCAAATTCACCGCCATCGATTGCGACCAAATGGTCGTAATTATCAAATTCACCACCAAAAATTTCATGAAAATTTAAATTTACCGCTGAATAATGCGACCAGATAGTCAAAAAATTATGACCAAATGGTCGTAAATTAATACAAATTTTTAAAAAACTTAAGTCTATATTTTCAAAGTTACGACCATATGGTCGCATTTTAGTTCAATTTGCGACCATATGGTCGTAAATATATATATTTTAATATATATAAATTAATGGAGATTAAAAAATATTTATATATATTGTTTAATGAAACACAACAATGACGATATTATAAAACATTCAGTGAATCATATAAATATACAAAGTGTATTATTTGTCATCCTCAGTTTCTTCAGTCATTGCTTCTTCTTCTTCTTCTTTTTTTATCTTCTTCTTCATTATCTCAAATAAATTCAACATTAATGTCACGTTCGCGAGAAGTGGAAGCATTTGTATCGTCATCATGCAATGTTATCGTTCCATCATTCAAAGGACGTGAGGTACCTGCATTCTGGCCATCGTCTATTGCATGACATATTATCTGATCTTCTTGAAAAGCACCAACTTTGTCTGCATGGTCGTCTTTCTCAAACATGTTTTCTTCTACCTGGCGTGGTTTAACTTTACAAACAACTAACCAATCTGTCAGATCTCGTTTATTACTTGGATAGTTCAGGTATCTTTCGCATCGCTATAGCATCTATACTGTGCAGAATCTGCCTTCTACTGTACATTATCGGGGGGTTTCCTTTCTTACTCGCCGACCCTTCTTCCAGTCAGTACCGTTTGAACGGAACGCGTGATTCAACGGTAGAAGTGACGGTGGCAATCAAACCAACAGGTTTTCCGACTATTTCTGAGGTAAAACGCATCTGTGTCTAGCATGCAATGTGAACATGTGTATTTACCGGCCGTACTCCATCCTTTAATAGAGGATGGGGATCGATATTTACAATTATTAACTAATGAACTACGTGAAAGAATAACAAAACTCATACTCAAGATATAATGAACGTGAACGCAACATACCTGACAACATTGAATACGCAGGGAAGTCACTGATCATCCAGATTAACATTGCGCGCAACAAGAAATTTTGTTTCTTCGAGATGTCGTACGTCATGACACCATCTGTCCACAACCTCTTCAGCTCTGCGATAAGTGGTTGCAAATACACATCCAATTTTTGTTTTGGACTTTTTAGGCCAGGTACGATCACTGTGAGAAAAATCACCGGGTCTCTCATACACATTGAGGGTGGCAAGTTATACGGGGTTACCATCACCGGCCAAACTGAATATTGCACCCCGGATGCCCCGAACGGGTTAAAGCCATCTGTGCATAAGCCCAATCTCACGTTTCTTGGATCTTATGCAAAATCAGGATGACAATTATTTAAATGCTTCCAAGCCGCAATGTCTGAGGGATGTCGCATAACACCTTCATCCTGTGAATGCTCGTGATGCCATCTCATGTGTGAAGCTGTGATATCTGATGCATACAACCGTTGCAGACATGGGGTCAGCGGTAAATAGAACATGCGGGCGTACGAAATCATCCTGCGTTTCCCCTGTTTATATCTTGGAAGAAAACAGAATTTGCAGTGATGCAGATCCGCATCCACATCCCAGTAGATCATGCATCCGTTTTGACACGAATCTATCTTCTCTACGGGTAACCCGAGTCCCTCCACTAGCTTTTTCGTGTCGTACAAACTGTGCGGCATCAGGTTTTCTTGTGGAGCGCATCGACGAAACCACGATGCAACCGAATCAAATCCTCTAGTAGGTAAGTTATACCGCGCTTTTATATTTAAAAGTTCTGTAGCAGTAGCAAGTTAACTAACCTGACAACCTTCGTACAACGGTCGACTCGCTGTCTTCAGCAGATCGTGCATCTTACGTGCTTCCAGATTCATTTCTTCTTCAACAACCCCTTCTCTTTCGTCGTCTAGTTCAATCTTTCGCGATAACTTTCATTTCCGCGCCCATATCCCACACCATCAGGTATCATTTGCTGCATCTGACTATACTGTTGTATTTCATTGGGTTCTTCGACGACAACGCCGCATTCTAGCTGCTACCCTCGTATTGTCTCGCTTCCTGTACTGCAGCGTCTAACATTTCCCTCATCTCCCCATGATACACCCAGTGATAATAATTCTCCACAAATCCCTGACTATAAAGATGAACCTTCAAATCTGGAACCAGTATGATTCTCCTATTGTCACATTTTCTGCACGGGCATCGTAGCTTTTCACCATAATTCGCTTAATAGACAATTGTTTTGCAAAACTCAACAAACTGTTCAACCCCGGCCACGAACTCATCTTTCAAATACCCGTCTATCAAACGAATATACATCCACTTTCTCATTTTTCTTTTTTCTTATCTTTACAAACAATGGGAGGAGGAGATATTATAATGCATTCCTCTGCTTAATTACGACCCTATGGTCACAAAATTACTACCATCTGGTCGTATTTCTCCCGCCAAAATTTCCCGCCTTTTTTTACTACCAAGTGGTCACTTCTAGTCACAAATTGTTGACCACATAGTAGCAAAAATACTACCATTTGGTCGTATTGTTCTAGACATTTTTTGCTACCAGTGGTCACTACTTCTAGTCACAATTGATGACCATATAGTAGCAAAAATACTACCATTTGGTCGTATTGTTCTACACATTTTTTGCTACTAGTGATCACTTGGAGTCACAAATTGGTGACCACATCGTATCATTTTTCCCGCCAAAATTACGCTCCTCTTTTATCTACCAGTGGTCACCTTTGGTCACAATAAATGCGACCAGATAGTCACTTCCAGAGGCGACTACTTGGTAGCTTTCTCTCCGCCAAAATTACGTGCCTTTTTTTGCTACCAAAGTATATTTTTAGTCACAAAAATGCGACCACGTGGTCGTTTTTTTAGGTGACCAAATGGTCGCTTATTTCGCGCCATAATTTCGCACCCTTTTTTGCTACCAAGTCATATTTTTAGTCACCAAAATGCGACCACTTGGTCGTTTTTTTAGGTGACCAAATGGTCGCTTATTTCTTGCCATAATTTTGCGCCATTTTTTATGACTACTTCTAATTTTGGTCGCAATCTGGTCGCAAAAAAAGTGACCAAATGGTCACCAATAAACTACCACTTTTTTTTTGTTGCAAATGTTTGGTCGCATTTTGACTTTTTTTTGGTAGTGGATATTTTTAAAAATACCCAATTATTTCAGAAATTCTCAACTTTTAACGAGCTAGTTTGTGTCTTTCAAATTGAACCGGGTTTTAGATTTTGCTTGGTGGTTAGTTTTTGAAATTTTATGATATTAGTGAACTTAATAAGTGTGAAATGATTTTTGTAGGAGGAGGAGGTCAAGCTTAAGGCGAAACTTGCAACGATTAACAAGGTGAGAATAAAACGGGCTCGAGCGACAAAATGCTTGGATGATCAAGGTTGCTTTCTGAATGAGTTTGGAGTTATGTTTACTGATGGGAGAGGTTGATATAATACCTTATTCCATGGACTTAAAAGTATGAAAACGAAAGGAATTGAGGGGAAGGAAAATCGATAAGCCTTACTAATAACGGGTTGACCGAGGAAACAGGACGAGTGAAAAAGACTCTATTCTAATCATGGTTATATTTTGATATTACTTGCTTTAGCATGCTTATCAATGACTATTAAGTAGTGTCAAGTGAAAGATTGAGTCATATACTGATTGGGTTATATTGACTTATATGCTTGATGTGTTATAAGCTAAGAATCGATGAGTGTTATGAAACTAGCATGACTACTCGCATATCATTGCATACATGCATCTCATTTGATTCGCTTTGTTTGATAGCCTTGCAGTCGTAACCTATGAAATGGTGAATGGATGTTGAACTTTACATATGGTTACTGTGGCGGATTGTGAACGGCTCCGAGGCGATGTGTGGTTGATGGCCTGGAAGCTAAGGTGCTACAGGGATAGCCTATAAGTGTTAAGTGTAATGAGATGAAGCTCGAGATGCTACAGGGATAGATTAGCTACAGGGATAGCCTTGTGACTATAATTGGTTACAGAGATAGCTTAGCTACAGGGATAGCCTTGTGACTATAATTGGCTACAGAGATAGTCTTGTGATTATGTGTGGTTACAAAGATAGCCTAATGTTTATGTGTAGCTACAGAGATAGCCTTGTGATTGAACCTTACATTTTGAAATGATTTCTGAGATATGCATAGGAAGACACGTGCAAATGAAAGCAAGTTACGGCTTCAGTTATTACATAAGAATATGTTAATGATACGTGAGCTCGCTTGAGGTTCCATGACTTTATTATATCCATGCTCTTTTGATATTTTGCCACATTGCATACATCACATTCAAACATTTCATCACTTGTCTCGTTTTATTGTCACTGAGTGTCATGCTCATAAGTGCTCTATATCACCTTTCAGGTAATGGCAGTGGATGGGATCGGGGCAAGGCGGTTGTTGCACGTTGAGGCTTCGAGGAGTGGACTTTGGAAATGGCTTATGTACCTCAAGGTTTAGAGTTTTGAAAGAAATTTTGTGTCGATTTGAACTTGAAGTTATTATGACGTTTTTTTAAATGTGTATATATGAACATGTAAATGTCTTAAGTTTTTTTTTAGTTTACATCTTTGAAATCCATTCTGATTTTCTATAATTATGGAAAGTGGAGGGTACGGGAATGAAAAGGATCATCAACCTGGAAGGCTCATTATCATTCTTACGAGAAATATAAAACTTAAGATCTAAAAGATTAAATTTTGAGTAAAAATTGTTTCTCTCCACAAAATAAATGACTTTTTTTAGGTAGAAAATAAGTTAACATTCAAAATGAGATCCTAGAATAGATTTTCCAAAAAAAAAAGAAACCCTCAATTTCTATAATCGGGTTTTTTTCTAATACAAAATAAGGAAAAGTAGAACAACTTCATGTGGAACGTGTTGCACCACAAGAAGTAGGCTTTTCTGGTAGACAAGTAAGTTAAATACATTTCAAGAAGTATGAAACTCTTACGGGTGTGTTGGCTCACGAATTTGTAGAATTTGGTTATACAAGTTTAATCGGAGTTTGTCTTCCAATTTTAAAATTTAAGAGATATTATTAACCGATCAATTTTAACAACCTCATTCATTTTTATAATTTCAACATATTTTTACACTAATTTAGACATAAAGTAAAAAAACATTATTACACAGTCCAACTTATAATCTAATAACTCTCTGTTACCGTGTCAAAACCCGCGAGACAAACCCACTCTCAATTAAAGTTAAAATAGTTTGTTAAAGGCCCATGGATCATCATCTTCAAGCAGTCATGGGCACCCAACTCCCTCTTCCTCTTGCCTTGTATGCTCCTCAATCTGATATAGACAGCAATTATTAGCTGTCTTTCTCTATCGATTAGCTAGCTATATTTGGTTTCAATTGTTGTACATTCCTTATATGTTCGAACAATACTTGTCTATATAAATGACTCTAATCAACCATCATTAGTATTGACAATTCAAGCTAAGAGAACTCTTACTCTACATTCCTTATATGTCCCAACATTACTTATGAAATTTAACTATTAATAACAAATAGTTTAACTCATGATTTCTAACTTGACTTATACAATCATATTTTACAAAATATATATATATATATATATTTCAAAATATTATAAAACAATTTTATAAAGTTACCCTGTTGAGGAGGCATAAGATAATGAACATTAGATTGAATTTAAGCTTCAAAGGCCTGAATACACTCCACATCTTTACATTTGATCTTAAAAGCACAAAAAATGCTAATAACCCAATTGAAGCATATGTTATATCTTACATATTCATTTTGTACATAAATTTTCTAATCTCAATAAACCAAATGCTCTCAATTTGTTTCCAACTTCACTTTTCGTTTTTGAATTCCAACAAATAACCCATCTCTAAAACTAGCCGTGAGACCCGGAGAAAACCGGGTCACCCGATCTGGTCCAGAGAACCGAATTTGAAACTTCCGAACTAAAGCAACAGTCACACTCTTCACATCCATCACGGCCAACTCCTTCCCCAAACAAACTCTAAGTCCGGCCTGGAATACTGGAAACTTATACGGGTTTTCGGGCGAAAAAACGCCGTTTTTCAACCATCTCTCGGGCTTGAATTGAAGACAATCGGGGCCCCATATCCGCTCCATCCGACCCATCGCGTAAGGATGGTAAGTTACCCTTGTGCCTTTCTGAACAAATGTACCATCAGGCAAAATGTCATCTTCAAGAGCGAATTTGGAGTCAAATTGCACAGGTGGGAAAAGTCTCATGTTTTCGTAAACTGCCGCATGCAGATAATGCATCTCTCTTAAATTTTCATAGCTTGCAATCATATCATTATCCGAAGAAGCCATTACCCGGTTTGACTCTTTCACAATCTTTGACTCTACATCTGGATGATGTGACAGCAACCAAAACATGGTGGTCAATGCTGATGCCACCGTGTCTCTTCCAGCCAATAAGAAACTGACAACGATGTCTCGCAGATACCTATTAAAATGGGGAAATTTACATGAATGTTATAATTGGGTGAAATATTTACAAATTTGTTAGGAAAAAAAATATTTACAAAAATATTAGAATTTCAAAAGTCGAGTATATCAGTTAATCTATTAGTATATCAGTCAATAATTAATATTATATCAGTGATAGACTATAAATGATCGACTGATAAACTATCATTGATATACGAATAGTTCACTGATATACTAATAGTGATTGACTGATATACTTAGAATTTTTAAAATTCTAACATTTTTGTAAATATTTTTTTTTTCCTAACAAATTTGTAAATATTATAAAAAATTATAACATATTTGAAAATGCCCCATAAAATTTCCTTTTAATTTCCCATGTGGATAAAATTAAGCTTTGTTGACTAATAATTTATAATTCATTTATTTTTTAAATTAAACGAAATTTCAAGCTTTTGAAAACTATACTTTTTTATTTCAAATTAAAAAAAAAAAAAACAATATTAATCATAGACGAAAGAGTACTAAAAATAATGTACAGAAATCAATGAAATCTCTATTATCATACCTATCATCGTCAATGGAATTCATAAACCTCGAAAGAAGATCGTTGTTGTTTTGAAAGCCCATTTCTCGCCTCTGATTAATCATCTCTTCTGCTAAATCGTTCACTAATTTAATAGCCTCTTTGAGTTTTTTTTCTGATCCAACATTAAGAACTCGTTTAATTTTCCACATCAATGGAGACGCAGACATTGCTCTCATAGCAGACAGCCTAGACGCAAGATCAAAAGCGACAGCGAATCCCGAAACGGGAAGTGAAAGATTCAGACAACCAGGATCCAATCCAAATGAAAATCTGCAAATATTATCGAACGAAAATCGGCGAAACACGTCCTGTAAATCAATATCATTTCCATCATATTCCCTAGAATTCAAAAGAGGAATAAGCCTCGATTGAATCTCGGAAGTAACGATGTCGAAAGCATGAAACCGAACCGACACACTTCCGAGTTCTAAACTCGCCATTTTCCGCTGAAACAGCCACGAATCGCCGTCGACATTGAATATGCCACGGCCGAGAAGATCACCGAGAATTGAAGAAAAGGGTTTCCCTTTTGGATAATTCTCAAACTTTGTCTTTAAAATATACTCAACGTTTTCCGGATTGGCCGTAATGATGTTACTAAGAACATGAACATGGACTGTTCCTGTCGTTGATTTCCTTAAAAGATGAGTATACCAATCACAAAGATTGTCGAATTCATTGACCCAATTGCAAGATAAATAGGTCCGGCAAATTTCACAATTGCACCATGGCTTTAATCTCAAAATGAAAAGAGAGAAAGAGAAAATGGAAAATAAAGCAGTGAAAGAGAAAAAAAAGATGGAGATTGTTTTGGGTAAAGATTGAAGCAGCAAAATTGCCTCTTCGAAACCCATTTGTTGTTTTTTTTTTAAGAGAGAGAAAAAAGATAGAGAGAGAGAGAGAGAGAGAGATGCGTTTGGTTTTGTCGAGATATGAAAGAGATGGGGGAAAGGGGAAGGAAGGAGAGGTGGATTTTATATTGCTTTTTTGATTTTGATAGATACATACATCTATTAATTTTTTTCTTTTAACTTCAAATTTCTTTTTCTGCCGCTGTTTTGACACGCGGGCTGATTGGGACGCATAAAACGCATAATTAAAGCGTGCGCAAAATAACAATTGGTTTTGGTTTTGGTTTGTTTGCGTTCAGTTTTCCCCAATTTATAATCTTTTCAACCACGTGCTTCGTTTCTTATCTCATCTCTTCTTTATGCTTTACACTCGTCCCCATTTTCTTGAATTTTATTTTCCAATGCTATACAAAATTGGAATATTATGGACCTTTCTAATCTCTAATTTAATTATTTAATGTATCACATCTAGGAGTTTATTCAACCAACTATTTTTTTATGTGGGTGATATTCAATCAAATTCAATTAATTATAGTTGGTGTGGTTGAAATTCTCAAGGATTATACACCTACGTGTCAAGCCTGCAAGAACAAGTTGAATAATTAAACGGAAATTCATTGGGTAGCAAAAGTTTTTAAAAAGTATTTGCAAATATGGTAGTTTTTTAAACCCTCATTTATGTGAATCAGAGAAATTAGTTATAACTTATAAAATAATCAGTGATTCATGTACAAAATATCAGAAAAATCAGTGATAACTTGTCAGCGATTATTTGTGAGGAAATCATTGATTACTCATACAAAACTAATGGTAATTTTGTAATATTTTAGAACCGAATATGAGTTTTTTTCTATTTTTACAAATAAGTTTTTTTACTCTATTTTTATAAATATTAGACATAATTTTACTATTTTCACAAAAGCCCCATTTAAATGAGATAGGTGACTGATCTATCTTAAAGGCGACAATCATCTTCATATTGTCGAAGTATAGTAACCTGAAGTAATTTCTATATGTTGAATATATTCACACATCATATTGTAATTTATGCCGAAACACATTTTAATGCTTATTTGCACATGGATTATTAAAAGAACGTCCATTTATATTTTTCACTAAAAATATCATCCTCCTTTATTACAACCACTCATAATAAGAAACAAGTTGAAACCTTTTTTTCAGAGGAAAAATTACATAAACCAAAAACATGTGGCAAATCTTAACAATATGCTAAAATACATTTGGGCTGACATATTACAAGGATTGTGAGTTCTCATCATCTTTCTGATATGAGAATTCTCAACAAGCTCTCTCAAGATGGTGCCTCTTTTGGGCTCACCATTCTTGGATCAAATATCATTTTTAAACTGAATATCCGTTTGGGCTTGTTAGGTTTGATACCATCTCGATATCATGACGTTCCATCTCAAAACTACTTGACAATAAAAGGAGTAGTCCATGTATCTTATAAATATTGTGAGTTCCTTTTATCTTTCTGATGTGAGATTCTCAACAAATAGCTAACGAGGCATTAAAATTCGTCTATTATACTAAGATGGAAAATGGAACATCTAGTTAGAGAATATGCTCTATTTTTTATGGATCATTTTTCTTGAGGCACAGAAAAATAGAGTCATTATAGACGAAGTTAGTGGAATCTACTACAAAAAATAAAATCTTTAGCGACGACTAAATTCATGAGGAAAAGACTCTCATTTTGTCAATAATAATTACCAATGAAAAGTCATCGTCGGTAACATTCGTCGCCAAAGGGTTATCCGTGATACCCTTTACCGACAAGCAACGAAAATTGTCGACATTGGGTGACCAATTGGTGACGAACCCTGATCGTCGGTAATAGTAACCTTTTCCGATGAAATTCGTTTACAATGTTTGTTTTTCTTTTAAAAAAAAAAATATTTAAATCTGTAATTTCAATTAAATATATAAGATTCAAACAAAAACTCCAATTTCATAATCAAACATTAAAATAAACAAATTTAAATCACATCAAACTATATATTTTCTAACTAATAAACATCTATTGAATATTGAATTAGAACATAAAACATAAAACCTCACTTAAAAAAAATAATAATAACTCGACGACTCTAAAACCTAAGGCCAAAAAACTAAAATTCGTTTATAAATAGACTAACTAATAATGACATATAAGCATAAAAATCAAAAGAAATTATTGAAAACTAACCTTCAAATGTTGTTTTTTTTTTTTTGGAAAAAGGAACGTGGGATCTGAAAAGGGAAGAGAGAAAATGAAGAGAGAGAAAGAGAAAGAATGGGGGAGGGGATCTCGAGTAAGGATTTTAATCCCCAGTGGCTTTGCTTGCGAAATGGTTTCACTGGAAAAGCCACTCCATTTTTTGTAATAAGTAACAATGCCGATGAATGTTGAATTTCCCTACTACTTAAAAAAACAAAGAAATTCAGGTTGGTGAAATTTAAAATTCACTGTCGTTGAGGCAATGCCCGTCAATATTACAAAATTGTGGACATTTCCTTTATATTGTTGACGAATGTGTTTTCTTCGATAATATTTCGTCGGCCTTGCCTGCTTTTTTTGTAATTTGAGTTGTGTCCATAAGTTATAACACTACAAAAAAACTGTCAATTTGCGATCATGAAATTGCGACCAAATGGTCGTTTTTTGTCTATAATGCAACCAAAAAAGCGATAAAATAAGTGGTGGCCAAAAAACTGGTCGGTCCAGAATTTGTGCAACTGGATAGTCACAAATATACGACCATAAATTTTTTGTCGCAAAAAAGTCAACCTTTTGAAAATACGACCAGATGGTCGCCTAAAAAGTGACTATATGGTCGTAATTTATCTTGAAGATAAGTGACCAATTGGTCATATAAAAAAGTGACCAAATGGTCGTATTTTATGTGACCAAATAGTCACTTTTAGACTCAGTCAAAATACGACCAGATGGTCGCCTAAAAAGTGACCATCTTGTCGTAATTTATGTGAAAGATAAGTGACCAATTGGTCACATACAAAAGTGACCAAATGGTCGTATGTTATTTGACCAAATGGTCACTTTTATACTCAGTCAAAATACGACCAGATGGTCGCGTTAAAAGTGACCATATGGTCGCATTTAAGAATTTTTTTTTTAAATTTAAATTTCAATAATTAGTTAATTAGTTAATTAATTATTAATTATTAATTATTTATTTAATTAATATTAAAATTTAATAACAAAAAATTGGAATTAAAATAAAAAATATATATATCAAATATTCAAAAAACGTTTTATACAGACGAAAGCATCCTAGAACTACTGCGGAGGGGCGGAGGGTGGCGTCGATGATGAAGGGCCGCGGCCTAGGGATCTGAAGTACGCGGCCAAAGCTGATGCGACCTGGGCCTCGACTCGTGCCTGCATGTTGGCCTCAATCGCAGCGACTCGAGAAACGAAGTCCTCGCGCATAGCGTCCATGTCCGCGCGCAGCTGCTGCTCAACCGGAGAAGGGCCGGAGCTAGTGCTCGCTCCGCTCCGCTGAGGCCGGGGCACATCTGCGTAAAGGCGTCGCCCGTACGAGCCGAGCCTAGGAACTGACCCATCAGGCCGAACCCCTCCAGCAGCATCCAAGAACGCCTCTCTACGGTCCTCCTGAGTCGGTTGCGAGTCTGGTGTGGGCAACCGCTGACTCAAGGACTCCGTGAAACGTTCCTAAACATTTAAAATTCAGAAAATAAAATATTTAATATATAAGGTAGGAAAAATTTTAAAGAAAAAATAATAATTGAAAAAATTATTAAATACCTGAACTGCTTTCGCCTTATCGTCGACGAACGTCCCGTCCTTCTTTTTGTGAAAAATGCGGTGCAGCTCATCCGGCAGGACGGGGCGCCCGTGCTTCGCTTCCTAAAAAAATTAAAGATTGAAGAATAAAACATAATAAATTAATAACTAATTGAAAAAAGAAAACGAGAAAAAAGTACGTAAGTAAGAAAATGACGAAAAAAAAACTTACCAATCGACGATGGTGCTCGTCGTGTGTCCGAGCCCCCGCTGTGTGTTTGGTGGGATTCTTCGCGCGGTTGGCCTTATTCCTGCTTGACACGCCTTGCCCTCAGGGAGTGCTCAAGCTCCCAGAAGCCGCGTGGTCCTCCTGGGCTCATCCACACGGGGCGGTTTCTTGCTTGCTTTCTGCACACCTGGTACATGAGGTCCTTGAATCGATCTCGGACGTGGCTGTCCCATAGGGGGAACAATCTACCGTCCGTGATATCGGGATCGATAACGGGAACTTGCCCTGAAAAAATTGAAATAAAAAATTGTTAAAGTAATAAATTTATTTCTATAAATTTCAAAATTAATTAATTATGAAAATAAATGATGTTTTTTACCTTCCAATTGTCGTACATCCGACGTTTCTCCGTCGTCGGAATCTTCTGCCAGCGAAGGTCGCTGGGTAGAGGCATGCTCTGGAGGACCTCACGAAACCGTTTTGAAACGGTTGTATGCGGCTGTACTCTGCAAAATCATAAAAATTATTGTGCTATTAGAAACTATTAGTTAACGGGAAAAAAAAAACTTTGAAAAAAGTTTAAAGTTTTAAAAATTAAGTAATTAAAATAATAAACAAAATTACTTACGTATCCCCTTCAATCCGAAGAGTAGAGTCTGGGGCCCGAGACGGCTGCGTGCATGAAGTGGAGGGGCCAGCTGGATCCGACCCTGATGCAGACCCGGACACAGACCCGGATGCATACCTTGATGCAGACCCTGATGCTAAGCCGGGAGTCGTGGCCAGGGAGTCCTGCGGCAGTCGTGGTGTCGCAGACTTCGGTCTCGGGACCGCATCATCGAGCGTGGCAAGCAAGTCCTGTCTCAGAATCGAAGAGGATGTCCAACTCCTCTGTAGTCGGTCCGCATCAGGCGGCGCGGTAAGGTGTCTACGGAGACGCCTCGTCACCCGCGTTGTCAGGCTCGTCTGACTGGGGAGGACGTCGTCTGCCCGTCATAATCCTACAACCAAACTAAACTAATTTAATACTAATTACGTAAGTAAAATATTGAAATAAATTAAATTAATTAATTAATGAAATAATGTAAATTAAACAAACATAAATTAAGTAAATAATTTAAAATAAACTAATTAATTAATTTGAATTAAAGTAAATTAAAATTAGATTAATTGAACTGAAATTAATTAAATCAAACTAAATTAAGTAATGAAGAATTAAAATAAATTAGATTAATTGAACTAAAATTAATTAAATTAAACAAACATAAATTAAGTAAATAATTTAAAATAAACTAATTAATTAATTTGAATTAAAGTAAATTAAAATTAGATTAATTGAACTAAAATTAATTAAATCAAACTAAATTAAGTAATGAAGAATTAAAATAAATTAGATTAATTGAACTAAAATTAATTAAATTAAACTAACATAAATTAAGTAAATAATTTAAAATAAACTAATTAATTAATTTGAATTAAAGTAAATTAAAATTAGATTAATTGAACTAAAATTAATTAAATTAAACTAACATAAATTAAGTAAATAATTTAAAATAAACTAAACTAAGAAATTAATTAAAGTAAACTAAGTAATGAAGATTTCAACTATTAGATTAAATTAAACTAAAATTAATTAAATTAAACTAACATTAATTAATAAAAACTAAACTTAACTAAACAAATTAATTAAATTAAACTAACATTAATTAATAAAAACTAAACTTAACTAAACAAATTAATTAAATTAAACTAAATTAAAATTAGATTGATTGAACTAAAATGTATCAATTAATTAAAGTAAACGAAATTAGATTAATTAACCTTAAGTAAACTAAGTACTTAATTAAACTAAATTACATTAATTAAACTAAAATTAATGAAATTAACAACATTAAACTAAACTAATTAAATTTAAACATAAACTTAAACTAAAACTAACTAAAAATAACTTAAAAACATATACGAAACTAACCTCGTAATAGAAACCAGGATTGGAGGTTTAGGGTGTTTAGGTTTAGAGTAGGAACGGAGAACGGGAACGGGGAAAAAAGAACGGGGAACGGAACGGGGGAAAGAGAGAAAAGAAAGAAAAGGGAGAAAGAAAAAGAGAAAGGAAGAAAAGAAATGGGGGAAAGGAAAAGGGATCTGATTTTAAATCAGATTTTGCGACCAAATGGTCGCAAATAGGTAATAATGACCAGAAACGAAAGGGCGCGCGTGTTGGGGAAAATACGACCAAATGGTCGCATTTCTTGAGATATTTGCGACCATATGGTAGCATTTCTTGGAAAAGCGACCATCTGGTCACCACTTTGCCATGATCCAGAACAGTTGTCATATCACGAGTCCCATCAATAATTGCGACCATCTAGTCGCAATAATGAAATTCACCGCCAAATATTGCGACCAGATGGTCATAATCTTTAAATTCACCGCCATAAATTTCATGAAAATTTAAATTTACCGCTCATATTTGCGACCACATGGTCACAATTTCACTTATATTTTAAAAAAAAATATAATTATACTTTTCCAAAAGTGCGACCATTTGGTCGCCTTTCCCTTCACAATTACTACCTTGTGGTCACTTTTTGTGTGAAATTGCGACCATATGGTCGCAAATATTAATATATATATATATATTTAATTGGGTTACTTTGTGGAGTTTTACTTCTGTTAAATTGGGTTACTTTCTGATATTTAGATATGAAGGAAACTCTTGTTTCCATGTTGTTATATTTGATCATAGTGCTTCTGAAATCCAATATCCAATCAAGGAAAAGAAAGTGATGTTTAAAAGTGAACATATTGAATATGAAGATGATGATGATTCTTTCCAAATATTTGACCATGTGGTCGCAAATATTAATATATATATATATTTTTAATCATTCCTTAAAAGAAATAGTTTTAATTACTAAACACATACACACACATTGAATAATCAAGTTAACGAAATATCTCATGGCCAAGTGAGGAAAAATCATACGGGACGGGTTTCCGGCTCAAACTCGTTTTTAGGGTTTAGGGGAAGTTTCTAAAATTGACCAAAACAACTTTCCCGATTGAAATCTTCAATTCAATGAATGAATTTGAAGATTTCAACTCAAAACCTCCATTAAAACACTATTCACATAAAGTTTTAGAATTTTCGACATACCTTAAGGCCTCGAGAAAACGAGCGAAAATCTCGATTGGTAGGTTGGAAATGATGCTCAAACCAAGGGCTTTCCAACGGAACAAGAATCGAGACGATCTACCGAGTAACGAAGAAAACCCAAAATTTTGATAATCCCCTTTGATGCCCACGGCCCCAAGGAGAAGAAAAGAAGAAGAAAATGAAGCCTTTGTCTTAAAAGTTGATATTTAAGAGAAGATGAATAGTGATTTTAGATATTTAAGAATTTGGAAAATAACGCCTACGTCCCTCTTTTGTTTTTACTTTAAAAACGAAACCCGAAGCTCTTAAATTAATCTAAAGGTGATTAATAATTATTAATTGGCCCGTTAATAATTATTAATGTCACCGAAACGAATTTAAAGTATTAAAACGATTAAAAAGAATTTCGGACGAAAATAACTACTAAAATTGAAATTACTAAATTTAAACTAATCTTAAAAGCTTTAATTAAAATAAATAAATAAAATAATAAAAAAAAAATTTACCCCCAAAAGTAACGGGATGTTACATGTAGTCAGGTCCGCATCAGGGGCAGTGGCAGTAGGCGGTTGAGGAGTTACCTCGTCAATCTCGTCATCAGGCTCGTTTGACTGGGAGGACGTCGTCTGCCCATCATAATCCTACAACTAAACTAAACTAATTTAATACTAAGTAATTAAAATAATTAAATTAATTAATTAATGAAATAATCTGAATTAAATTAATTAATGAAATAATATAAAGTAAATTGATTAAATAATGTAAATTAAACTAACATAAATTAATTAACTAATTTAAACTAAACTAATTAATTAAATTAAATTAAAGTAAATTAAAATTAGATTAATTGAACTAAAATGAATTAATTAAAGTAAACTAAGTAATGAAGAATTAAACTATTAGATTAATTAAACTAAATTTAATTAAATTAAAGTAAACTAAGTAATGAAGAATTAAACTAAATTAGATTAATTGAACTAAAATTAATTAAATTAAACTAACTTTAATTAATTAAAAATAAAATAAAATAAACTAATTAATTAAATTAAAGTATATTAAAATTAGATTGATTGAATTAAAATTAATTAATTAATTAAAGTAAATTAAGTAATGAAGAATTAAACTAAATTAGATTAATTGAACTAAAATTAATTAAATTAGACTAACATTAATTAGTTAAAACTAAAATAAACTAAACTTATTAGTTAAATTAAAGTAAATTAAAATAAGATTAATTGAATTAAAATTAATTAAAGTAAATTAAGTAATGAAGAATTAAACTAAATTAGATTAATTGAACTAAAATTAATTGAATTAAACTTAATTAAAACTAAAATAAACTAAACTAATTAATTAAATTAAAGTAAATTAAAATTAGATTAATTGAATTAAAATTAATTAATTAATTAATTAAAGTAAAATAAGTAATAAAGAATTAAACTAAATTAGATTAATTGAACTAAAATTAATTAAATTAAACTAATATTAATTAATTAAAACTAAAATAAACTAAACTAATTAATTATATTAAAGTAAATTAAAATTAGATTAATTGAATTAAAATTAATTAAAGTAAATTAAGTAATGAAGAATTAAACTAAATTAGATTAATTGAACTAAAATTAATTAAATTAAACTAACATTAATTAATTAAAACTAAAATAAACTGAACTAATTAATAATATTAAAGAAAATTAAAATTAGATTAACTGAATTAAAATTAATTAATTAATTAATTAAAGTAAATTAAGTAATGAAGAATTAAATTAGATTAGATTAATTGAACTAAAATTAATTAAATTAAACTAACATTAAGTAATTAAAACTAAAATAAACTAAACTAATTAATTATATTAAAGTAAATTAAAATTACAATAATTAAACTAAGTAATTAATTAAAGTAAACTAAGTAATGAAGATTTTAACTATTAGATTAATTTAAACTAAAATTAATTAAATTTAACTATCATTAATTAATTAAAACTAAGCTAAACTAAACTAATTCATTAAATTAAAGTAAATTAAAATTAGATTAATTGAACTAAAATTTATTAATTAATTAAAGTAAACGAAAATTAGATTAATTAACCTTAAGTAAACTAAGTACTTAATTAAACTAAAATTAATTAAATTAACAAAATTAAACTAAACTAATTAATTAATTAAAGTAAACTAAAATTAGATGAATTAAACTAAAGTAAACTAAGTAATTAATTACACTAAATTAGATTCATTAAACTAAAATTAATTACATTAACAAAATTAAACTAAACTAATTAATTAAAACTAAAAACTAAAAACTAAAACTAAGTAAACTAAATTTAAACTTAAACTAACTTAAAACTTAAAATCTATACGAAAACTAACCTCGTAATAGAAACCGGGATTGGAGGTTTAGGGTTTTTAGGTTTATAGTAGGAACGAGGAAAAAATAACGAGGAACGGAACGGGGGAAAAAGAGAAAAGAAAGAAAAGAGAGAAAGAAAAAGAGAAAGAAAAAAGGGAAACGGGGGAAAGAAAAACGGTGCTGGTTTTAAATAAGAATTTGCGACCAACTGGTCGAAAATATGTAATCATGACTAGAAACGAAAGGTCGTGCATGCTGGGGAAATTACGACCACCTGGTCGCATTTTTACACATATTTGCGACCACCTGGTAGCATTTATAAACAAAGTGACCATCTGGTCATCAATTTGCGATTATCTACAACAGCTGTCATATCACGCGTCCCATCAAAAATTGCGACCACCTGGTCGCAATAATGAAATTCACCGCCAAGTATTGCGACCAGGTGGTCATAATCTTTAAATTCACCGCCATAAATTTCATGAAAATTTAAATTTTATCGCTCATATTTGCGACCAGATGGTCACACTTATGAAATTAACCGCCAAAAAATTCAGGACCATTTTAGAATACCCTTTGGGTTTTGTGTCCAACTGGTCGTAATTTAACTTATATTTTTGGAAAAACATAATTCCACTTTTCCACAAATGTGACCAACTGGTCGCATTTCATTTCTAAATTACTACCATGTTGTCACCTTTTGTGTTAAATTGCGACCATATGGTCGCAAATATTAATATATATAATTTTTTATCCTTCATTAAAGAAATAGTTTTAATAAAACATACACAGTGAATCATAAAGTTACAAAATGTCTCATTCATCATCCTCAGTTTCTTCGGTCGTCGCTTCTTCTTCTTCTTCTATTTCTTCATCGGATTCATCGTCTCAAAGAAGTCCCTCACATAAAGTCTTCTTCTTCTTCTTCATCGGATTCATCATCTCGAATAAATTCAGCATCAATGTCACGTGCGTGAGAAGTGGAAGCATTTGTATCATCATCATGCAATGTTATCGTTCCATTGTTCAAAAGACGAACAGTACTTGCATTCTGACCATCGTCGATTGCACGACATCTTATCTCATCTTCTGTAAAAGCACCAGCTTCCTCTGCATGGTCGTCTTTTTCAGACAAGTTTTCTTTTACCTGGCGTGGTTTAACTTTACAAACAACTAACCAATCTGTCATATCTCGTCTATTAATCGGATAGTTTAGGTAATAAACTTGAATCGCCTGTGAAGCGAGAACAAACCTATCAGCGGTGCGCATATGCTTTGACTTGTTTACCTCAACGATTCGTAAATGATCAATCTTACGGACTCCGCCTCGTCTGGTTGTCTCAAACCAAGTGCAATTGAACAGAACAATGCGTTTTAGCGTCAGACATGCGTATTGAATCTCAAGAATCTCATCAATTAGTCCGAAGTAATCATCTTCATTTGTGTAGAACACATGACCTTTTATGCAAACACCACTGCTGTTTGTTGCCCTGTTAACTGAATGTGCCTTCATTTGAAATCTGTAATCGTTACCGACGTATCTAGCATACGACCTTGCAATCCGTCCAGGTCCCTTTGCCAAAGAAATAATGCGAGGATCATCTACCGGTAATGTAGGGGAGTCAACCTGTCATTATTCACATACAGTAATGTCAGGAAGAAAATAATTTTTTCAACAAAATGCCACGATTTTTTGACAATTTAAAATAACTCACGTATGCACTGAACCAAGAACGAAACTTTTTGTCGATTATTGACCCCTCCTCAGCGGCTGTAAGACCAACTCGTGTCATTCGAACGTATAAGTTTAGAAATAATCTTTATGTTACAAAAATAGTTAGCAAATAGTTTGTAGTTGTTTATTCGATGAAATAATGTTAAGTTACTAACTCACTCTATGTAAGGCTCGATCTCTGCGCAGTTGCATAATACGTACGTCTGCATTATGTGATACTCAGAATCAGTCAACGGCCTACGCACTGATCTTCCAACTTTCATGCCAGGTTCTGTAAAAATCGGCAAGTCGGTTATGTCAACACCTTCAAGTAAATGTTCGACAATGTTTAGTTTCGCTGGTCGTAACTACTGTGCAATGTGTTGATAAAAGTAGTAACAAAATGTGGTAGTCTCTTGCGTCAGGACGCACTACAGATAGATCCTTCTACTCTTGCTTTATTTTCGACCGTCTTTTTCAACTGACGTAAGTACCGATGGGGAGGTAGGAATGTGTAGAAAAAATTTATATTCGATCACTATACTTTGTACGTGTACATTACAAATTAACTGTGCTTACCTTTCAAATGGGTACATCCAGCGGTAATGTACTCTAAGAATGCCAAGTATGGAAGATGCACTGGAAGATGCTCTATGGAGTCAAAAAGCCAGGTAGGAACATTCGCTCCAACTTACAAATAATAACAGCGATCTCTGAACTCATTGAAGCGACATTAGCTTCAGTCAGCTCTGTACATATCAAGTCCCTGAAAAAAACACTCAACTGTGCAAGTGGCTCCCAATGTCAATTCTCTAGAAACGGTCTGAACGCGACAGACATCAATCGTTGCATGAATACATGACAGTCGTGGTTTTTCATCCCGAACATGATATGTTTTTGACTGTCTATACATCGACTCAAATTCGAAACGTATCCGTCCGGGAATTTGATGGATTTGATCCACTCAAATAATGTTTTCTTTTCATCTATTGTCAACATGTACTTTGCTTTTGCGTAATTATCATTGTCGTCAGGCTCCAACTCAAGATGGTGACATATCTCCCGTACATCATAACGTACCTTCAGATTGTCCTTCGTTTTTCCCAGAGCGTTCAAAATCGTATTGAAAATGTTGTCGAAGAAATTCTTCTCGATATGCATTACATCAAGATTGTGTCTAATCAGTAGATCTTCCCAATACGGTAGATCCCAAAAAAATACTCCATTTCTTCCAACCCGTGTTTTTCCCAGCCACATTGTTTGCACTCTCTACACCGTCCACTGTAATCTTCTGCATCCCTATAGCATCTATACTGTGAAGAATCTGTCTTCCACTATACATTGTCGGGGGGGTTTCTTTTCTTACTCGTCGACCCGTTTTCCGGTCATTACTGTTTGAATGAAAAGTATGATTCAACGGCAAAAATCGACGGTGACAATCAAACCAACAAGTTTTTCAACTGTTTCTGAGATAAAATGCATCTATGTCTAGCATGCAATGTGGACATGCGTATTTCCCTGCTGTACTCCATCCTTTAAGAGGAGGAGATTGAGGTTCACACAATTAACTACTGACTAAGCAAAACAATAGCAAAAACTAAAGATCAACATACCTGACAACATTGAATACGCAGGGAAGTCACTGATCGTTCAGATTAACGCGGCGCGCATCAAGAAATTTTGTTTCTTCGAAATGTTGTACGTCATAACACCGTTAGTCCACAACCTTTTCAACTCTTCAATAAGTGGTAGCAAATACACATCCAGTTTCTATTTTGGACTTTTCGACCTAGGTACGATCACTGTTAGAAAAATCACTGGGTCTCGCATGCACATCGAGGGAGGCAAGTTATACGGGGTTACCATGACTGGCCAAACTGAATATTGTTCCCTGGATGCCCCGAACGGGTTAAAGTCATCCGTGCATAAGCCCAATCTGACGTTTCTCGGATCTTATGCAAAATCCAGATGATAATTATTTAAATGCTTCCATGCCACAGCATCTGAGGGATGTCTCATAACACCTTCATCATGTGAATGCTTGTGATGCCATCTCATGTGCGAAGTTGTCACATCCAATGCATACAACCGTTGCAGGCGTGGGGTCAGCGATAAATAGAACATGCGGGCGTACGGAATGAGGCTGTGTTTCCCTTGTTTATATCTTGGAAGAAAACATAATTTGCAGTGATGTAGGTTCTCATCCACATCCCAGTAAATCATGCATCCGTTTTGACACGAATCTATTTTCTCCACGGGTAATCCAAGTCCCTCCACTAGCTTTTTCGTGTTGTACAAATTGTGGGGCATAATATTTTCTTATAGAGCGCATCGACGAAACCATAATGCAATCGAATCAAATCCTCTACCAGGTATGTTGTACTGCACCTTTGTATTTAAAAGTTCTATAGCAACAGTAAGTTGACTTACCTCACACCCATCGTACAATGGTCGGCGGATTGTCTTTAGCATCTCGTGCATCTTAAATGCTTCCGGATTCATTTCCTCTTCAACAACCCGTTCAACTTCATCTATGTTTAAACTTTCATGGAAATTTTGATTGCCCCCATACCCCGCACCATCAAGTATCATTTGCTGCATTTGACTATACTGTTGTTCATCATTCCGTTCTTCGGCAACAACCTCTACATTCGAGCTGCTACCTTCTTATTGTCTCGATTCCTGTAATGCAGCATCGAACATTTCCTTTTTTCCCCCTGAAACACCCAGTGATAATAATTCTGCACAAATCCCCGACTATAAAGATGAACCTTCAAATCTGTAACCGGTATGATTCTCCTATTATCACATTTCCTGCACGGGCAACGTAGCTTTGCACCATACTTTTCATAATAGACAGTTGTCATGCAAAACTCAACAAACTATTCAAGCCCGGCCACGAACTCATCATTCAAATACCCGTCTATCAAACAAACATACATCCACTCTCTCATTTTCTTTTTTCTTAATGCTAACAAACAATGGGAAGAGGGGATTTTATAATGGACTCCTCTACTAATTTGCGAACAGATGGTCGTATTTTTGCTACCAAATGGTCGCATTTTCCACCAAAATTTCCCACCATTTTCCTCACTACCCCGGGTCACATTAAGTCACAGCATTTACGACCACATGGTCACTTATTTTGGTGACCACTTGGTAGCTTTTCTTCCACCAAATTATTTATCTACCACTGGTCACTTAAAATCACAACATTTACGACCATTTGGTCACTTAACAATGTGACCACCTGGTAGCTTATTTCCCGCCAAATTTCTAAGCTACCACTGGTCACTAAAGGTCACCAAAATTGCGACCATATAGTCACTTTGAATTGTGACCACTTAATAGCCTTTCTCCCACCAAATTTACGCGCCTTTTTTTCTACTAAATGATAACTCATGTCACAAAATTGCGACCACATGGTCATAATTTTGTAGTGACCATATTTCTTCATGCCAAAAATTCGTGCCATTTTTTATGACTAATTCTTTAATTGGTAGCAATTTGGTCGCAAAAAAGTGACCATATGGTCGTTTTAATTCAAAATTCATATTTACTACCAGAGTGGTCACAAAAAATACTACCCAATACTTTGGTCGCAAATTTCTGGTCGCAATTTAACAGTTTTTTTTTAGTGTTAAATTTATCTTATTCTTTCTTTATATGGTATCCATGGTTTTAGGATATTTGAGACTGTTTTTTTGATTGATTATTTGTCTTTAATAATTTAGGAAGATTTTTATATGCTAGACAATACTTTCTAAAATTGCTTGTTATCATGTTAGGAAAGTTTGTCAAAAGGGAGATTTTATTTGATCTGACTTGGCTAAGGGGATTTCAAACACATTTGGGTTTCTTCGGCAATTTTAAACCTCATTTTCAAAGCTTACAATCATATTTGATGAATGAATGAATAACTTTTGATTTATTTCTTTTAGCTTGGTTGAATTTACAAATAGGAAATTATACCGTGTAGTAGAATTTTCTTCAATATTTATAAATCTAGCAGTTTTAAAAACTATTGGAAAATATAGCAGTTTTTTTTTTTTTAAATCCTCATTCAAGTTAATTAAAGAAATAATTGATTACTTGGAGGTAATCAGTGATAACTTATCAGGTAATCAGTGATTACATGCATGAAATATCTTTTGATATAGTGAATCAATAAAATCAGTGACTACTTATGCGGAAATAAGTTATTACTTTCATTAACTAGTGGCAATTTTATAATATTTTAGGCGCGAATTTGAGTTTTTTACCATTTTTACGAATAACTTTTTGGGCTCCTAATTTTGCAAATAATGGACATTTTCCAACTAGCCCCTTTATAAATGCAGGTTTTTGTAGTCTTGTGTTTAGATTATATGCTCTAAGAACATTCAAACAATCTTGATCTACTTGTTAAGGCAGTGTTTCAATCTTGAAATAAGAAACAAGTCTTCTTATTTTAATATCATAGATCTATAGTAATAATCTTTTTACATGATCCTTGGATTTTGCTTTGATGGTTTTAGATTTGGTGACTAAAGAGTTCTTCAAAGGGGTTCTTGATCCATATATAGGATTTTCCTATCATTTTCACTTAATTTTAATTCCTTTCAAGTGGAATAAAATTTAAAGTCACATAATTAGGTTCAATAATAGCTTTTATTTTCTCTCAAAAAAAACTTAAAGTAAGTAAACCCTATGTATGTGATAGATTATTGGATGGTTTTGTATATTTGTATGTTGTGTCTTATGTGCAGTTAGGCATGTTTCGATTGATGCCCTATATAGAGGGCAAAAATAATTCGCTTATAGGCTAAGCGAGCCGACTAATTCCGAAAAAGCCTAAACTGGTAACTTTTAAACAGAGGTAGACTTGCTAAAAACAAGTCGACCCAAAGCCCAATAATAAAAGCCTAGTCTGGACTAGCACGGTCAAGGAAGCCCATGATCAATCAATCCAAAAGTCTATATAAAGCCAATTAAATCACTTAATCAGTTATGTACAAAAACCAAGACCTAATTTCCTTGATCATCGGAGGTTCCGTGACTAGTATCACACTAGTGCCTTTTGTTCATCATTTTCTTTCTGCTTCAGATACTCAGAGTCGCAAGAACCAAACATGTGTCATCAAGTGTTCAATTGTGAAATATACCCATCACAGTTTGGCACCCACCGTGGGGCATTGTCCGTTAAATTGTTTCCAGAAAACGTTGAACACTCACACAATGTCCTTACTTTCTAAAAATGGCTAACCAGCCTACGATAAGACAAGCGTGCGAAGAGTGAGATCAAAATCTAACGCACAATGGAAAGTAATTGGTTTATTAATTAACTCATAATTAATAAAGATCACTGTTATCATCATGCAAAAATAATGAAAAGGCCTAAATTTAAAGTATAAGAATTTTCGAAAATACTTACATTGAAATTTAATGGAGAATTAGTTGGCGGTTATTTAATCATCAAGCCTTCTACGCTATGACCCGATCGAAAGCAAAACCAACTTGTGGGAATCAATCTAGAATAACAAGAAAAGAAAAAATTTCTTCTATTTTTATCACCATAAAATCGGCAATAGGCAATTTTGAGGGAGAGAAATTTCAATTTTCTTATCAAAGTGAGGAGTGTATAAAATATGAATCCCAAAGGTCATATTTGTAGGAAAATGATATCTAATCTAATTAGAATTCTTTATTTCCTAATTTTAAAATAAAGAAAAGATGAATAAAATAAATATATCATTACTATATATAAAAGAGTGTTGTTGACAGAATGGGAAGGATTTCAACATGCTTTGACTGTTAGTTTCCTAGCTTTGACCATTAGTTTTCTTATTCACCTAAACACCGTAAGGAAATTTTCCATTCAAAGTTACACGTCAAACTTCTATGCTACCATCTTGACATGTGGAGCAAAACTTTCACCATAAAAAAAAATATTTTAAAAAACTTTTATTGTAATTTACTTGCCTTTTTACCTCTCCACGTACATATCCTCCAAGTACCCGTCACATGTTTTTTTACTTCTTGTGCAAGGAAATTTCCCATTAAAAGTTACACCCCAAACTTGTATCCTATTAGTTTAGCCCCATATACTTGGTGTGGAAGTAATTTTAGTTATTAAACTTCCCATAATTAGAATCCTCACATCTGGCAGCCACGTGCATTCTGCTTATAAACAAACAATAGCTTGGTCATCAAAATATGCATACTAAAAAACATATCGATAAGTATTAACTGTATAAAAAACCATTTTGTTTTTTCATTCTTCTCTTATTAGCAACAAAATTATTCACATTCCAAGGTATTTACTTCTTCTTTTTTTCCTTTTTAATGCCAACCTTTTAGTTCTAAAAAATCTTATTATTTATAGTTAGGTAATGACTGGAATGTTAGAATCTTTAAACATATGTGTGGAAATCCAATATCAAAAGTTGTAAGCTAAATTCTAATTTTTTTATTTCAACACTTAACTAAATATCACTTTTTATGATTAGGTGGTTTCATATCCCCATTCTCACTTTTTGGTCATTCACCTCAGGTAGTAATTTTTTTTCATAACTTTTTATATTTACCATTATAATACCTGATCAATTAATTACCGTTTCTGAATGAAAAATTACCTTCATTTCCTCTAAATTGTGTTCATTTTCGGTGCCATAAGACTTTAACTTAGACCGTTCACAGATTAATAAAAAAAAACTAGATCATTGTTATTTTTTTAAAACAAAAAAAAAGGAGGAAAAGAAATGATTAGGCTATCAAAAGTTCACATGAGAACAAGAATATAATGAATCATACGAAAAGTTATAATAAAACAAGAAAAATGTATTGAATAAAATGCGTGAGCAAAGCATTAGGCTTTTGTTTCTTATGAAATCCTTTTTATTAGCTTGTTAAATGGTTTTTAAAGCTCACTCTCCAAACAACTAAAGACTCTAACATTCTTGCCATTTTGTAAGATTTCATATCTCTCTTTATTGGATGTATATGGTTTGACAAATTATAAGTTTTTTGGTGTTCATATTTATAAAGCTTTTGTTGTTGCAAGATAATTTTGTTTTTATTGTTTGCTGGATCAATTAACATCAAGTTTATGTTTAGATTTTATTCTTGCTAGATTTGTTAACATGAGAATTATATTGTTTTTATTCTTATGAAATCATTTAATCAGGGAAAAAGATGAATAAAGTACATGAATCGACAGTCGATATTCAACTGGAGCAAAGATATTGGACTGTCACAATGGTTGTTATAGAGAAAAGTTTTCCGAAAACAGCCAAATACAGCTCCACCAGATACCAAAGATATATACTTTGCTGACAAAGAGGTTAAAATTAAATCTATATATGGCCTCTTTATTTAGAACTTATTTATCCATTTTGCATATTCAAACTATTAAAAGAACTTCCATTCATTGCCAAGGCACAAGAGTTCAAGCTACTATCTTTGGAAATGATATTGATAAGTTTGACGATATTCTCTATATTACTCAAACTTATTGCATATCAAATGCATTTGTGACAAAAACTAAATTAGAACATAAAATATTTCCTCATGATTATGAGTGGATACTCAACTCAAGAACTTATGTCCAAAAAGTTCATGATCTTCATGAAACAATAGAAAGGAGGCCTTTCCAGCTCTTTCCCTTTGCAGATTTGCACACATTTACTGACAAGGACAATGATATTGTTAAGCATATAATTGTTTCAGTAATTATGAATAGAATACCAATTCAATTTATACATATTTTTTTTGGTTCTAGATATCATTGGTCTTGCTATAGACATGTTTCCAGAGCGCATGGTGAATACAAAGAACTGGAATGTAACAATACAAGAAATAGTCCTTGTTAATGAAAGGTATTATTTTTAAAATCGCTTAAAATACTATATATAATTCATTTAAAATTAACTGATTTATCTTCCCTCTTTATTATAGGTTACAATATATCAACTTAACCGCATTGAATCAATTTGTTACCTCTGAGTGTGTGGCAATATATTCAAAGCTAGATACAATTTCGGTTTTACTTGTAAATCATGCTAAAGTTGTTCCTTTTAATGGTAACACATGTCTAAATCCTTAATACAGCTAGCTTATATTTATATAGGCTCATATTTGTATAAAATAAATTTCAGGTATATCGTTATCAACAAAAAACTCAACTTGTTTCATATTAGAACCAGATATACCAGAGGCTGCCTTATTGCGTAAATGGTATGGGTTTTATCAAAATTTAGTTTGGAGAAAATAATAGTACTAATGTTTACTTTTATTATCTATGCTTACACAAAATATAGGTACAATGAGAACCAATCAGTTATAAATGAGATTATTGAAACTAGATGCTATGAGACAAGTCATGCGTCATCGCCTGTACCAAATGACCATATGTTTCGCACAATAATGGAGATTGATGATGCACTAGATAAGGTACCCATAAATTTTCAAAAATGAAATATTTTATTAGAGCAATGTAAAGGGTCGTTGTTCATCTAATATATTCCTTTCAGTCATCAAATGTTTGGGGGAAAGCAACAATTCATGTAGTAGATTTAGAGCAACCATTTTGGTATATGGCTTGCGATAAGTGCAATCGTACTTGTGGAGCAAGTTATGAAGAAAATTTTCTATACTTGAATTGTAATTGTTCTGCAACGGCTACAGCAAGGTAATCTATGTACATGACAACTTATTCTCTTGATCGTGCGTAATTATACATGCAAATAAGCATTATATTTCATTTAAAATTAAAATTCTATTTTCACTTTTTGCAGATGTCGTGTGGATGTCATAATAAAAGATTGTAGTGGCGAAGCCAAAGCCACTGCTTTTGGAAAACACGCCGAAAATTTTTTAAACTGCTCTGCCGCAACCATAATGCACCATCTACTACAAAACAAACAAATCTCTGACATTGTGAGACTGAAGGTAAACGAGGAACTCTACATTCACTTAAAAGCTTCTAAGTTTTATGGCCAACTCAATGATCACGCAAAATATAATTTTTATCCTTCCATGACATAACCTTGGAAGACAATAGTTCAAATGGATCAACTTCAGCACTTAGACTTCTGTCTACTTCCAGCTTTGTTCCCGGCTAATCATATAGATAGTTAACTTCATACATAAAAAAAAGTAAAAAGGCTTGTTTTTGGTGCAATCTAAAATAATTGCACTTTATAAATAGCCTTACATCCATAGAGTGATGTACTCATTTTGTTGTATGAAAAAAGCTCGTATGTATTGTGTAAATTCGGTCAGTATTATTATGTGTTACTCATAAACAAATTATATATATATATATATATATTTTCCCACATTAAAATTAATATATAAATTAGACAAAGAATATATAACTTAATTGACAGAAAATGACAACTTAAAAGAAAAATAAGTAAATGAGGTAACTTATGTTTTTTTCCCACAATTTATTTACTATTCAAATTTTCTTAAAAAATTTGACTATTTAGTTTTGGTATGTTGTTATGAATGTCTTGCACAATCTTTCGCTTTAGGCAAGTCCTGATACAAGCTCCCGTCAGTTCCATTCATTTATAATTCTTAGGTAAAAACGTCATGTAACGACCTGCTTTCCGTTAAATTCTCTAAATTCAAATGCACAACGGAAGACTCAATTTTTAAAGAAAAACGGCATGGGTTCGTTTAAAAATCGGAAAACCAAAAACCTGTTTACAACAACCCATTTCAGAAAAATTGATAAATCGGGAATGCGCATTCCAGTATATAATTTAAACTTCCAAAAGAGATTTAAATCATAAGACATAGGCAGATTTTTACACAAATACCCTTTCGGGCTCAAAAAGACATAAGTATGCAAAATGAAAATGATTTACAAGCATTTCTAAGAATGCTTAACCAAAATATGTTTCAACATTGTCCGTACACCAACTCGGCAAGTCACGCGGCACCAGCTCCCCTAGCACGCTTCTTAGCATGGGGTTTACCTGAAAATTTGTAAGTGTAGCAACATTAGCATAAAATGCTAGTGAGAGTAAAACGAAAGCAAGTAATCCTATGAACCAAATTTCATACCCGAAATTATGTCCAAAGGCCTATAATGCTCATTACTACCCATATCCACACTTCCAATTTCCATACAATCATACGATAGTAAAATACTACCCGAAATAGTCTTTAAATGCCAGATAATTGAAGTAAAGACTTAAAGTAAAAGTAACAAACATTACTAAGTCTTACTACACAATTCTAAAGAATAGGTAAAAGTAACATTAACTATCTTTGTTACCAAACAAGTTTCATCGCAACGTGCTATTATATAAATCGAAATCAACATACCACGTACGGTCGTACCATATCACAAATCATCGTACCATGATACCGTATGGACCGAAGTCAACATACTATCATGTACCATATCACAAATCCTCGTACCATGATACCGTATGGATCCGAATCAACATACTATCATGTACCGTGTCACAAATCATCGAAACGTGCTCGTATGGATTCGAATCAACATACCACGTACAGTCATACCATATCAAAAATCATCGCACCATGATACGTATGGATCCGAATCAACATACTATCATGTGCCGTATCTTAAATCATAGTACCATGGTATCGTATGGATCCGAATCAACATACTACCATGTACCATATCACAATACCTTATAGACCGAAGTCAACATACCACGTACCGTATCACAAATCATCGCACCATGATACGTATGGATCCGAATCAACATACTATCATGTGCCGTATCACGAAAGGTTAAGTTCCTTAATAAGTTAGGTAATCTCGAAGAATTCTGCTAAGTTATTAAAGAACCTAACTACTCAGATTACACGAGTCATCACTCAAGTGTAACTTCTAAGCTACTTTAACTTCCAAACCACTCAAAGTAACTTAAACTTCCAATTTCATCTAACATCTTTAGTTCAACTTACAATACTTCCAAACCACTCCAATGTTTCCTTTTCATCGAACTCGTTATAATTCCAAATTCTCTCCACTCACTTCCGAATTAAAGTCTCCAACCAAACATTAATTCTAAGAAGCTAATTCCCTCTTAACCTCAATAAACAATGACATAACGAAATTTAATTCATAAGAAAACTAACTTCCATTTTAAACTCATCTTAGCTTGTAGAAAAACTCCGATTAATCCGAGGTTGCAAACCCACGATCAAATCACAATCCTACAAACGAATTACACCTAAATAACATTAATTAATCGAAAATCGTACAAACAACATCTAAACGTACAAAACAACGAAAAACCTGGATTTCCTTCCTATGGTGCTCTCGACCATACAAGGGAAATTAGGGTTCAGGTTTGGTTTTCCGGCTTTTATGCACTTTAGAGGTGTTTTGGGTTGGTTTCAGATACTTTGGGAGTTCACAACATCGATGGGTATTCGTAATTTAGGGTTTTGCACATTAATTGATTTCCGAAAAAAACATAATAACCCTAACATTCTATTCATGGCCAAGTGAGGGAAACTCATACGGAACGGGTTTCTGGCTCAACTCGGTTTTAGGGTTTAGGGGAAGTTTCTAAAATTACCCATAACGACTTTCCCGATTGAAATCTTCAAGCTTCAATGAATGAATTTGAAGATTTGAACTCAAAACCTCCATTAAAACACTATTCACATAAAGTTTTAGAAACTTTGACATACCTTAAGGCCTCGAGAAAACGAGCGAAAATCACGTTCGGTAGGTTGGAAATGATCCTCGGGCCAAGGGCTTTCCAACGGAAGTAGTATCGAGACGATCTACTGAGAAATAAAGAAAGACCAAAAATTGGAGATGGGGTTTTGGTGCCCACGGTTTCAAGGAGGGAAGAAGGAGAGAAAAAAGACAACTTTTGTCTAAGTTTTGATATTTAAGAGAAAGTGAATAGTGATTTTTAGATATTTAAGAATTTGGGAAATGACGCCTACGTCCCTCTTTTGTTTTTACTTTAAAAACGAAACCCGAAGCTCTTAAATTAATCTAAAGGTGATTAATAATTATTAATTGGCCCGTTAATAATTATTAATGTCACCGAAACGAATTTAAAGTATTAAAACGATTAAAAGGAATTTCGGACGAAGATAACTACTAAAATCGAAATTACTGAATTTAAATTAATCTTAAAAGCTTTAATTAAAAATAAAATAATAAAAAAAAATTTACCTCTAAAAGTAACGGGACGTTACACGTCATCTACATTTTAACTATGAATGCGGTATGTGCCTTGCACGTTTATTCTATCTAGATCATTACTATATATAAATGACCATTAGTTTTCTTATTCACCTAAACACCATGAGGAAATTTCCCATTCAAAGTTACACCTCAAACTTCTATACTACCATCTTTACATCTGGAGCAAAACTTTTACCATATAAAAAATTGATTTTAAAAACTTTCATTGTAATATATCTTAATTAATTAATTGAAATATATATTCACCTTAATTTTAAATATCATTTCAATCTTCAATAAATATCTAATATTTAAAAAATTGGAAATTTCACTAGGTAGCAAATTTTCATACAGTATTTGTAAAAATATTTACTAAATAGTATTTCCAAAAATATCAATTTTTACTACATTAATTAATGATTAACGGTGATTAATGTGCGCATCAATAATAAACTTAGTGTAAAATATATATTTCAATGTTTATCACTGACTCACCCAATTAAAATTTGCTATATTTACAAACGTTTTTTAGAGTTGCTATTTTTAGAAATATTATTAAAAAATCGCTAAATTTGCAAATGGTCCTTAAAAAATTCTATTTTACAAGACCGATTAAAATACCTTACTATTACTACCTCTTCTATTAGTTTAACTTATATACTTGATGTGCAAGTAAATTTAGTTATTAAACTTCCCACAATTAGAATCATCACACCTAGCAGCCATGAGTATTCACCTTATAAAAACACATTGGCTTAATCATCAAAATATTCATACAAAGCAACACCTGGACAATTATTCACCATATATATAAAAAAAAACTATTTTGCTTTTTCATTATTCTCTTATTAGCAACAGAATGGTTCATATTCCAAGGTACTTACTAAAAAACCTTGTTAGCCTTTTCTTTTTCCTTTTTAATGTCAGCCTCTTAGTTTTACAAAATCTTGTTAGTTAAAGATATCTAATGACTGGAATATCTGAATCTTGAAAGATATATGTATGGTGCTAGATTCTAAAATCATGATTTTCACCACTCAACTAAATATTATTGTCTATGCTTTATAGGTGGTTTCATATACAGCGGAATCCTCATGCTCACATTTTGCCCATTGACCTCAAGTATATAATTCTTTTTCCATAACTTTTTTTATTTCCCATTAAAACACCCTTATCAGATTAATTACCGCTTCTGACATAAAAATTATCTACATTTGCTTTGAAGTGTGTTGATTTTCATTGTCATCGGACTTTAATTCAGGTCGTTCACAAATTAAAAAAAAAACTAAATCATAGTTATTTATTTTAAAACAAAATGAAAAAAAAAATTAGGCCAACATCAAAAGTTCACAATAGAACAAGAATTTAATGAATTATATGAAAAGTTATTACAAAACAAAAAAAATGCATTGAATAAAAGGCATAGAGAATTATACGCTATAAAACAAAAGAAGAGTACAGGAATAGAATTGCATGAACTTTCAGATTTATTGAACAACGAAAATTTAAAAATAGATGAAAATACTAACAGTTATAACAAGAGGTTAAAAGATAACAAACAAATTAAATCTACAAATTGGAATACAGAAAAATCAACAAGATCTTACTTTAATTCTCCCAAAATAAACGGAGAAAGTTCAAATGCATATCACATAATAATAGAGACAAACTCACAAAATCAATCAAAAAATACAATACAGGTTTCAAGTCAAAATTATCCACAAACGTATTATTCACAAAATCAGAGAACAAACTAGAAAAATATTCCCCATATTATTGAAAACCAAAAAAATACTTATGAAAATATTTATTCTGAACCACATGTATTAAAACAATAAGAAGTTTGTAAATATTGTAGTGCATAAAGAATTGAATACGAACCAAAAGGATTTTTTTTGTGCTGATGGAGAAATTATGTTAATACCAAATAATATATCACCTGAACTTTACAAACTTTATACATCTGATGATAGAGATAGTGTCAATTTTCATAAATATATTCGGACATATAATAGTGCCTTTTCTTTCGCTTCTTTTGGTGTTAAGTATGACAAACAATTATGTTCTAAGAAAGAGGGTGTTTATACATTCCGAGTTCAAGGTCAAATTTATCATTTTATTAACAATCTAATACGGTCAAACGATACCCCATCTTATTTGCAACTTTATTTTTATAACACAGAACATGAACTACAAAATCGAGGAAACATATTTGAAAAATTTGAAGAATCCATTTTAATAAAAATATCAAGAAGTTTAGAATGTAATCCCTATGATATTTTTTTCCGGAGTCTTAAAAGATATTGACAAACTAGAAAATCATAAGATATCTATCAAATGTGATCCTTAATTAGATCAGAGAATTTACAACGCCCCATGTGTTTCACAAATAGCAGCTATATGGGTTGAGAATGAATCTAGCAAACATAATAGAGAGCGACATATTATTTTTTACGGATCTAATGATTATAGTCATAGAATACAACAATACTATGGTTGTTACGATCCTTTACAATACTCTTTATTATTCCCTTATGGTGATCCTGGTTGGCATCGTGGAATAGAAAAACTAAAAAAAAAAAAAACAAAGAAACATTTCTTACAGTGGTCAAGATTTAGTAAATCCACACAACATATCAACTGCAGAGGAATTATTAGACAAAGAAAAACAAAGTACCATTTTGACATTTCAAACAAATCTTATATTTAATTAATTATTAACATATATGCATATGTATTAGCAAATTTGTAATTTTTTTTTCACAGTATCAAGAAAATCTAAAAAAAGAAACGTAATATCTTGTCGAGAATATTATTGTTATAAGTTCCAAATAAGATTGAATACGAAGTTAATTTTATTACGTGTGGGACGATTATTACAGCAATATATTGTAGATATGTACATTAAAGTAGAAACATGTAGACTAGATTATTTACGTGTGAAACAAACTCAAATTTGATCGGAGCTATATCAAGGTATCATAGACAGTATTCATTTAGGCATAAATGACAGCCAAAAATAAGAAGAAGGGTAGTATTGCCATCTTCATTTATTGGAGGCCCTCGAGATATGAGAAAGAGATATATGGATGTTATGGCTTTAGTACAATGCTTTGGAAAACCAGACATATTTCTTACCATTACTTGTAATCCAAAATGGTCAGAAATAAAAGCATAAATAAATCCCAAAGAACATGTTGAGAATGGACCTGCTTTGACTACTCGAATATTTAGAGCAAAAGTAGAAGAATTAAAAATTGATTTATTTAAACGTGAAATTTTTGGCCTAGTTTTTGCTTATGTATATGTTATTGAATTTCAAAAAAGAGGATTACCTCATGCTCACTTTTTAATTATTTTAAAACCAAATTCCAAAATTCTTACTCCCGAATCATTTGATATTTTCGTGACAGCTGAATTACCAGATAAAAAAAAACATTTATTTACATTCTCTTGTAGTCAAACATATGATGCACGGACCATGCGGTGAACTCAACCCAAAAAACATATGCATGAGAGATGGTCACTGCAAAGATCACTATCCAAAGCCATTTTGTTCTCATACAACCCAAGGTAAAAACTCTTATCCTTATTATAGACGTCGCAACACAGGCGAAACTGTGAAAGTAAGAGGTTGCAACTTAGATAATAAATGGATCGTGCCTTTTAATTCTTATCTACTAGCAAAATATGATTGTCATATAAATGTAGAGATTTGTTCAAGCATACAAGCTATTAAATATTTATACAAATATGTATACAAAGACCATAATCGTATTAGTTTCAATATATCAGCCAATACAAATGTACAAATCCTTGACGAAGTAGCACAATTTCAATCAGCACGATGGATTACAGCAGCTGAAGCAATATGGAAATTATCTGGATTCGTCATAAGTGAAATATTACCTTTAGTAATAATGTTACAGTTACATCTAGAACACAAATAATCTGTATCATTTCATGAAAATATAGCTTTAACAACAATCACCAACAATGACTTCTATTCGAAAACTATGCTAACATAATTTTTTGTCATGAACCGATATAATGTATTTGCATGCACATTACTATACAGACAATTCCCTGAATTCTATGTATATAATAAACCAAACAAAGTTTGGACTCCAAGAAAACGTTGTCAGGTTATTGGAAGAATCGTTACTACAAGTCCAATCGAAGGTGAGCGATATTATTTACGACTTTTACTAAATCACATTAAAGGTCCAACATCTTTTGAAGGTCTAAAAAATGTTAATGGTAATGTTACTTCTACATATCGAGAAGCATGTGTCTTACATGGTTTATTAAATTCTGATAATAATTTACAACTATGCTTACAAGACTATTTGCCACCATCTTAGTTTATTGTAGACCTGAAAACCCTCGAATATTATGGGAATATTTTGAAAAGTCATTATTCGAAGATTATTTAAAAACAAATCAAACTAACTTACATGTTCGCCAACAAGTTTTATTTCATATTAACTCTATCTTATAATCAATTGGACATAACATTAATGAGTATTCTCTATTAGATTCAAGAATTATGTTCAACAATGAACAAGAAAATTGCACAGAAATAAAAGAAGAAATGGAAATTAATGTTCCAGAATCAGATAAATCGTTAGAATTAAACTTAAATACAGAACAAAAATATATTTTTGATGTAATTTTAGAAACAATATTCACTGATCACCCGAAAACCTTTTTCATTGACGGACCAGCTGGAAGTGGTAAAACTTTCTTATAACGAGCTTGTCGTTAGAATTAAAGGTCATATCGCATTAGCAACCGCATCATCAGGCATTGCTGCTTCATTATTACCTGGTGGGAGAACCGCACACTCTCGTTTTAAAATTCCTTTAACTATAACTTCAGATACTCCCACTTGTTTTGTTAGTAAACAATTAGGATTGACAAAACTACTCAGAATTAAAAAATTGATTATATGGGATGAAGCACCAACGTCAAGATGAGAAGCTATCGAAGCTTTAGATATTATGCTCCAAGATATAAACGACAACAAATTGCTACCTTTTGGAGGAAAGGTAGTTATTTTTGGTGGAGATTTTCGACAAACACTACCGGTTCTCCCAAAAGCAAAAAAAAATAAAAAATCATAGCTTCCAGTTTAATAAGTTCATATTTATGGCCACATCTTACTAAATTTCATTTAACCCAAAATATGCGTTCTTCGCTTGACCCTTCATTCTGTAACTTCTTACTACAAGTAGGTAACGGTATAGAACTTATCGACGAAAGAAACAATATTACTCTTCCTGAATCCATGATTATCCCTCACACAGAAGATTCATCTTCATTAGAAAACTTGATGATATGTGTATTTAGTAATATGAGTGATTACATCACATCAACAGACACAATGATAAACAGAGCGATACACCAAAAAATACTTATGTAGATAAAATCAATAATTTTCTCATAGATAAATTCCCTGGAGAACCTTTGAAATATTACAAATTCGATGAAACAATCTATGAAGATGATAAGGCGTTACAGGAAGATTTTATGAATAGTTTCACTCCAACTGGATATCATGTTCATGAATTAGCATTAAAACCAAATTGCCCTACTATATTATTACGTAATATCAATCCATCAGAAGGATTATGTAATGGTACATAATTAATATGTCGTCATTTTGAACGTAACGTAATCAAAGAAAAAATAACAATTGGATATTATAAAGAAAAAAGAGTTTTTTTTACCCAGAATTCCTTTTTTGCCAATTGAAAATGAAAAGCAAGGCATATACTTTAAAAGAACACAATTTTCTATCAGACTAGCTTTCGCAATGACAATAAATAAATCTCAAGGACAAACATTAGATTACATAGGTTTATACTTACCCCAACCAGTATTTTCTCATGGACAATTTTATGTCGCCCTCTCTAGAGCAAAAAACAGTCGATCAATAAAAATTCTTGTGCATCCCCAATTACTAGATAAGTCAAATATTACATGTACAACAAATATTGTATATCATGAATTACTCAAAAAACCTGACGACTAGAAATGAGGTAACTTATGCTTTTTTCCCATCATTTATTTCTAAATCTGAATTACTTCAAAAATTTGACTAATTTTTTTTACATGTTGTTATGACCAGGTCTCCTACACAATCTTTTGCCTTAGACATTAGCCCAGACGAGCTCCCAAAGGTTTCATTCATCTGACAATACAAATTGTATAATTCTAGATCAAAAAGATCATCTACATTCAAACTATCAATGCAGTACGTGCCTTGCACGTTTATCCTGTCTAGTATAAAAAAAAAGAATGAAAAAGTGTTGTGACTGTACGCATGGGCACGATCAAATGTATTTGAGTTCCCTTTTTTTAATTACTTTTCTTTATTATATATTTATGTATTTTGTAATTAGAAAAAAAAATCAAATAATAGTTTCTAATCAAACACATTTAGCCAAAAATTAATAATTTAATTCCAATTGTATCTAATTAAATTAATCAATTATTTCAGGCTAAAACTAATTTGTTTCATAAAACCAATTGGGTTTAATTCTCTCTAGTATTTATTATCAATTAAATAAACTCATTATTTAGTTAATAATATTAATTATTAATTTTCATTCAGATAAACTCATTATTTAAATGATTAATAATATGAACATTAATTTCAGTTTAAATAAACTATTTGTTTAAACAATTAATTTTACCTTAAGATATTATAATTAGTAATATTATATTAATTTCTATTTAACTAAACTGTTTATTTAAACAATTAATATTGTCTTAATTTTAATTTCATTTAAATAATCTAATTATTCAAATAATTAATATTTTCTAATTTTAAGCAAATCAATTACTTAAATTATTTGTTCTTCCTAGGTTAAATTCATGACTTATTTTTACTACGACGATATTTGAGCTGGCATAGGGACCCGATGGACATATAGATTATGGGCACCAATAATAAGTTAGTTAATCGATTCAACTCATTAATCTACTAATTACTATTGTTAACTATGAGTAATTGCACTATAAACCCACAGTTGAAATTCCATCACTATAGATGAGTTACGTTCATTAGTTATCAAGTAAAAATATATATGACGTATCCTTCATGTGATAAAACTCATAATTATAGGGAAATACTTTCATGATCAGTGAAAGGTGAGACATCTCTTTGTTCAGGTACTGAATCACTACAACAAGTGAGTTACTTAAAGTTCTTAAAATGGTGAATTGTCGCACTGACACCTTCATATTAGGAAAATTGTGAATTCCATCTTGTGTAGAGATATTTTTATCTATTCATTTTGTTATGTCCCCAAAACAGTAGTTTATTGAGCCTATCAACGAATCACTCTCAACCATGTGAATCAAAGGACACAACCCCACAAGTAGGAGTTCATAACACACTCAGGATTAAGATCTATCACGCTTGATAATTTGAGTGATGTTTTGATCATTTCCTATAAACAACATTATTAAGGAATTAATAAACATCGTGGTCTAGTCTTGTATAATCATTGTTGTATAGGATAACTTCACTTCTATGTCACTCACATGAATGATCCAAATAAGATCATTTGTAATCAGTAGAAAGTGAACCATATATATAGTGTAAATAGGATAATGTTCCCCAACTTTATCCATATACTGTAGACTATTTGAGTTACTATTTCAACTGGATCCTCGTGTATGACTCACATACCCAGTAGAGATTATATCTAAATAACTCAGAGGCTTTTAGGTAATTTTGAATGCATTATATCAAATGTATAAGGCAATGCACAGATTAACTTAAAAGAATATAATTTTATTCATACTAAATTTATTCGAAATAAATAATGTTTATATAAATTATAAGATCTAGGGCATTAATCCCACCAAGACGAGTAGGCGGGCTCGTGATGAGGAAACATCTCACAGAGAAGACCTCTAAATGGTAGAGAATGAGGTTCAAAATGAAGAATTGGGGAGAACAAGGTTCGAAATGAAGAAATGGAAGCTGCACCATTTATGGTTAATATTTCAACTACAAAATCTAGGGAGTTGATAGAACTTAATAAAATATTGTTGGGAGTCATGAAGAAGGAGAAGGCCTTATTCTAGCGGAGAAATGAAGAAAACGTACACTCCTAAAAAGAGGTAAGATTAAGAGTCTATGAAGAAAAGGGTTGTAAAGGTGAAGAGAAGAAAAAAAGGCAAACCAAAGCCGCGAGCCATAAAGAACTTGTGGTCCAAATACTCTAAGGTCCAAACCGGAGACCATATGGTTGGGCGATGATGTATAGTGAATCTTCATCGGGAAGGTGAAGTTGAGTTAGGTGAAGTCTCGATCTGAATGAAGCTAATCCATGTGGCATTCCAAGAGCGCGACATAAGATGTGTTGTGAAAGATGTAACGAAGAAAGAAATGAAAAGCTCCAACATAGCTCAAATTTGACTGGGATGAACCAATACACACGAAGAGGTATATAGAAGATCCAAAGACGGAAAATATCATTGATGAAAACATAATGAGAAGACACGTAGAGAAAGAGGGATATGCAATAATCTACATCGGAGAACCAATAGATTTCATAAAAGAAGTCATGTCAGTCAAACATGAAGGGATGATTTACTAAACTAGCGGAATTTTATTTAGTAAACTTATTAACATTTAATAACGGATCTATTAACATCATGCAATTTGTGATAAAAACATGTAGATTTATGCTTAATTTCGAAAATTAAAACCCTTTTACTTACATTGAGTAATAAATGGAGAATCGGTTGGAGGTTTCTTTACAGCATCAATCCTCAGCAACACCGGATCTTCTATGCTATATCCCGATCGAAAGCAAAACCGACTTGTGGGAATCGAACCGGAAGAACAAAAGAAGAAAAAATTTCTTCTAAATTTTTTCCCTAAGGAAAATCGGCAATTGGGCAAAAACTTGAGAGAGAATTTTCACTTTTCTAATTAAAGTGAGAAGTGTATGAAATATGAATCCCAATGGTCATATTTATAGGAAAATATGATATCTAATCTCTATAGATATGCTTATCTCCTAATTATAAATATAATTGAAAAGATAAATAATATATATATATATATATATATAAACAAATCATCTTCAGCATGCGTGCGCCATGGCCATTATCAAATGAACTTATTATTTTTTATAAAAAAAAAAAAAAAATCATCTTTGACGCAGTGAAGATTTATATATATTTCTTTTTATTTACTTTTCATTATATAATAATTATATATATTTATGTATTTAAAATTAGAAAAAATTCAAATAATAATTTCTAATTAAATATATTTAGCGAAAAATAATATATTAATTACCATTGAATCTTATTCAATTAATTAATTATTTTGGGCCATAAACCAATTTGTTTCTTAAACAAATTGTATTTAATTCTCTCTAATATTTATTATTAAATTAAATAAACTCATTATTTAATTAATAATATTAATTATTAATTTCTATTTAAATAAACTCATTATTTAAATAATTAATAATATTAACATTAATTCCTGTTTAAATAATTTATTTATTTAAACAATTAATTTTGCCGTAAAATATTATAATTGATATGTTATATTAATTTCCATTTAAATAAACTCTTTATTTAAACAATTAATTTTGTATCAATATTAATAATATTAATATTAATTTTCATTTAAATAATCTCATTATTCAAATAATTAATATTGCCTAATTTTAAGTAAAATCAATTACTTAAATTATTTATTCTTCCTAAGTTAAATTAATAACTTAGTTTTGCTACAACGATATTTGGGCTAGCATAGGGACCTGATGGACCTATAGATCATGGGCTTAATAATTAGTCAATTAAGTGATTAACTCATAATCGGTTAATTACTTATTATTTAACTATGAATAATTCCACTATAGATTCATAGCTTGAACTCCCCTCACTATAGATGAGTTATGTCCATTTAGTTTATCTTTTATTTATATCTCGTGATATATCATTCACATGGAACCCTCATAATTACAAAGGATAAATTTACCGTTTTGCCCCTGTAATTACCGCTTTATCCTTGTGTTCCCGCTGATTCTCCAATGAACTTTATCTTTAGTCGAACTAAAGATAATATACTCCTGTGATCAATAGAAGTCGTGGCGCCACTTGTTCATGTCTCGAATCGAGTACATCAAGGGAGTTTCCTAAAGTTCCTAAAATGTTTAGGTATCGCACTGATACCGCTAATTTATAGGAAAGTTATGAATTCCATCTCGTGAAAATGAGTTCCCAGCTACTTATCTAGCCATGTTCCCAAAACAGGAGTGTATTGAGCGTTCTTACAGATCGCTCTCAACCATGTGAATCAAAGAACATAACTCCATAAATAGGAGTCCGCATTTCACTCAGGATTGAGATCTATCACGGTTGATAAACTTAGTTTGATATTCGATCATTTTTCGTAAACGGTACTAAGGAGAAATTTGATCGAACATCGTGGTCCTGTCTTATACAATCAACATTGTATATGATACTTCCATTTCATGTCTCCCACATGAATGATCAGGATTCGATCATTTGTCTATAAACAAAATGCGAAGCTATCAACGATGGTTACCAGGATAAGGTTTCCAAACGTTATCCGTTTCTATCGTAGACACGTTTAAGTTACTCATCTCGACTTTAATCCTCTTGTATGACTCACATACTAAGTCGTGATTTCATAAGAGTAACTTAGGGTTTACTATTTGAATGTTTGATATTTATATATTTCCATATATTCCTAATATCGTTAATTGAATCAATCTAGATAATATAAAGAACTTATGTTTATTTATTTAATTTATTCTTAATAAATTATTATTATTAAATAATTACAAGTTCTAGGACACCTTTCCTAACAATCTCCCACTTGTCCTAGATCTTTGGAGATTTGACTTGTAATTCCAGTCAAACTGGATGACTATCAACTACTTAGCCATGGTAGTCATTTTAATACTTTATCAGTAACGTTTTCATCTATTAGTATGTATTTCTTTTGTCTGATGTTAGTTTCATTAAGTGTAATAGATTCCATATTTTATCGCCATAAAATAAACTCTATTAACTATTGATTTGAAACCATCATGCTCAAACACCTTTTCATTTACTAACAACTTAGTAATTTTAAGCGAATTTAGAGTTTAGTTAGTAAAAAAAACTCATTTTACTTATACTTAACTCATCTGATGTTTAATTCGCAAAGGTCTTTCGTCGAATTCTTACATGGAAGCAAATTCATGTTCGAATTTGAGCCTGTGCAACTCATAAAATCTCACATTTTATCTATGTGCACTAACATACTATTTGTAAATTTTATTTTAGTCACATTTGTTCTAGGATTCTCGAAATTCTTAAGCTCCCACTACAAAGTAATTCTCCATTACTTTCATTTGTTTAATGATTACAATTTTATACTTGTTATTATTTCAAAAATAATGTATAAGTATAAGTGACCATTTTTCAACTCCACTATTGAAAATTCGTGTCATTTTTATTTCACTTATTTTGAACTTTATTCATTGATTTTGAAGTCAATGAGTTTCACTTGGACTTCTAAAAGCCCCTTTGGTTCGTACTATGACGCTCCCACTCAAATAAAGTTCTACAAGTAATTTAACCATTTAAACTTTTAAATAACTACTTGTTTTTATTGTGAATTAAAATTATTGTAATTATTTTCTATCTTAAGTAAGGTTTAAAACCTTTCAGTATCACTGATTTACTGAACTTTTCTTTAATAATTTGTGAATTCAATTATTCACTAATTATTACTTTCTGATTTCTATTTTGTTTATTCCATATCAGTTATTACCTTTAAAACATCCTTTTAAATAACTGAATGTTTGGAATATAAGAAATTGATTTAATGTTTACTTATCACTTAAGTTCTAACATCTAAATGTCCAACTTTAGTGATGTTTAAGTCTAGTTATTTTTGATAAATCAAAGATATTCGATTTTACTTATCCCATAAGTTCGTGGATTAATATGGTTATCATCTCAAACTCCTTGAGAACCATCTTTAAGAGATTAATCCCTCTAACTTATTTAAGTAATTTTAGACTTAAGTATTTAAACATTTTTAAACCTTATAACTTATTTAGATATACCGGAGTTTAGAATTTGGATTTGGAATTTATTTGTTTTATACTAAGTATTTTGAATAACCATCCAATCACACTTTGGAACTTTGTAATATAATTGTAAAGGAATATCTACCTAAATAACTCTTATTTAAAATATTCCCAAACTTGATTCATACGAAATGAGAACCAATAGTTATTACATAATTCAAAATAAAAACAAATTGATCATTAAACTAAATTAGAAAACTATGGTTTTGGGAAGAAGAATATTTTCTTCCCTTTTTGACTATTGTAAAATCGGTTACGATGAAATTAGGAAGAAAAAGATTTTTCAATTTCGAAAATTGAAATTAGAAGCTTTTGAATGAACAACCAAGACGTTTGTATTTATACGCAAAACAGTTTTCCAATCGAATTAGGAAATATTATCAAAATAAATACAAGATAAATGCCAAGAATAAAATAAAATTTTATTCCTTATTTATCTTACGTGCCGATTTTATGTGAATAAAATCAATAAGAAAAACCAATTTTTTCTTTGTTTAATTTGTCTTTGGTTAAACATTCTTTTATATATTTATTTTAGACAAAATAATTCAACAATTATTTCCTAAAACATTATATATGTACCGATTTTGGTATTTAATAATTTGAACCAAAATCTATTGAATTCATTAATTCAATTCTAGATTCTTCCTTATTAATAAATCTTATTTATTAACTCTTGATATTTATTTCAATAAATCAATTATTCAATATCATATTCCGATTTTATACTTTATCATTAATAAATATTTATTATTTTCTATTTAAATAATCGACATTATTTAAATCAATAATAAATATGTTATTTACTATTATCCTTTTAAATAATCGCTATTTAAAATTAATAATAAATGTTTAATTATTAATTTCCATTTAGGTAAACACATTACCTAAATAATCAATAATTATTTATCAATAATATTTTATTATTAATTACCATTTAAATAAACACATTATTTAAATAATTAATAATAATGATATTAATTTCTATTTAAATAAACTCATTATTTAAATAATTAATATTGTCAATTATTTAAGTAAACTACTTTACTAAAATTATTCATTTCATAGTTCTCATCTTTCAGTTTGTTCTTTCCAAGTATGGTGACTAAAACAGATGCTATATTACTGAAATTTAAATAAACTTTATCTTAATAATCTAATATGCATTCAACATTCAAATACTCAAAGTTTTGACATATAATTAAATATGATGCATGAATGCGAACATATTAATGAACAGAAAAGCCCTAAAACATGTTACTATGTCACGATATTTTAATGATACCAGTGAAGTGCCAGTCGAATGATAGGTCGAGTACCATCATTAAAAACGAGATGCCACTCGAACAATTGACAACTCCGAATAACTCATATTCCTATGTCATTGTTTACCGTGTATTTGGTCAAGAATTTTGATAACAAACTTTATCAAATTTCCTTTTAAGTGTGACCCACTAATTTAGTCTTTTAAATAAAATTGAAGAGTGTCTACGAAGTGTAGATTCAGTCTTCAATCAATCTCATTTAAAATTCTTTATCCCTTTCGGAGACCCAACTTGATATTGATTTATACAATAAACCTTCCTATGGGAATGAACACCGCAGCAGTTGTTACGAGGCCATGTATAAATCTCACGTTTCGAGCCCATTAGTGGAGACCATAGGATACATTGACATGTTTCCTTCTCCCACTTAATATTTTGAGTTAGGGTTTCATAACTTAGACTAATTCAGGCTAACTCATTAATCCAAGTTTTAATTAACCTAATCAACTTTAACTCTTAAATTGGTTAGATTAATTTTATAAAGTGATTGTTCAAGTTTTCCTAATTTAAACTAATCACATTATGCGCCGTCTTAATAATTTTGATTTATTAATTTGAACTTTTCTCCCAGGATCGCTCCCAGGTTAGAGGCGCCCGTGTTAGGGGAACTTTATGAAACCTCATCGCTTGGGCGAGCTTTCCGCCGGGAGATCCGTTCAATTTAATTAATCTCAATTATTAATTTTTAATTAACCCTTAATTAAAAGTTTCTATTTGTTTATCTTATATGGATTTTGGCCCAATTGTTTAAACAATAATTCCATATTACAAATAATTCATTTAGTTTCTATTCAACTTTTAAACTAGATTTAACTTTTGAATTTTAACTAAATAAGCATGCTTTTAATTCTAAAACAATTAGAATATAATTTTCGATAATAACATTTATAAAATAAAATTATAGCATGCTTCACATACATTAGCATATAATAACACATATTATATCATGATGCATGTATGTACAATTAATAAAATCATACAACCTATGGTGGGATTTTCTACATGACATACTTTTATGCATGAACATTATTTAAAACAATTATATCATACATATAAATAATTTAAATAATAAATAGCTAGATTGACCGGTATTCTTGGCACTATTTCTAAAACGGAAAATTAAATTACAACTTAATTAAATCTTCCATTGTAGATCTTGAGGCTTCATCTTTCTCTCTCCTCCATGGTGTAGGCGTGGGCATGGGTATTTATGGGGCAAATATTATCTCCTTAATATTTCCATAAATACTTGTTTTAAAATAATTATCTTTTAATTATATGGAAAAATAAAGAAAATATTTTCCATGTAATCTTATATCAATTTAATAATTTATAATTTAGGATAGGGAGATAATCTTAAAAGATTTTATCCTTATCTTAAATATTTAAATTTTTAAATTGAGATAACAAGATAATTATGATAAAATATCTTACCATATCTTTACCTTATCTCATCCTTGGGCGTGGGCATCATGAATGATGGGGAAAATTTTTCTTCTCTTCCTTCTTCCCTTGGTGTAGCCGATTTTACCATCAATGGGTATGGGAAAATTACAAATTTTTCCTATACCTAAAATTTAGGGTTTACAAATTTTCTACTAAAATTTAAAAATCCTAAGTGCCTCAAGAATACCTAAACAGTCAATAAGCAAACCTCCACAATTTATATAAACATACATAAAACAACCTTTTATGCAACCCACCAAATTTTCGAAAAACACAAATTTGCATGATAATTAAAATTAGCTCTGATACCAATTGAAGGGATGATTTACTAAACTAGCGGAATTTTATTTAGTAAACTTATTAACATTTAATAACGGATCTATTAACATCATGCAATTTGTGATAAAAACATGTAGATTTATGCTTAATTTCGAAAATTAAAACCCTTTTACTTACATTGAGTAATAAATGGAGAATCGGTTGGAGGTTTCTTTACAGCATCAATCCTCAGCAACACCGGATCTTCTATGCTATATCCCGATCGAAAGCAAAACCAACTTGTGGGAATCGAACCGGAAGAACAAAAGAAGAAAAAATTTCTTCTAAATTTTTTCCCTAAGGAAAATCGGCAATTGGGCAAAAACTTGAGAGAGAATTTTCACTTTTCTAATTAAAGTGAGAAGTGTATGAAATATGAATCCCAATGGTCATATTTATAGGAAAATATGATATCTAATCTCTATAGATATGCTTATCTCCTAATTATAAATATAATTGAAAAGATAAATAATATATATATATATATATATATATATATATATATATATATATATATATATATAAACAAATCATCTTCAGCATGCGTGCGCCATGGCCATTATCAAATGAACTTATTATTTTTTATAAAAAAAAAAAAAAAAAAATCATGCTGACGCAGGCATGAAGATTTATATATATTTCTTTTTATTTACTTTTCATTATATAATAATTATATATATTTATGTATTTAAAATTAGAAAAAATTCAAATAATAATTTCTAATTAAATATATTTAGCCGAAAAATAATATATTAATTACCATTGAATCTTATTCAATTAATTAATTATTTTGGGCCATAAACCAATTTGTTTCTTAAACAAATTGTATTTAATTCTCTCTAATATTTATTATTAAATTAAATAAACTCATTATTTAATTAATAATATTAATTATTAATTTCTATTTAAATAAACTCATTATTTGAATAATTAATAATATTAACATTAATTCCTGTTTAAATAATTTATTTATTTAAACAATTAATTTTGCCGTAAAATATTATAATTGATATGTTATATTAATTTCCATTTAAATAAACTCTTTATTTAAACAATTAATTTTGTATCAATATTAATAATATTAATATTAATTTTCATTTAAATAATCTCATTATTCAAATAATTAATATTGCCTAATTTTAAGTAAAATCAATTACTTAAATTATTTATTCTTCCTAAGTTAAATTAATAACTTAGTTTTGCTACAACGATATTTGGGCTAGCATAGGGACCAGATGGACCTATAGATCATGGGCTTAATAATTAGTCAATTAAGTGATTAACTCATAATCGCTAATTACTTATTATTTAACTATGAATAATTCCACTATAGATTCATAGTGAACTCCCCTCACTATAGATGAGTTATGTCCATTTAGTTTATCTTTTATTTATATCCGTGATATATCATTCACATGGAACCCTCATAATTACAGCGGATAAATTTACCGTTTTGCCCCTGTAATTGTCGCTTTATCCTTGTGTTCCCGTGATTCTCCAATGAACTTTATCTTTAGTCGAACTAAAGATAATATATCTGTGATCAATAGAAGTCGTGGCGCCACTTGTTCATGTCTCGAATCGGTACATCAAGGAGTTTCCTAAAGTTCCTAAAATGTTTAGGTATCGCGATCGATACCGCTAATTTATAGGAAAGTTATGAATTCCATCTCGTGAAAATGAGTTCCCGGCTACTTATCTAGCCATGTTCCCAAAACAGGGTGTATTGAGCGTTCTTACGGATCGCTCTCAACCATGTGAATCAAAGAACATAACTCCATAAATAGGAGTCCGCATTTCACTCGGGATTGAGATCTATCACGGTTGATAAACTTAGTTTGATATTCGATCATTTTTCAGTAAACGGTACTAAGGAGAAATTTGATCGAACATCGTGGTCTGTCTTATACAATCAACATTGTATATGATACTTCCATTTCATGTCTCCCACATGAATGATCAGGGATTCGATCATTTGTCTATAAACAAAATGCGAAGCTATCAACGGTGTTACCAGGATAAGGTTTCCAAACGTTATCCGTTTCTTATCGTAGACACGTTTAAGTTACTCATCTCGACTTTAATCCTCTTGTATGACTCACATACTAAGTCGTGATTTCATAAGAGTAACTTAGGGTTTACTATTTGAATGTTTGATATTTATATATTTCCATATATTCCTAATATCGTTAATTGAATCAATCTAGATAATATAAAGAACTTATGTTTATTTATTTAATTTATTCTTAATAAATTATTATTATTAAATAATTACAAGTTCTAGGACACCTTTCCTAACAAAACAACCACAAAATTTCATTCTTGTGAAATTTGAAATGTAAGATGGACCCGAGGACTAAATAGAACACATCGCGTATTTCATTAACATGATGGAATCCACTGTTAGGAATGGTGTCCTAGAACTTATAATTATTTAATTATAATAATTTATTTTGAATAAATTAAATAAATAAACATAAGTTCTTTATATTATCTAGATTGATTCAATTGACGATATTAGGAATATATGGAAATGTATTAATATCAAACATTCAAATCGTAAACCCTAAGTTACTCTTATGAAATCACGACTTAGTATGTGAGTCATACGAGAGGATTAAAGTCGAGATGAGTAACTTAAAAGTGTCTACAATAAATGGATAACGTTTGGGAACCTTATCCTGGTAAAACTGTTGATAGCTTCGCATTTTGTTTATCGACAAATGATCTAATCCTGATCATTCATGTGGGAGACATGAAATGGAAGTATCATATGCAATGTTGATTGTATAAGACAGGACCACGATGTTCGATCAAATTTCTCATTAGTACCGTTTACGAGAAATGATCGAATATCAAACTAAGTTTATCAACCGTGATAGATCTCAATCTTGAGTGAAATGTGGACTCCTATTTGTGGAGTTATGTTATTTGATTCACATGGTTGAGAGTGATCTGTAAGAACGCTCAATACACTCCTGTTTTGGGAACATAGCTAGATAAGTAGTTGAGAACGTATATTCATGAGCTGGAATTCATAACTTTCCTATAAATTAACGGTATCAGTGCGATACCTAAATATTTTAGGAACTTTAGGAAACTCCCTTGATGTACTGATTCGAGACATGAACAAGTGGCGCCACGACTTCTATTGATCATAGAAGTACATTATCTCTAGTTTGACTAAAGATAAAGTTCATTGGAGAATCAGCGAGAACACAAGGATAAAGCGGTAATTACAGGGGCAAAACGGTAAATTTATCCGCCTGTAATTATGAGGGTTCCACGTGAAGGATATATCACAGACATAAATAAAGATAAACTAAATGGACATAACTCATCTATAGTGAGGGGAGTTCAGCTATGAATCTATAGTGGAATTATTCATAGTTAGATAATAAGTAATTAACTGATTATGAGTTAATCACTTAATTGACTAATTATTAAGCCCATGATCTATAGGTCCATCGGGTCCCTATGCTAGCCCAAATATGGTTGTAGCAAAACTAAGTTATTAATTAACTTAGGAAGAACAAATAATTTAAGTAATTGAATTTACTTAAAATTAGACAATATTAATTATTTGAATAATGAGATTATTTAAATGAAAATTAATATTAATATTAATATTATTATTATTTAAATGGAAATTAATATAACATTATCGATTATAATATTTTAAGGCAAAATTAATTGTTTAAATAAATAAATTATTTAAATGGGAATTAATATTAATATTATTAATTATTTAAATAATGAGTTTATTTAAATGGAAATTAATAATAATTATTATTAATTAAATAATGAGTTTATTTAATTTAATAATAAATATTAGAGAGAATTAAATACAATTGGTTTAAGAAACAAATTGGTTTGGCCCAAAATAAGTAATTAATTGCATAGGATTCAATGATAATTAATAAATTAATTGTTGGCAAAATAAATTTGAATTAGAAGATATTATTTGAATTTTTCTAATTTAAAATATACAACTTTTAAGATAAAGAAAAATAAATAATAGTTAAATGAATTTGAAAAAAAGAAGAAGGAAAAAGTCAATACATTTGCGTCAGCGTGAATGTGTTCTTTTGTTTTTTTTGTTTTTTTTTATTCTTTTAATTTATTTATTTCATTATTATCTTTTCTTTTCTTTAATTAAGAGATAAGCATATCTAATTAGATTAGATATCATATTTTCCTATAAATATGACCAATGGGATTCATATTTTGTACACTTCTTACTTTAATTAGAAAAGTGAAAATTCTCTCTTCAGTTTTTGCCCAATTGCCGATTTTCCTTAGGGAAAAATTTAGAAGAAATTTTTTCTTCCTTTGTTCTTCCGGTTCGATTCCCACAAGTCGGTTTTGCTTTCGATCGGGATATAGTGTAGAAGATCCGGTGTTGCTGAGGATTTGATGTTGTAAAGAAACCTCCAACCGATTCTCCATATTTTACTCAATGTAAGTAAAGGGTTTTAATTTTCGAAAAACTAGCATGAACTACATGTTTTTATATCACAAATTGCATGATATTAATAGATCCATAATTATAATTTAATTAGTTTACTAAATAAAATTTCGCTAATTTAGTAAATCATCCCTTCATCCACGTGCGTACCAATCACCAACTTGGATGCGATGACGTGTAAACTCTTATGAAATCAACCTAAAAGGCTCATTTCTAATGTTGTTTAGTGGCCAGCTCAAGAAGTCTATCGAAACTTTCTCGGAGTTGACCTCAACTTTCCTAAGTCAATACAACATTAACAGGAAGTGTGCAAAGACAAACCACGACCTATATGATGTGTTATTGGGGGAAAGGGAATTCTAAAGGATTTAATCCTTCGATTATGAAAAATGAAACTGGAAGTTTCATATTGCAATGATTCGGAGGCAACTACAAAGTTTTCACAAGTTTCCCTTCGAACCATCCTTTATTTAGGTATTTCAATAATAAAAGCCAGCCACTATGAAAAAACATTCAAACGGGCAGTTGCAAGGATCTCACTGGAGGAATCCAAAATGGTAGCCCCCGAGCTAAGAAGGGAAAGACCAAAGAAGGAGGACGCATGGAGAAAGAAGGGAGAAGAAAAATGGGAAAAAACTAGGGATGATTGAAGACAAAATGATAAGTGGAGGGACAAGAAGAGGAAGGAACCGGAAAGGAAATTCGTTTAAGGAAGAATCAAAGATGAACGAGAAAAGGCGAGTCCAGACTGAATCGCACATACAGAGGCAGGAGAGAATTCTTTTTGGAGGGCAGATCATATAAGAAGCATATGTATGATCACTTGAAAAAAAAGGAAGAGGTGTATTACAAATTCCACAAGTCAAACAAACATAAGACCAATGATTGCATAATTATAGCCCGAGAGATCAAACAATTTTATGAGTCGGGCTTACCGAGAAAAGACGAGAATTGAGAAAAAAAAGGAGGATGAAAGGTTGGTAGCTTGTGGCCGCACATAATGAAGAAAAAATCTGGTCGATCCACTGCACCAGAGAGTCAATCAATGCTCATAAGAGAGTTCATAGAGAAGTAAGACTCCTGGTCTATCACGTCAACACGCCCCCCAAGGATCTTATCCAATTTTCAAGAAAGGATCTAAAAGATGTTTGGCTTTCAGATAATGACGTATCAATCATTTCGCTATCAATAGCAGCCTTTACTATCAACAAGATTATGATTGACCGAGGATCATCAAATAACATCTTGTACATGACGACTTTTAGAGTAATGAGATTGAAAGAAGCAGATCTAACCACGAACACCCAAGAGTTGGTGGGATTCAACAAAACTTCTAATGGGTCCTCCAAGACAATAAAACTAACAATCCGAGTGGAAGAGGCCAATCTGATAACCCTATTCCATATCATTCATGCCCACTCCAGGTACAATGCGTTACTCAGGAGACCCTAGCTCAATGACATGAGGGTTCTCTCGACAACATTACACCAGAAACTAAAATACCCCACTACTTAAGTGACCAGCAAATGTTGAGATCATGCCTAGTTGAAGCTGAAATCAAAATGCCAATCATAGCAACTACAGAATTTAGCTTTGGCCAAGAACCCAACCTCCATTTACTTAAAGTTAAAAGCTTCAGAAGAAGAATCTGAGGAGATACAGATCCCTCCGAAAGATGTAGGGAAACTACTTGGATTTTAAGAGCTTCAGAAAAAGGTTTGAAGAATAAGCTATCAGAATTCTTGAAAAGAAACTAGAAGACCTTTGCTTGTGATGCCAGGGATCAATCCTGAGATTATGACCAATTGCTTAGAAGTGGACCCAAACCAACTTCCTGTGAGACAAAAAAGACATATGTTCGCTCTCGAGCAAAAAGAGAAAATCAACGAAAAAGTGAAAAGTTGTTAGAAGCAGGATTAATAAAAAAGGTCAAATATCCGTATTGGCTGGTAAATGTGGTAATAGTAAAAAAGAAGAATGATAAATGGAGGCCTTGAATAGATTTTACTGATCTCAACATGGCCCGTCAAAAAGATTATTTTCTGTTGCCCAAAATTGACTTACAGGTCCACTTGACCGCAGGCTATGAATTGCTTATCATTGTTAATGCCTTCTCTGGGTATATCCAAATCCTAATGAACCCAAGAATCAAGAAAAAGCATTGTTCGTGACCAACATGGGAACCTATTACTACAAAGTAATGTTGTTTCGATTGAAGAAAGTTGAGGCGACATACTAAAGGTTCATGAATAAGATGTTAAGGGATCAGCTGGTAAAAACAATGGAAGTCTACTATATAATATGATGGTGAAGTCAGAAAGAGGAGAGGATCATCCATGACATGTGGAGCAAGCTTTCCAGGTGCTAAACCAACACAAGATGAAATTGAATACAAATATATACAACTTCGGGATTCCTGTAGGGAAATTTTTTGGGCATCAAGTAACAAATTGGGAAATTAAAGAAAATCAAGATAAAATCAAAGCAATGTTGGATATGAAGGCACCCACGAATCTCATAGGGGTACAAAAAATGGCAGCCTTGAACCGCTTCATCTCAAGATCCTTAGGTAAATGCCTCCAATTTTTTATAGCACTAAAGAAAAGCAAAGAATTCAGTTTGGGAGATGAATGTCAAAAGGCCTTCAAAGATCTGAAAAGGTACCTCCCTTCCCCCATCGTTTTTGGTGAAACCAGCCCAAGGGAGAAACTGATAGTTTATCTAGCCATTTTAGAGGCGGCCGTTAGTTTGGTCCTTGTGAGAGAAGATGGTCAACTTCAACAACCTGTGTACTACGTTAGCAAGACAATGGTAGACTCTGAAACATGATATTCTATCATGAAAAAAAATGGCCTTAGCCTCGATCGTAGCGGGTAGAAAGTTAAAGCATTACTTTTAGTAACATGTGATTATCGTTAGAACCACCTTCCCACTCAAGAAATCTTTCATAAACCAGACATCTCGGGACGACTTATGAAATGGGAAATCGAGCTTGGACGGTACGATATAAGCTATGAACCAAGAACTGCAACCAAGGGACAAATCCTGGAAGATTTTGTAGCTAAAATGACGCCTACAGTTGAAATCGAATGCATAATAAATGGAAGCGAGAGAGAGTGATCCAATCCTATCGATGTGGAAAGGAAATTTGGACTGTATTTGTGGATGGAACCTTACTCCAAAGGATTCAACTGATCTAGTCCTATCCACCTTAGAAAAGTATCTCCTAGAACAATCAATTCGTTTCAATTTCTCAACTTCCAACAACGAGGCTGAGTAAGAAGCGTTGATAGTAGGTCTATAGAATGCTAGAGAATTGAGAGTGAAATGCCTAAACATAAAAAGTGATTCCCAACTCATAGTGAATCAAGTTAATGGAAATTTTAACATGAAAGATTCGAGAAATATTAAGTACTTGAGAGAATACACTATGTCCCAGATACCGAGAACGGAGAACAACCATGTCGATGCACTGGCCAACCTTGGTGCTGTAATAAATTCAGAAGTCAGAAGAATGATTCTGGTCGATTATTTACCTAAGCTTAGCATACACCAAGACTCAAACAAGGGGAGTGAGAGAGACGAGATCATAGAAACAATGCCAGTAGAGCAAAATCCATCAAGGAACTTAGAGTGTCAAGATCTAATCGTTAACTATTTAGGAACAGGTTTCTTCCTATAGGGAAACTTAAAGCTCACAAGGTCTGAATAAGAGCTGCACGATACTCACTCATCCAAAATAAGTTGTATAGAAGATCGTTCAATGGACCACACTTGAAATGTTTCGGAAAACAAGAAAGTCTCTATGTGCTGAAAGAATTACATTTCGGCCATTGTGGAAACCACTCCGGCCCTCATTCGTTACCTCAAAGAGCGATGACTCAAGGCTATTATTGGCCTACCATACTAAAAGATTCCAAGGGAATATTTGTGGCTAAGTGTGATAAATGCAAAAGTTTCGTCAAAATTAACCCCTCTCCCCAAGCACATTTAACAACTATTTCGACCCATTGGCCCTTTATGTAGTGAGGATTGGATTTGGTGGGAAAACACCTGATAAAAGTCAGAAAAAAGTGCTACCTTCTTATGGTAACGAACTATTTCTCCAAATGGATTAAAGTCGGGCATATAACAATGATCATCGAGTGCAAGAAAGAAAGTTTTCCGTAGAAAAACATTTTCACAATCTTCATAATTCCAAAGATCCACATTAATGATAACGAAACTCAATTTACTAGGAAATCGATCAGGAAATTGTATGCAGAGAACTCCGTAGTTAAGCGTGCTTGGGTGAGAGTAATACTAAGTCGGGTGACCACTTGGGAAGTCCGTGTTGCACCCCTTTTTATCTCTTTTTTCTTTATTCTTCTCCAAAACCAAGTTTAATGCTTTGTTGTATTTTTAATTATTCTTTTTTAGATAATTTTACTAATTAATTTTTAAATCATTTATTTATTTTATTTCATGTGGACCTTACTGCCCGTTGTGAACGCACAGTCAAGCTTTAAAGTGAACCCACCATTTAAACACTATGCCTGCTCGATTTGCTTGAATTCAATTTATGTGCCTTCCATGATGGGTGTGATCATACGAGCACAAATGCAATGGATCCCATCAGAACTCCGCAGTTAAGTGTTCTTGTTTGAGAGTAGTACTAAATCGGGTGACCACTTGGAAAGTTCTTGTGCTGCACCCTCATTTTCTTCATTCCCTTCCCAAACCAAGTTCAATACTTTTTTTTTATTTTTTAATTATTATTTTTTAAAAATAATTTTACTATTAATTTTATTTTAAATAATTTATTAGTTTTATGTCATGCGAACCCCACCTTATTACCTGTTGTGGACGCATATTCAAGCTATAAAGTCAACCCGCGATTTAAACATCATGCCCGTGTGATTGACTTGAACACAATTTATGTGCCTTCCATAATGGGTGTGATCATTCCAGCACTTATGCACCAGTTCCTATCAGAATTATGCAGTTAAGCGTGATTAGGCGAGAGGAGTACTAAGTTGGGTGACCACTAGGGAAGTCCTCGTGGGCACCCCTTTTTATATCTTTTTCTTCATTCTTCTCCCATATCAAGCTTAATACTTTGTTTTATTTTTAATTATTCTATTTTTACATAATTTTACTGTTTATTTTATTTTAATTAATTAATTGATTTTATTTCATGTGGACCCCCCACCCACCTTACTGCCTGCTGTGAACGCACAGTAGAGCTTTAAAGTCAACCCGCCATTAAAAAAACCATGCCTGCACGATTGGCATGAATACAATTTATGTGGCTTCAATGATGGGTGCAATCATAACAACACTAATGCACCCGATCCCATAAGAACTTTGCAGCTAAGCATGCTAGGGCGAGAGTAGTACTAAGTCAGGTGACCACTTTGGAAGTCCTCGTGTTGCACCATCTTTTATCTTTTTTTTTCTTCATTCTTCTCCCCAACCAAGTTTAATAATTTTTTTAAAATTATTCTTTTTATAAATAATTTTACTATTTATTTTAATTTAAATAATATATTAATTTTATTTCATGGAGATCTCCCACATTATTGCCTATTGTGAACGCAAGGTCGAGCTTTAAAGTAGACCCACCATTTAAACACTATGCCTGCGTGATTGACGAGAATACAATTATGTGCCTTCCATGATGGGTGCGATCATACAAGCACTAATGCATTGGAACCCATCAGAACTCCGCAGTTAAGTGTGCTTGTTCAAAAGTAGTACTAAGTAGGGTGACCGCACCCCATTTTATCTCTTTTTACTTCATTCTTCTCCCAAACCAAGTTTAATACTTTGTTTTATATTTAATTATACTTTTTTTAAAACTAATTTTACTATTTGATTTATTTTAAATAATTTATTGGTTTTATTTCATGCGGACCCCACCTTACTACCCGCTGTGAACGCCTGGTCGACCTTTAAAGTTAATCCGCCATTTAAACACCATGCCTGAAAGATTTGCTTGAATACAATTTATGTGCCTTCCTTTATGGGTGTGATCATACCAGCACTAATGCACCGAATCCCATCAGAACTCCACAGTTAAGCCTACTTTGCTGAGAGTAGTAATAAATTGGGTGACCACTTGGGAAGTCCTCGTGTTGAAAACCTTTTTATCTTTTTTTTCTTCATTCTTCTCCTGAACCAAGTTTAATACTTTGTTTTATATTAAATTATTCTTTTATTTCTAAATAATTTTACTATTTATTTTATTTTTAAATAATTTAAGGATTTTATTTCATGCGAACCCACCTGACTACCTGCAATGAACACACAATCGAGCTTTAAATCTATCCACCATTTATGCACCATGCTTGCACAATTGGCTTGAATACAATTTATGAGCCTTCCATGATGGGTGCGATCTTACCAGCACTAACAATTTGGATCCGATAAAAACTTTGCAGTTAAGCGTGCTTGTTCGAGAGTAGTACTAAGTCAGGTGACCACTTGGGAAGTCCTCGCGTTGCACCTCTTTTTATCACTTGTTTCTTCATTCTTCTCTTGAACCAAGTTTATTAAATTGTTTACTATTAATTATTCTTTTTTTTTAAAATAATTTTACTATTTTTTTTTAAATAATTGATTGATTTTATTTCATGCGAACCCCACCTTTCTTCCAACTATGAATGCACGGTCGAGCTTTTAAGTCAAACTGCCATTTAAACACCATCCTTATGCGATTGGCATGAATAAAATTTATGTGTCTTATATGATAGGTGCGATCATACCAAAACTTTAGCACCGAATCCCATCAAAATTCTGAAGTTGTGCATGCTTGGGCGAGAGGAGTACAAAGTCGGGTGACAACTTGGGAAGTCCTCAAGTTGCAACCCTTTTTATCTCTTTTTTCTTCATTCTTCTCTCGTACCAAGTTTAATACCTTGTTTTATTTTTATATATTCTTTTTCTAAATAATTTTACTATTTATTTTATTTTAAATAATTTATTGATATTATTTCATGCAGACCCCACCTTACTTCCTACTATGAACGCACGGTCCAGCTTTAAAGTCAACCCGCCATTTAAACACCAAGCCCACATGATTGGCTTGAATACAATTTATGTGCCTTCTATGATGGGTACCATCATACAAGCACTAATGCTTCCGATCTCATCAAAACTCCGTTGTTAAGCATGCTTGTTCGAGAGTTGTACTAAGTCGGGTGACCACTTGGTTACTCCTCGTGTTGCACCCCTTTTTATCTTTCTTTCATCATTCTTCTCCCTAAAAAAGTTTAATACTTTGTTTTATTTTTAATTATTCTTTTTTTAAAATAATTTTACTATTCATTTTATTTTAAATAATTTATTGATTAAATTTCATGCGGACCCCACCTTACTACCTTATATGAAAGCACGGTCGAGCTTTAAAGTCAACCTGCCATTTAAACACCATGTCCACGTGATTTGCTTAAATACAATTTGTATGCCTTCCATAATGGGTAAGATCATACTAGCACTTATGCACCGGATCCCATCAGAATTCTGCAGTTAAGCGTGCTTGGGCGAGATGAGTACTAAGTCAGGTGACCACATGGGAAGTCCTCGTGTTGCACACCTTTTTATCCCCTTTTTCTTCATTCTTCTCTCGTACCAAGTTTAATACTTTATTTTTTTTAACATTCATTTTTAAATAAATTTATTAATTTATTTATTTTAAATAATTTATTGATTTTATTTCATGTGGACCCCATCTTACTTCCTACAATGAACACACGGTCGAGATTTAAAGTCAACCCGCCATTTAAACACCATGTTTTCGTGATTGGCTTGAATAAAATTTATGTGTCTTCCATGATGGGTGAGATCATACTAGCTTTAATGCACCGGATCTTATCAGAACTCCGCAGTTTAGCGTGCTTGTTTGTGAGTAGTACTAAGTCGGGTGACCACTTGGGTAGTCCTTGTGTTGCACTCATTTTTATCTCTTTTTTCTTCATTCTTCTCCCGAACAAAGTTTAATACTTTTTTTTATTTTTAATTATTCTTTTTTAAAAATAATTTTAGTATTTATTTTATTTAAAATAATTTATTGATTTTATTTCATGCGGACCCCACCTTACGACCTGCTGTGAACGCACATCGAGCTTTAAAGTCAACCCACCATTTAAACACCATGTCCGTGTGATTGGCTTGAATACAATTTATGTGCCTTCCATGATGGGTGAGATCATAACAGCACTTATGCACCGCATCCCATCAGAATTCTGCAGTTAAGCGTGCTTGGGCGAGAGAAGTACTAAGTCGGGTGACCCCTTGGGAAGTCCTCGTGTTGCACCCCTTTTAATCTTTTTTTTCTTGATTCTTCTCATGTTCAAAATTTAATACTCTGTTTTATTTTTAATTATTCATTTTTAAATAATTTTATTGAATATTTTATTCTAAATATTTTATTGATTTTATTTCATGTAGACCCCACCTTACTTCTTACTATGAACGCACGGTCGAGCTTGAAAGTCAATCTGCCATTTAAACACCATGCCTGTGTGATTGGCTTGAATACAATTTATGTGCCTTCTGTGATGGGTTCGATCATATCAGCTTTAATGCACCAGATGCCATCAAAACTACGCAGTTAAGCGTACTTGTTCGAGAGTAGTACAAAGTCGGGTGACCACTTAGGTCCAGATAGATTGGTAGTGCGATTGATGAACATCTACATCTACGAAACTTAGATCTAAGAAGTAGACCTGATTCGTTCGTTTGAGGTCTACCTGATGGATGGGAATTCGAGCATCTTTCCTTTCGTATCTTGACATTTTCATGGTAGAGTCTCAACAGTGAATCAAATGAATTCCAATTAGTTCTTCGATATCAATTTCCTCCTTGCTCTAGTCTGGACATTGAATCAGATGACTTCTTCATTTTGTTCGTCAATTTTTTCTTTTGGTTATCCTTAATTAACAGCTCAACCATAGCTTTGATGATTTTGGGTCCCAAACAATGGATCATATTTAGTGTGACTATCTCGTCTTATTTATCTTCTGTATTCTCTTTTTGTGCTGTCTCATTTGGAGGGGGATGAGCTTTCTCAGTAGCTTCTTTTTCCTAGGGAGGTTCCCATTTTGTCCGTGCCCACTTTTCTCAGCTTAGAGCTTACTCAGTGCACATTCACTCTATTTCTTTGTTGAGGATTCGACACTCTTCCATGTTGTGACTATTTTGGTCATGACACAGGCAAGAAGGGAGCTTTCCATTGGTTTCTTTCGCTGCTTGACTTCGTGACCCACCTTTTCATTTATTCAACTGTGCTTGGTTCACGTTGATTGGAGATGGAATATTATGGTCACGGTTCCAAATCTTTTTCTCTCCCCCTGTAACGTCCCGCTATTTTTGGAGTGAATTTTTTTTAATATTTCATTTATTTATTCATTTATTTTAATCGAAGTAGTTAGTTTAATTTTAGAATTAGTAATTTAGAATTTAATAGATAATTTTGTTCTAAAACCTTTTTAATCATTTTATTAGCTTACATTAGTTTTGGTCGTATTAAAAATTATTAGCGTGCCCATTATTTATTGTTAAATACTTTTAAGATAGATTAGAAGTAGTTAAGTTGAATTGGAATTAGAAACGTGAAATAACGAGCACCCGGAACATGCTTTCTTAAAGAAAATAAGAGGGGCAATATCGTCTTTTACCAAAATTTCTTTATATATATCTACTTCATATTTCCAAGGATAATGATAAGGAAAAAAAAAAGGAAAAGTGAAAAATAGTCCCCAAACCCGTAGCTTAGAGAGAAAAAAGAGAGAAGAGAAAGAAAGTGTCGTCCCGGCTTCGTTTCTCAACCGTTTTCATCGTGCCTTAGCTCGTTGGAAAGCTCTCAAGACTTAATTTCTAACCATCCCATCAATCGAGCCAATCCAATCAAGATCCAGCAGATACGAGGTGAGGAAGAAATGGGTTTTTGGGTTTTCTTTTTTTCCAATCTTGTATGCAAGCCTTAATTCATTTTTCCTGGGAGTTGTTTGGGAATTCTAGTTAGGAAAAATCCCTTTGGACGAGGTTGTTGTCTTGGACCTAAACCCGAATTGAATGGAAAACCAGTACCGTTTGTTGTTTTCCTCTCACTTGGTTATGGCTAGAGTGTTTTGTTTGTCATTGTTTTGTATTTTACTTAATATTTCGGGAATCAAGTATTGTGTAAAACCCTAAAGTACGGTTACCCACTGATAATTTGAACCTCCAAAGTACCTAAAACTAACCTGAAACACCTCTAAATTACCTAAAAGTCAAAAAACCTAACCTTAACCTCATTTTCCCTCATATGGCCGAGAGCACCATAAGGCTAAAAACTGGGTTTTTCGTCGTTTTACTCGTTTACATGTTGTCGGTTCAATTTCTGGTTAATTAATGTTTATTAGGTGTAACTTATTTGTAGGTTGGTAATTGCTCGCGTGGAATCTACCTCGACACTTTGGAAGTTCGGTTTCAATTCTAAGGTGAGTTTAAAATGGAAGTTAATAATTTTATGAATTAAGTTTCATTAGGATTTTGTTGATCGAGGTTAAGTGACAAAACAATCTCCTAGGAGTAAATACTTTGGTTGGTGACTTTAGACTCAAATGTGAGCCGAGGGGCTTGGGAGTTCTAGTAAATTTGGGTGAATAAGCTAAGTTTGATTGTGTTTGGAAATCTAGTAAGATGAATTGGAGATTTTAGATGAAAGTGAAAGTTTAAGGAACTTTGAGAAGTTTTAGATCAAAGTAGCTTAGAGGTTATCCTTAGAAGTATTAAAGATTATATAGATTTTGAGACAAAGTTGGGAATTGAATTTACTTTAGGTAGTTTTTGTAGACACCCATTTTCGTCCGGTAATATTTAAAATTAACAAATTTTTACATATTAAAAAAAAAAAAGACTTTGGTTTGAAATTTGGTGTTTTCTTTGACATGATTTGTTTAATTTGGATTTGAAAATAAAAATAAAAATTTAAATTAGCATGGTTAAAATTGATTTTAATTGAAATTTAATTTAATAGATTTGGAAAATAATTTTTAAATGAGAATCAATTTAAACATGGAAAAGATGAGTAGGAAAATTATATTTATGAGTTGTTAAATAAAATAAGATATTTTTTTATAATTATGGGAAAGAATAAAAGATTTTATTTTATTTTGATTTTTTTTAATTAAATTTTCCTTATTTATTTCTCCCTCTTGGCTATAAATAGAGCCCTCCTTCAACCCTAAAAACACAAAAAAAAAAAAAAACCGAGCCTCCCTAATCTCTCCATACAGAAATCATTCAGAAGAGCCTCCCTCACTTTCATCTAAACCAACCATTCATAAGAGCCTCCCTCCCTCTCATAGTAAACCTAAATCCCTACCACCAAACCTTTGAGTCTCTTCTTCATTCATCGTCGGAATTCGGAGCTACACATTTGTAAGGTTCTATCAAACCAAGGTAACATCCTTTTCCATTAAAAATGTAGTCATTCGTATGTTATTGTTTTATTTTATTTGATTTCGTGATTTTTGTACATTGATTTAGATTTTTTTTGAAATTTTTATTTGAAAATAGACTTAAATATGAACCAACAGAAAAAAGAATCGACTCATTTGGATATGTGGTTATTAAGTTATGATTTTTTAAAGTTTAGTATTGAAACCGATTTACTGTTTCGGGATTTTTTACACACCTTGTCATTACATGATTTTTCGGTTCTGATTCTTTGAAAATAATTATTTATGATTATTTTTCTATAAAACTAGACTCGTAAATAAAGATTTAGGAACAAGAATCACCCCGTTTCGATGAGTATAAAAAAAGATATGATTTTTCAAAGTTAGTGTAAAATCTGCAGAAATTTGTGTATAAAACCGAGAATGAGGAATGTTTTTGGCATAAAATCTAATTTTATTTACAAGTGTACATACTTTTTTATTTTAGTAATCAATCATAGATGAAATATAGAATATTTAGAAGAAAGAATCAAGTTAAAATATATTTTAGTTAAGAAGTTATGAATTTCCAAAGTTGATGTGTTTTGTTTGGAACAATTATGCTAATTTTATTGGTTTGCCTTATTTGTAAAATTTGATTGCCATATTTTGTGTTTACTACATTCCTTTTTATTGTCTTCATATTAAGGTCATAATTTAATGAATTTGTATAAATATTATATTGATCATTATTGGATTTCAAAAAAAGAAAGGAGTTTGAATTTATTAGGATACTAATTTTCCAACTTCCTAAAAGACATAATTTGATTAAATTACCAAAGTTAAATATAGTAATTGGAATTAATTAGGTAATTCTTCAAAGCATAAAAATTAACAATTAAATTTAAATATAGTAATTGGAATTAATTAGGATACTAATTTTCCAAATCATAAAACTTAACGATTTAAATATAGTAATTGGAATTAATTAGGATACTAATTTTCCAAAATATAAAAATTAACAATTTAAATTTAGAAATTGGAATTAATTAGGATACTAATTTTCCAAATCATAAATATTAAAAATTGAAATTGTAAATATTAATTAGAATTTACTAGTTATAAACCTACCAACTTGCTAAAAATACAAAGATTAATAATATAAGCCTTAAATAAAAATTAAAATTTATCGGATAATAATCGTCCATTTACACCATAAATAAAATATTTGTCAAATAAAATTTTCCTTTTAAAACCTAGAGGCCAAAAGTGAAACCTACCCTGAACCTAATATTGAACTAAATAATTTTAATAATAAAGATAAAAAATTGTAATTAATTAAAATATTCATTTTTAAAACTTAAACATAAAAAACAAACCAACAAATCGTTTTCGAAAACTCCGACGACGGAATATGGGGGCGTTGGAATACCATGCTCCTAAACATTCTTGAGGTAAGAAATTTTTCTCGGGATACTGAGTTAAATTCCCGACAATATTTTTTCTAATGGCTTTACGCCACTCATACTTATTTAATCATGCTTTATTAGACATTTAAAAATAACCAAAAAGTAAATTTTGTTTTTATAGATAAAGGCTTTCTTCAATAATACACCAAATAAAATAAAAAACAACAATCGTTTTAAAACGAACATAATAGGGTGCTAATACCTTCCCTATGTGTGAATAAACTCCCGAACTCATTTTCAAAAGTTAGTAGACCATCCTTAGTTAATGAATGGGTGACTAATCACACCCAATTTAGAAAACCAATGATTAGTGGCGACTCCATTTTTATTTTTCCGCGTCGCGTTTACGTAGCGACAGTTTTGACTAAAGTAAAGCAAAGGAAATGTTTGGAAGTTAACTCGTGGTTTATGGTAATGATTTGGAAATTATTCTTGTGATTTAAGGTGATTTACTGTCATTCGTGACATGTTGATGTTAAACCTCGTTTTTGCTTATTGGGAGTTATAAGACTTCATGGGATTATGGCATCAGTGATGATAATGGTTAATGTTTTATGAACTTATTACCTTGTGTGAGTAATAAGGATTGTATTTTATTATGGTAATAATGTGGAGTATGAAAGTTCATATGATAATAAGGTTTGATGTGGATTGTGGTAGAACCGTGGAATATGGAATCATGATGATAGTACGATTGATGTACTCGGGACTTTTGGTAAAAGGCAACCCTTTAAGTACAAAAGATAAGCATGTTATAGAGTGTAATTGTAGTATGATTGTATTGTTTGTTAGTTGTTTGTGTTGTGATGCTCAAGTAATGAACCGATTTATAGTTACTATGTGATATGATCTTAAGGTATAACAGGGTCATAAATGAAATAGGCTATGAGCGATGTTATACAAGGAGATCGTGATCTTGGGGTATAACAGGGTCATAAATGAAAAAGGCTATGAGTGATGTTATACGAGGAGATCGAGATACTTTGTGATGTGATTTGGGGTATAACAGGGTCATAGATGAAACAGGCTATGAGCGATGATATACTTTGTGATATGATCTTGAGACATAGCAGGGTCATAGATGAAATAGGCTATGAGTGATGTTATACGAGGAGATTGTGATCTTGGGATATAATAAGGTCATAGATGAAAAAGGCTATGAGCGATGTTATATGACAAGATTGGCAGATAAATTGAGTTCTTACCATGAGCATCCCAACTTGTTTGTTAGTTGTATGTAAATACATGCTTATCCTTCGTACAAGTGTTTGGTTTACGATGGTAATACCTTATGTGGTAAATGTGGCAACTTATAGTAATTCGAGAATTGGTAGTATGTGATATGTGATTTGGTAAGCCCGTACGTGTTAGTATTGTTATGTTGATCCATACGGTAACACGGGTAAGACAGTACGTGTTAGTATGTTGATGTTGATCCATACGGTAACACGTTACGAGGCCACTTGATATGGTATTGTGATCTGGTACGAATTTGGTATTAGATGTGCCTTGATATGATTTGGAAATTGAGAAATTGATTGGTGTATGATTATTATTATTTGGAAGTGTAGAATGGTTAGTAAAGAGAAATTTAGAACTTTGGACACAATTTCCGGTATGGAATTTGGTCCATAAAGTTACTGGCTTTCATTTTATTCTCACTAGCATTTTTATGCTAATGTTGCTACACTTAACATTTTTTTCAGGTACATCTTGACAAGGGGGGCGTGGTAGAGGAGGTGGCGCCATATGACTGGTCGGGATGATGGATGGACAGGAACATGGAATCATTTTGGTTTAGTATTCTTGAAATGCTTGTAAAATTTCATCATCCTTCATACTATATGTTTTGAGCTCTGTAGAGCATTTGTCCAAAATTGTAATTGTCTTATGGTTTTAAAGTTCTTTTAGAATTTTACTTTTAAGCTAGAATGCGCATTCCATTCATTTTATTGCTTTCTCTTTGGATCCGATTTGATGAATGACCTCCAAAGTGTGTGATCCGGGTGGATAGCACAGGTGAAGGCCAAAATGGCTTTTCCTCCCTGTGGTATAAAATCTCTAGTTTTACTTTCCTGAATCTCAAGATGATGTCTTTTAGAGATTCGTTACGTCTCATCAGGATGTTGTAGACATCTTGATATTTTTTCGAGTACTTTTACTGACGTTGTACACACCGTGGAACACGGAGGAGAGTTCATGGAGGTTCTGAATTGATCCTCATTTAAAACTATTGAACCATTTCAAAGCTAGCCCCTTTAGGCTTACAGGGAACAGTTTTCACGTCGTCCTTTCCAGATCCCAAACCCAGATGTATGTCAACTCCATAAGATTTAAAAAATGAGCGATATGCTCGGTGTGGTCATAAGTTCCATCGTAAATCTCGAAGGCGGGTAGACGGTTGCTCTATAACCAAAATTTAAGGGTGTAGAGGCAATTCTCCTGGATCTATGATATTAACCACACTCTTCCCGTTCTTAGATCCACGTCGCCTTAGGATATTCTCTTCGATTCACCTTACTTCTTTCGAATCGAACTCTAATCGGGATTATTCTCTATTTGATAGTTTCTTTTGGGGTTACCTCAGTTGAAGGAGTATTGGATTGAGGATAGGTCTATCTCTTCCTTCTGTATCCGTTTTTGGCTTGCTAAAGCTTCCCTTTTGTCCCAAGCTTGTTTCACATATTTTATGCCTTTTGCCTAATTTTATTCTTGCACAGAATTTTCCATGTGGACTCGACGTTGGTCCAATATTGGTCTACTGCTCTGGTGTGGTGTGTTCTTGAGTTTTGAAGGGTTTCATCCATTTGCCACTTTTGCTTTTATGCTGCAGTCAGTCAACGTATGTTCTGAAGTTCCTCAGTGGGATGGACTGGCATTGGTGTGTCTGTTCTCAAGGCAGCCTTCTACTTGTTTCTGCATCTCATCCATGAAGAGGTCCCGCTTCTCGCACAGTTCTCTTTTCAGGGCTTCTTACGATGCTATCACCATTTGTCCGTTCTCATGATTGGCTTCTTCGCATCTCACGTTTTCGTCTGTTGTGACGTTGTTCTTGTCGTTGAAAATATTTCTGTTAACGAGAAATTGCTTAATTCTTGTGTTCTTCGTGTTTCTTCCATTTGATTTGCTATGGTAATGCCTACGTGAATATGTTTTGCGAGCACGGTGGGTACCAAACTGTAGTTGATATTTTCTTCTACAATTGATCATGTACGTTTCACGTGCAATCATGTTCCTTAAACATTAGATTCATGTGATCAAACGGTAAGAAGACGCCTGTGTGGTGCTTGCTAAACTTTCTCTGACAATCAAGTCACTAAATTTGGAGGCATTACCTATTTTCTAGGATTTTGATACCTTTTATAGCCAATTCAATGGGATGATTGTTGATGGGCTTCAACAATATCTGGAAAATAATATCTAGAGAAGATAATATATTGTTCAGGATATTTAGATAAGATATATATTCGGTGAGTTGTCAGATATGGGATGTGCCTTTCCTGGACCTCGGCCAACCTGACCACCTTTACAAGTACGAGCTGGGCTGGACCCTAACTGGACAAGCAGATCTGTTCGAGATGGTTAAGCCTCAGGGGCGCTTGATGGGCTGCTCATGTTTGTCGTAATGGGCCTCTAAGGTCATCTTATCCTTTTTTGTTCGTGACTGTAAAAGTTTAGGTGTCGACTTGGGCCTAGCTTATGAGGCGATTTTACTGTCTACAAACCCTAACTAAGTTTTAACACCCATTTTATAGGGATATTTTTAAAAAGGGGATATTGCAAATCTAGCCATTTTTTAATATTTATAAAAATAGTACGTAATAATATTTGCAAATATAGCAAATTTTAAAGATGATTAGTTAGAGATTAGCATTAAAAGATATATTTTCACAATAAGTTACTCATTGATGAACATAGTAATCAATGCTAATCATTGATTAGCACCGTAAAAATTGGTATATTTGCAAAAAGTATTAAGCAAAGATATATTTTAATATACAACATAAAATTCTATAACCAAGTGAAGTTTCCAATTAAAAATAACATATTTTAGAATAGTAAATTTAATAAATAGCAAAAGTTTTCAAAAGAGAAAAGAAACACTTTTATTACATATTAAATTTATCAAAATTGTAAATACTAAAATATTTAAAAATTATTAAATTTTAATTTAAAACATCTCAATGAAAAACATAAAAAAAACAATAACAATATTGATCATTTAATAATATTAGAGAAAAAAATTAACCAAAATGAACTCATTAATTTAATGGATAATTTGATTCATTAATGAAAAAAGGTTTTAGATTTTAAAATAAATCAAACTTTTGCTATAACTATAGTTGGAAAAACTTTTATGTTCTTCCAATACATAATTTGACAAACTTTCGCTGTAAATAAATCAAACTTTTGCTGTAAAAAAAAACTTAAAAAACATTATTGACTGTGATTTCTCAATTTTATGTTCCTCAAATACATAATTAGGGGTTAAATAGAGTTGGATAATTTAACCAACGGAAATAATTATGTTATGTTATAAAATTCTCTAAATCTAACCCTTCCCAATACTTGATAAAAATTACTGGGAAATTTTATTAGGTAACAAAATTTTCTTCAATATTTATAAATCTAGCAGTTTTTAAAAGTATTTGTAAATATAGAAGTTTCTTATAAACTCTCATTCTAGTGAATCAAAGAAATTAGTGATAACTTAGAGGTAACAATTGATAACTTATAAGGTAATCAATGATTATATGCAGCATTTGATATATTAAATCAGTGATTATCTATGAGCGGAATCAGTGATTACTTATACGAAAATCGGTGATTACTTACGCGAACTAGTGGTATTTTTTTAATATTTTAGGCGTGAATTTGAGTTTTCTGCTATTTTTATAAATAACTTTTAAGGCAGCTATTTTAAAAAATATTGGATTTTTTTCAGCTATATGTACAAGGGGCTATAAATTATTCTCTTCTAAATAATATATTTTTTTAAATCTATTTTTTAATTGTTTGTTTCTTTTTAACAATAAAAAATATTTGGTATAATTTCAACCATTTAAATATATATTTTTTAATTTAAAATGTTTAACACTTTAAAAATCTCCTATCGTGTTAACTAAGTTTGCAATAGACTGCAAAAATAGATAAATTAGCATATTATACAATGGTTTCAAATTGTTTATATCGAAAGTCAATTGTGTACTTATGCTAATCACATGGTTAAAAATGACAGCACTTATTTTTGGAATCTTAACAATTATTTATATATTTATTTATTTATTCACATATTTTAAAGAATCATACAGAGAAGTTTATTTTGAATTTTATGGATAAGTAAGTTTAGTTTAAATGCAAAGATACAAGAAAATATTATAAGTTTGAGATGTAAATCCGTCATTGTGTTTATTGTTTATGATATTTGACAGTGAGTAATTATTATTTTTAATTAGGGTAAAATGCAAAACACATCCCTGTAGTTTTGGTCAAATGTAAAACACACCCTTATGGTTTGAAAATGAATATTTATACCTCTGTACTCTCAAAACTGTGCAAATTAACCCCTTCCCGCTACACCTTTGATTTTCTTTTAGTCATAACTTTTTCGTTTGAACTCCGATTTAAATGATTCAAGATGTTTTGAAATCCAAGTTTTGAACTCTACGTTGTAGTCATAAAAAATTATAAATTATCAGTATATAAAATTGTTTACGACTTCAACCCTATCTAATATATTGATGATGATAATTCTTACTAATGATTTCTATGTTTTTAAGTGACTATAATGTAGAGCTCAAAACAAGGATTCCAAAACATCTTTAATAATTCAAATCGGACTTCAAACGAAAAAATTATGGCTAAAAGAAAATCAAAGATGTAACGGGAAGAGGTAAATTTGCACAGTTTTAAAAGTACAAGGGTATAAGTGTTCATTTTCAAACCATAGGGGTGTGTTTTGCATTTTACCCTTCTAATTATACAATTAAATAATTTTTTGGTTAATTGCAGAGTCATCTATTAATTTTTTTAGAGAATTGAAAATTCAGCTGTGAATATTTCAATTTAATCAATCACCTTATAGTGTTGGAATAGTTGCAATATCACCCATACTATTGACTCCATTAACTTTTGCGTTAATGTGTTTGAAAAGTTACCAATTCCATTATTATTTATAGTAGGGAGAGAGTTGCAATTAAAGTCAACGTTGATTATTTTATAAATAAAAGTAAATTAATTAAAATATTAATAAATACATTTAAGATATGTATTTATTAGGGGTGTAAATGGGGCGGGGCGGGGTGTAAATGGGGCGGGGCGGGGTGTAAACGGGATACCCGTTTATACCTCGCCACGTTTAGGGTTTTTTTCCTCACCCCGCCCCACCCCAATTATCTCTATTCCCCGCCTCGGACCCCACCTCATTTATTTAACAGGGGCGGGGCGGGGCATGGCGTGGGCTAAATGGAGTGGGAGAAATTGTTAAAAATGCATGATTTCGTATATTTTTTTATATTCAAAAATCAAATTTTCAATGATAATAGTGCATAATAGAGCATAAATTAAGACAAATAAAACTGTTCATCATAATCCATACCAAAATAAACCTAGGATATTTAAATTACAAAAAAATAAAAAATTAAAGTAGATAAACGGGGTGGGGCGGGGCGCAAAAGGGGGTAAAAAATCCCCCGCCCCGTTTAATAAACGAGGGAAAAAAATTCCCCCGCCCGCCCCTGCCCCTGCCTCGTTTATTAGGCGGGTTTGGCAGGGGCGGGGTCGTGGTTTTAGCTTTCACCCCTAGTATTTATATCTAAAATAGAGAAAACTATCCTTTAGTTATTAACACTTTTCTTGAATTGATAAAATATCGTAGTCCAATTTTATATAATCTCGATTGTACATCAGTACAAAAAAAAACTATTATTTAGGACACAACATTTGTGATAGAATTATATACATTCTCGACAGATATTGCAATGCGTAATGCAGTTGAAAATCGATCCTCATTGAGCAATTTTAACAATAGATTTTGTCATGAATCAGTGATTGAAAAATAGTTGGTCATTGACGAATGTTGACCAACCTTAACGTCGCAATTCGTTGCTAAATCTTGCGACTCTGTTCGTCGAAAAAGGCAATGGTTAAATTTTCGTTTTGATTTAGTGACGGAATCATGACATTTTTGGAAAGTTACGAATTTTATCTTGTGTAAATGTGTTCCCAACTATTATCTGATTATATTCCCAAAATGGGAGTGTATTGAGAGTTCATACATATCGCTCCCAACCATGTGAATCAATGAATATAACTCCATGAATAGAAGTTCACATTTCACTCATGATTAAGATATCATAGTTTGATAAACTTAGTTTGATATTCGATCATTTCTCATAAACGATATAATTGATATATTGATCAAATATTCTGGTGAAAAGACTCGAATTTTCACAAATCTTTAAATCAGAAGTAAAACAGCGGAAGACTTATTTTTACAAAAATTTGGCGTGGATCCGTTTAAAATACGAACTCCCTAAACCTGTTTTTAAGAACACAACTCAAGAAAGTTTATTCACATATATTCCTACTCCAAGAATATACTCAAATCGAGAGAAGTAAACTCAAAATATACATACAACCGACTTTAGGCTCTCATGAGCCACAAAATACAAGTTTTAAGACTTTATTTCAAGTTTATATGTATATAAAGCATTCCCAAAATGCACCAAACTTAGATTTACAAGTCCAAATGTCCATGAGCATCTACTCGAAATCACGCAGCACCACCTCCACGACCTCGTCCTCTACCACGAATATTACCTGAAAATAAAGTGGTGTAGCACCATTAGCAAACAATGCTAGTGAGAATAAGATGGATGCAAGCACTTTTATGAACCAAATTCCATATCGGAGAATGTGTCCAAATAAACCCAAGTACTCTTGCACTACCCATTCAATATTCCAAGTACTTTACATATAAGATCAAACCATTCTACTATCTCGTAAATTCGGAAAGTAAACATTCAAGCCCGTAGTTAAAGTAGATACTAGTGCTTAACAAAGTAAGTGACAAAGTAAATAACAAAGTAAATAACAAAGTAAATAACAAAGTAAATAACATCCGTGACCACTTGTCACCAATCATAACCATTCCGTGACCTCCGTGCATAACGATAATATGCATGCATAACGATAATATGCAAGTCACCAATCACAATCATTCCGTGACCTCCGTGCATAACGATAATATGCATGCATAACGATAATATGCAAGTCATCGTGACATCTATGCATAACGATAATATGCAAGTCAACGTGATATCTATGCATAACGATAATATGCAAGCATAACGATAATATGCAAGTCATCGTGACATCTATGCATAACGATAATATGCAAGCATAACGATAATATGCAAGTCAACGTGACATCTACGCATAACGATAATATGCAAGCATAACGATAATATGCAAGTCAACGTGACATCTATGCATAACGATAATATGCAAGCATAACGATAATATGCAAGTCAACGTGACATCTACGCATAACGATAATATGCAAGTCAACAACCACAACCACTAAAATAACGTACTAACATGATTCTACACAAGAATCTCTCCCAAGTCCTTTTAACTATTCTAACACTAGTCAAGATAAAAGGAGTACATAATACTCTTCTCCAAGTTCCGGATTCTCATTCTCCTCGAGAATCTAACTTAAACCACCAATAACATCTTACTTTACTTAGCAACTAAACTTAACTAAAATTCCTTATACACTTTCCTTAACTCCCAAAATAACATAATAACTTGGAAAGTTCTCTAGCCTAATAATCCCTCTTAACATCGATCTAACATAAACGTCAAGTAATTTGAAAGCATAAAAGTAATCATAACCATTTTAAACTCACCTTATAAGAGTAGTCAACTCCTAACCACCGGTTGGTCAAAAATCACGAACAATGCTCAAAACCTATAATTACAATACACCTAAAGTATATTAATTACTCGAATTGAACAACGATCGACACGATTCTAAATTAAAAGACAAAACAACCCGTAATTAAAGCCAAGAGGCCCACGGCTCAAGGGGAAGGAAGAAAAGGAAATTGTTTTCCGGATTTCAAGCACTTTAAAGACAATCCGGGTTGGTTTCGGTTACTTTGAAGTTTGGTAAAATCAATGGGTAAACCTAATTTAGGGTTTAGGTCAACAATTCAATCCCGAACAAATTAGGAAAGTCATTAAACTAAACAATTCAAAGTTCTCATCAAAAACCAATAAAAGGAAAAATTGAATTAAAAGACTTTTGGCTCAAATCCGAACTTAGGGTTAGGGGAAAGTTCCTAGGAATGAATAAAACGACTTTCCCGATTGATATCAATAAGCCCCGATGAACGAAATCGAAAATTACAACTCAAAACCTCCATTGAACACTATTCACTTCTAGGTTTTGAATCTTTAACATACCTTTAGGCCTCGATAAAACGAGCGGAAATCCCGAAGAGTAGGTTGGAAATGATCCCACAGGCCAAGAGCTTTCCACAGGATCTAGAATTGACACGATCCGTCGAGAAATAAAGAAAATCAAAAATTTGAGGGGGGAGATGAAGCTCACGGCAGCAAGGAGCAAAAGAAGATGCAGAAATTGTGTTTTTTTGGCTAAGTATGGGTATTTAAAGGATGATGAATAGTGTTTTTGGGATTTTTAGTAAATCGGGTAATAACGCCTACGTTTCTCTTTTACTTTTGCCTTAAAAACGAACCCCGAACCACTTAAACTAGCCCAATGGTGATTAATAATTATTAATTGGCCTATTAATAATTATTAATACAACCAAAACTAAAATGGGCTAATTAAGCGATTAAAAAGGTTTCCGAACGAAAATAACTATTTAAATCTAAATAACTAAATCTAAATTAACTTTAAATAAATAAACACTTATATAAATAAAAAAAATTACCTCTAAAATAACGGGACGTTACATCTGGTCATGTCACATACAATCAATATGTATATTTGTGATGCACAACTCCTTTTAAATTATTATAAAACCAAAGCACAATAGAAGACTTAATTTTTAATAAAAATCCGGCATCGTGACGTTTAAAACTTGGACTATCACAATGTAAAGACCCGACTTTTCAGAGTTTAAAACGAAGATAGTAAATGCAGCGGAAGACTCAATAAATAACATTTATTGAAAAATATGAAAATTTCCTCAAACAAATAGTCATTTAAATAAAATCAATAACTTCGGAGTTATATTCTTTAAAACAAGAAAAACGAAACAAAGAACTAAATCAAATAACAAAGTATTTCAAAAACAAACACGAGTCTCAAATCTCACAAAAACAAAACATAGTAATTAAAATTCAAGAGCTTAAATCCCAATCTCAAAGAAAATAAAGATGCATTGGCTAGCCACCACGACATGAACTCTCATCTCTTCCACTTCATCAACCGCCACCTCTCGGTCCATTGTTACCTGAAAAGAAACCACAGATAGCACTGTGAGGCTAAAGCCAGTGAGAAAATGATCTAAACGAAGGTAAAGCTTTAAATAGTCTCTAACAACTTCCATATCCATATCCAAGACCCACATTCATAATCATCTTTTCAATACACATCCCAATCCGATACATAACCAATTCTAATTTAACAAGTACAATCAAACAAATATTCAAACCATCCACTAAGAAGGCGGTCTCTCAGGACTACAAACATTCTTAGGTACTTAGTTATAGTCGTAACCATAACTAATCCCCTAATGGATCATTCATACGAGCAACGTTCATTAGCTGTTATGAGCTCACTCTCATAACTATATATTTTACTTAGTATGAGCTCGTAACCTCATACAAGTTTAACACACCTGTCAAGCCATCATTCCACAATCTCTTTACATTATCCTCTTGATAATGTTCATTCAAAATCAGCAATGACAATTAAAATACAGCAGCTCAAAGATTCTAATTAAAGCATGCAAAATACATTTTTACGATAAAACTGCCGAAAACCGTCAAAACTAACTATTTGCTCTTAATCATACTCAACTCAAATCTCATGCCAAATCATCATAAAATACTCCATAATATTCCAGAATTAACTCCCAAATTAATCAGAAACAAAGAGAATCGAAAAACATCAAAAACTGCCGAAAACGAAAAATCTAGTTCTAATCGAAAAATTCTTTCACCAAATGATTTTTCTATGTTTCCATTATGAATTCACTTCCTAAAGCTCCAGAATAATATATTTGAATATATCAAAACATAAAATCTACGGTAGAAGCTTTAGATTTCTCAAAAACTCCACCAACGAATAAACCGTTAACTCACCTCAAAATTGCTTAAATCCAAAATCAAAGCTACTTCCCTTGATGAACCAGACCTGAAATGGAGATCCTAAATAACTTAAAATACAATTTAAAATATACCAAATTTATACAAAAGGTTTGGGGTTCGGTGGATCAAAGAACGGAAAACAAACGACGAGGAAATTGGCTATGGTTGGGGCGTGGGGGTGTGTGGGCCGCGGCTGGCCAAGGCCCTCGGGACGTGGTTCGGTCGCGGTTTCATAGTTAGGGTGATCGATCTTGATGGTTCTAGGTATCGGTAATCAAGATCGATTAGGTGTTTGGCCATAGTTTGGAAAATTGACAATTATGGAGATCAAAACAAGGGTTAGGGTTCTTGGTGTTCATAAGAATATTAATTAATAAAAATCCAGAATTAAAATTATTGAATAATCAATCACGAAAGCGTACCCGTCACTTGAATTTCAAGAAAAGGGCTTCCGATTTTTCCCTTCTTCGATTCCGTGCAAATTCCACCGATTTCCTAATTAACAATTGACGAAAAACTCATCAATTTCCAACCTAGACCCCACGGCAACAAGAAGGAAAAGAGAAAGGAGGATTTTCGTTACCTTCGTGACCAAAATCAATTCCAAAAACGCTTGAACCCAAAACTCGATGCTCGATCGAACGAAAAACGAGACGAATGGACGGATCTTCCTTCTCTTTCTCTAAGGGGGCGGCGCCAAGGGGTGTGGGAGAGGATGAGGGAATGAATTCTAAAAATTGATAATGATAAGTCCTCCTTTAGGTTAAAATCCCGAGTTTCCATAATTACGAAATTGCCACTCACCTTAAAACGTCTATAACTTGATCACCGGGTCTCAGAATGACAAACCCTCAGTTGCGTTGGAATCGTGACATCGAGAAGATCAAATTTTTTGTCAAAATATTAATCAAATCATAAGTTTCAAATTTCGAGGTTTTTCGGGAAAAATTACCATAATACCCTTTTTGAAATAACACGATATTTTTGTTCTAATTAATCAATCAAGCTGATTAATATTATTTAACAAAATAATATTGATTTTTAATTTTCTGGTGACGGGGCGTTACACACAATGCCTAATTTTTCAAAAGACAATTTTAAGGGTGGAATGCGTATTCCATGTAGAGGATGATTTCCACTACGGTCGATCATGTGTGTTCTTCGTGCTTCGCGTCTCATTGATCTTGAATAACTGTAGAATAAGAACAAGAGAACACTGGTGTGGTGCCTGCCAAACCGTCTCCGACGATCAAGTCAGTGATTTGGAAGCAATTAATATGAGAATTCTATGGTAGACTTATGGAATCTGTAGAGGTAAAATTCACCATGGACAAGGCCCGATATCAAAAGCCTTGTAACGTCCCGTTACTTTTGGGGGTAAATTTTTTTTTATTTTATTTATTTATTTTAATTAAAGTATTTAAGGTTAATTTAAAAGTAGTGATTTCGATTTTAGTAGTTATTTTCATCCGAAAACCCTTTTAATCCTTTTATTACTTTAAATTCGTTTCGGTGAAATTAATAATTATTAACGGGCCAATTAATAATTATTAATCACCTTTAGATTAATTTAAGAGCTTCGAGTTTCATTTTATAAGCTAAATCACAAGAGGGACGTATGCGTCATTTTCCAAATTCTTAAAATATCTACTTTTTACTATTCATCTTCATCTTAAATATCAAAAATTAGACAAAAATCTTCATTTTTCTCTCCTTTCTCTCTTCCATACGTGAGCTCCATGGGAGGGTAAAAAACGCTTGGATCTTTGCCGTTTCTCGGTGGATCGTCGTGATTTTTAGTCCATTGGATTGCTCAGGACATGGGCTTTCTTTTCATCCTAGCCTTGTGGCGTTTCTCGTTCTTTACGAGAAGCCTTAAAAAGTGAGTTTTTAAAACTTTTCCTATGAATCTCTTTATTTTTGTATATAAAAGAGTTTTGGAGTTGAAATCATGCGTTTCCATCACGAAATTTGACGATTTTGAGCTCGGAATTTCGAAAAACACTATTCACCCGAAAATCACTATTCATCCGAAAATCAATGTTCTTATTTGGTTATGGTTTATAATTTGTATTCGACGGGTGTTATTGTAGGTTTTAATAATCGTACAAGAGGTAATTCACTCGTCACTTTGGAAAGCTTGACTACAAATCCAAGGTGAGTTTAAAAGGGAAGTTAGTGATTTTATGAATTAAGTTTCGTTACGATTTTGTTTATCGAGGTTAAGAGGGAAACCAACTCCTGAGAGCTATTGTTTGGTTGGTGAATTTAGACTCGAGAGTGAATTCAGAGATTTTTGAAGTTCTAGTGCTTATGGGTGAAAAGGTAAGAATGAAGTGGAAGTTTAAGGCACTTTGAGTGGTTTGGGAGCCAAAGTGACTTAGAAGTTACACTTGAGTGATAACCCGTGTAATCCAAGTAGTTAGGTTCTTTAGTAACTTAGTAGAGATCTATTAAGATTATCTAACTTATTAGGGAACTTGATGACTTGTGATTTGATAAGACAGACGTGGTATGTTGATTTCGATCCATACGGTAGCACGTTATGATGAATGGTTCTATGGTACGACCATACGTGGTATGTTGATTTTGATCCATACAATAGCGCGTTATGATGACTTGTGATATGGTAAGATTGTACGTGGTATGTTGATTTTGATCCATACAATAACACGTTACGATGAATGGTCCTATGGTACGACCGTACGCGGTATGTTGATTTCGATCCATACAACAGCACGTTACGATGACTTATGATATGGTACGACTGTACGTGGTATGTTGATTTCGATCCATACAGTAGCACGTCACTATGAATGGTTCTATGGTACGACCGTACGTGGTATATTGATTTCGATCCATACGGTAGCACGTTACGATGACTTTTGATATGGTAAGACCGTACGTGGTATGTTTATTTCGATCCATACAATAGCACGTTACGATGGCTTGTGATATGGTACGACCATACATGGTATGTTGATTTTGATCCATACAATAGCACGTTACGATGAAATTTGTTTGATAACAAAGATAGTTATTACAATTACATATATTCTTTAGAATTGTGTAGTAAGACTTAGTAATAGTTGTTACTTTTACTTTAAGTCTTTATTCCTATTTCATGGCATTGAAAGTCTATTACGGGTAGTATATTACTATCGTATGATTGTATAAAAATTGAAAGTGTGAATATGGGAAGTAAAGAGCAATTTAGGCCTTTGGACGCAATTTCTGGTATGAAATTTTGTTCATAGGATTACTTGCTTTCGTTTTACTCTCACTAGTATTTTTATGCTAATGTTGCTACACTTACAATTTTTTTCAGGTAAAACTCATCGCAAAGGACGTAGTAGTGGAGGTGGCGCTGCGTGACATATCGAGATGATGGATGGACAGGAACATGTCTCATTTTGGTTTAGCATTCTTGAAATGCTTGTAATATGTTATCATCCTTCATGCTTTACAGTTTTGAGCTCGAATGGGCATTTGTTTAAAAATTGTAAAGGTCTCCTGGTTTTAAGTTCTTTTGGAACTTTACATCATAATCTGGAATATGCATTCCATGTTGATCGCTTTCTCTGAATTGGGCGCATGTATAAACAGGTTTTGGTTTATCCGAGATTTCAACGAACCCACGCCGATTTTCTTTAAAAAAAAAACTAGTCTTCCGCTGTACATTTAAATTTACAGGATTTAACGAAAATCGGGTTGTTACAAGCCCAAATCTTGATAAGTCCGGCCCATAAGAGATAATACTATACACGCTACTTGGGTTGACTCCTCATAACTAATCCAAAGAGTTTCGACTGGTTTAGAACGCAAAGGACAACTCGGACAAGTACAACCTGAACATTCAGATGAGCCAAAGTATGGATGACTACATTTAAGGAGATAAGCATATCATCCTGAGATAAAGGGGATAATCGCTTATCTTTGATAAATGATATCTTAATCTAATAATAGATGGACGTATCATCCTATCTATAGGATGCCTATATAAAGAGCTCATTTAAACCTAAATCGGTATATCATTCATAATTCTACTATACAATTCCCATATTAATTGCTTCCAAATCACTGACTTGATCGTCGTAGACGGTTTGGCATGCACCACACCGATGTTCTCTTGTTCTTATTATACAGTTAATCAAGATCAAGGAGACACAAAGCACGTAGAAGGCACGTGATTGTCCGTAGAAGAAATCACTGTCTACAGTTTGGCAACCACCGTTGAGTACGAGAAAAACATTCACGTAAGCTTCACCACAGACAGGAAACGGAAAACATGAAGAACACAAGGATTAAGCAAGCTCTCGTGAATGACCTTCCTCCAAAAGATGAGAATAACCTGGAAAATGGAGAAACAAATCACGTGGCATAGCATCCAGAGCAATCCGTAGAGGTTGCAACCTAGGAAGCACTTATCCATGAAATCTACGAAAAGCAAGAGCTTTTCATGAAAGCGATGCAGGCAAAGTTCGATGAAGTTATGAACAAACAACGCTCAGAGATTATCCCTCCACCTATAAAGATAGATGTTGAATCTCGCAAACCATGTCTAGCGGACAATGATCCCAAAGAAGTCAACTCGTCTGGGCCCTTGCCGACCATACTAAGGCTTGGACCCGAGTGAGTGAAATATGTTGAAGCCTCTAGGCAAGATGACAAAGGGAGGAAGAGACGACAACCACGAGATACTGACAACTTTTCGAATCATAGATTGTTCGAACAATCTAGTCCGCGAAGACATCGCAAACAGTGAAGAGATTATCATCGTACTGACCTAGAATCTGATGAAATTAAAAGGCTTGAGGAAAAAATCCTAAGTTTGAAGGGGTCAGCCCTGAAGTGGTTAGACAACCTGAAATGAGGGTTGATCCACAAATTCCAGGAGCTCTCTTTGGCTTTCCAAGGAGAGTATAACATAAGCAAGAAATACGAAAAGATAAATTAGGACCTCTACAATGTTCTGATGAGAAATGATGAACCACCGAAAGACTTCATTTACAGATTCAGAAAAGTGAAGTTAAAAATTCCCATTTACAGGGATGAAGACATAGTGTCAGCATTCACAAGAGCGATACATCTGGACAATCAACTATGAAGATCCTTAAATAACTCCTCTCCACGGACCATGGCAGAAGCACAGAAGAGAGTGTCCAAGCAAATCTCGATAGAGGAATCTGTTGGGATTGAGGCCTCTAAAAGAGCTCTCAAACGGAAGTCCCAAGGATTTTTCCTTGCAGTACAATATAATCAAAATCTAAATGCATAAAAGAAATACTAACCCTTGTAGAGAAGTGTCTGACTCTTCCTCGTTCTTGGCTGGTTACGATCCAGGGACCACCAAAAAGATCTTCCTCACTAAGCACAACAGAGAATCTGTGCGTGGAAACTATCTCCTTTGGAAAAAGGAAAAGGGAAGAAAAATTTCTTCCCTTTGATCACACTATGGCCGGCGGCTAAGAGAGAGGGAGAAGAGGAATTTTTCTTGAGCCTTTTATTTTAACTCTCTTACTTGTGTGTTTTGGGGTCGCCCCAAGGTTCCTATTTATAGGAAAACTAAGGCCTCAGAAAATCTTTTGAATATCTTTTAATTATTAAATAATTAAATAAAATATTCTAAAATATATTTGAATAATAAAGATATTATATTTTATTCCATAATAAAATATCTCATATCTTTTATTTAAATTAAGGGGCATGGACTCAAATGACACATTTTATAAAACTAATTCCCTAAATAGCACCCTCTTTTCAAAATTCCCCAAATGACATTTTTTCTAATATAACAAAATTAATTATTTTCATTAAATTTACAAAATGCCACTCATTTATTAATTCACTATATTTGTTATCTTATACACTATTTAGTGAATTAAAATATGAACTTTATTAATTCACTAAATTTTCTCTCTTAGTCAATAATTTAGTGAATTAAAATTTGAGTTTTATTAATTCAATAAAATTTCTCCCTTCATAAATAATTTATTAAACTAAATTACAACATATAATTGAGATCTTTATATTGATTTTAATTCAATAAGTAATTGAAGTTAATAAATAATTGAATAACGGTTTTGATTTTGCCTATAAAAAACACATAAAATCACAAAGCTTTCCGCAAATAAAAATCACATTCATTTACACTAGTATGCAACATCAATAACCAATATTAGTGATTGTAAACTTGAAATACAAAATAATATTTTCATAGAGTGGTAAGATAGTATCAAGATTTCAATTCAATAATTCATTGAACTCAACGCATTAAATAATTGAATTATAAATCTCAACAGCAAGATCCATTTAAACCTATATACATCAACAATTCATTAAAATTTATAACAAACACAAAAAAGAATTAAAAAATGGCATCTTCTTGTGTCCTCATTTGGCCTATCTTCACATTTTTTTCTTCCTTGTTTTCTTCTCCAATTAACATATACCCTAACACATGTAAAGCAACAGTGCAAAATAAAAAGTTCAATAAACTATGTTGTAGAATAAAACAAAGAGAATTTGCCTATAATGACACTTTTATTAGTATTAATGTCTTAAATAACTTAAGTTTTAAAAAATCCCCCAAATGACATTTTTTCTAATATAACAAAATTAATTATTTCGTTAAATTTACAAAAATGCCACTCATTTATTAATTCACTAAATTTACAAAAATGCCACTCATTTATTAATTCATTAAAATTCACTAATTAGTGAATTAAAACCTGAACTTTATTAATTCACTAAATTTTCCCTCCTAGTCCATAGGTTAGTTTACAAGATTTGTTCCTTTTTTTCCCTTTAAAAATGACTCGTCGGTTTCATCAAAGATTGCTTCTCTTCATTTCCTCTTTAGCTTGTAATATGTTGTTCATGCTATTATTCAATATCTTATCTTTTTAGTTATGATTTTAATTCAATAAATTATTGAATTAAATGGATTAATTCAATAATTTAGTGAATTAAATTATAATGTATGTTTGGGATACCTAATATTGATTTTAATTCAATAATTTAGTGAATTAAAAGGAATAATTTAGTGAATTAAATTATAATGTATATTTGGGATGCCTAATATTGATTTTAATTCAATAATTTAGTGAATTAAAGGGAATAAGTTAGTGAATTAAATTATGATGTAAATTTGGGATACCTAATATTGATTTTAATTGAATAATTTAGTGAATTAAAGAGAATAGTGAAATAAAGGGAACAATTTAGTGAAATAAATTTAAATGTACATTTGGGATACCTAATATTGATTTTAATTGAATAATTTAGTGAATTAAAGAGAATATCTTAGTGAATTAAAGGGAATAATTTAGTGAATTAAATTTAAATGTACATTTGGGATACCTAATATTGATTTTAATTCAATAATTTAGTGAATTAAATTATAATGTATATTTGGATACCTAATATTGATTTTAATTCAATAATTTAGTGAATTAAATAGAATGATTTAGTGAATTAAAGGGAATAATTTAGTGAATTAAATTATAATGTACATTTAGGATACCTAATATTGATTTTAATTCAATAATTTAGTGAATAAAAGGGAATAATTTAGTGAATTAAATTATAATGTATAATTTAGTGAATTAAAGGGAGCCGATTACATACCGGTTCTGTTTGTAACCTTTCCCATTCCGATTCTAGTTCATTTTTTTATGAATTTTTTTACCGGTCGGTTTCGGTAAAGTTTGTAAACTCTGTCATTTTAGTTTTTAAAATATTTTTTCATCCTAAATCCCTTTTTTGTGTCAATTTAGTTTTTCGTTATGCAATTCAATAACTTATACCATATTGTTCACTAAATTATTGAACTAAACCTATTTGTTTTATTCTGCAGCATAGTTTATTGAACTTTTTATTTTTCACTGTTGCTTTACATGTGGTAGGGTATATGTGAATTGGAGAGGAAAAAAGGAAGAAAAAAATGTGAAGATAAGCCAAATGAGGACACAAGAAGATGTCATTTTTAATTCTTTTTTGTGTTGGTTATATAAAATTTATTAATTAATTAATTAATGTAAATTAAGTAATGAAGAATTAAACTAAATTAGATTAATTGAACTAAAATTAATTAAATTAAAATAACATTAATGAATTAAAACTAAATTAAACTAAAGTAATTAATTATATTAAAGTGAATTAAAATTAGATTAATTAAACTAAGTAATTAATTAAAGTAAACTAAGTAATGAAGATTTCAACTATTAGATTAATTTAAATTAAAATTAATTAAATTTAACTAACATTAATTAATTAAAACTAAACTAAACTAAACTAATTAATTAAATTAAACTAAATTAAAATTAGATTAATTGAACTAAAATTTATTAATTAATTAAAGTAAACAAAAATTAGATTAATTAACCTTAAGTAAACTAAGTACTTAATTAAACTAAATTACAATAATTAAACTAAAATTAATTAAATTAAAAAAATTAAACTAAACTAATTAATTAATTAAAGTAAACTAAAATTAGATGAATTAAACTAAAGTAAACTAAGTAATTGATTACACTAAATTAGATTCATTAAACTAAAATTAATTAAATTAAACTAAACTAATTAATTAAAACTAAAAACTAAAACTAAGTAAACTAAATTTAAACTTAAACTAAAACTAACTAAAAACCAAAAACTAAAACTAACTTAAAACTTAAAATCTATACGAAAACTAACCTTGTAATAGAAACAGGGATTGGAGGTTTAGGGTTTTTAGGTTTAGAGTAGGAACGGGGAATGGGAAAGGGGAAAAAATAACGGGGAACGGAACGGGGGAAAGAGAGAAAAGAAAGAAAATAGAGAAAGAAAATAGAGAAAGAAAAAGAGAGAGAAAAAAGAAGAAATGGGGGAAAGGAAAACAGATCTGCTTTTAAATCAGAATTTACGACCAGTTGGTCGCAAATATGTAATCATGACTAGAAACGAAAAGTCGTGCATGCTGGGGAAATTACGACCACCTGGTCGCATTTTTACACATATTTGCGACCACCTGGTAGCATTTATTTAAAAAGTGACCATCTGGTCGCCAATTTGTGATTATCCACAACAACTGTCATATCACGCGTCCTATCAAAAATTGCGACCACCTGGTCGCAATAATGAAATTCACCGCCAAGTATTGCGACCAGATGGTCGTAATCTTTAAATTCACCGTCATAAATTTCATGAAAATTTAAATTTACCGCTTAGATTTGCATCCAGATTGTTGCACTTATGAAATTAACCGCCAAAAATTTCATGAACATTTTAGAATACCCTTTGAGTTTTGCGACCAACTAGTCATATTTTAACTTATATTTTTGGAAAAACATAATTCTACTTTTCCACAAATGCGACCAACTGGTCGCAATTCACTTCTGAATTACACCATGTGGTCACCGTTTGTGTTAAATTGCGACCATATGGTCGCAAATATTAATATATATGTATATATATATATATATATATATATATATATATATATATATATATATATATGTATGTATATATATATTATATATATTTATGTATATATATGTATGTATGTATGTATGTATATATATATATATATGTATGTATGTATATATATATATATATATATATATATATATATATATATTTATCATTCATTAAAGAAATAGTTTTAATAAAACATACACTGTGAATCATAAAGTTACAAAATGTCTCATTCATCATCGTCAGTTTCTTCGGTCGTCGCTTCTTCTTCTTCTTCTTCTATATCTTCGTCAGATTCATCGTCTCAAAGAAGTCCCTCACATAAAGTCTTCTTCTTCTTCTTCTGTTTCTTCATCGGATTCATCGTCTAGAATAAATTCAACATCAATGTCATGTGCGTGAGAAGTGGAAGCATTTGTATTATTATCATGCAATGTTATCGTTCCATCGTTCAAAGGATGAACAGTACTTGCATTATGACCATCGTCGATTGGACGACATCTTATCTCATCTTCTTGAAAAGCAACAACTTCCTCTGCATGGTCGTCTTTCTCAGACAAGTTTTTTTCTACCTGGCGTGGTTTAACTTTACAAACAACTAACCAATCTGTCAGATCTCATCTATTAATCGGATAATTTCGGCAATAAACTTGAATCACCTGTGAAACCAAGAAAAACCTATCAACGGTGCGCATATGCTTAGACTTGTTTACCTCAACGATATATAAATGATCAATCTTACGGACTCCGCCTCGTCTGGTTGTCTTGAACCAAGTGCAGTTGAATAGAACAATGCGTTTCAGCGTCGAACTTACGTTTTGAATCTCATCGATTACTCCGAAGTAATCGTCTTCGTTTGTGCCAAACACATGACCTTTTATGCAAACACCACTGTTGTTTGTTGCCTTGTTAAATGAATGCGCCTTCGTTTGAAATCTGTAACCATTACCGACGTATCCAGTATACGACCTTGCAATCCATCCAGGTCCTTTTGCCAAAGAAATAATGCGAGGATCATCTACCGATAATGTAGGGGAGTCAACCTGTCATTGTTCACATACAGTAATGTTAGGAAGATATTAACTTTTTCAACAAATTGTCACAGTTTTTTTGACAATTTAAAATAACTCACATATGCACTGAACCAAGAACGAAACTCTTTGTCGATTATTGACCCCTCCTCAGCGGCTATAAGACCAACTCGTGTCATTCGAACGTATAAGTTTAGAAATAATCTGTATGTTACAAAATAGTTAGCAAATAGTTTGTAATTGTTTATGTGATGAAATAATGTTAAGTTACGAATTCACTCTATGTAAGGCTCGATCTCTGCGCAATTGCATAACACATATGTCTGCATTACGTGATACTCAGAATCGATCGACGACCTACGCACTGATCTTCCAACTGTCATGCCAGATTTCATAGAATTCGGCAAGTGGTTTATATCAACACCTTCAAGTAAATTTTCGACAATGTTTCGTTTCGCTGGTCAAAACTGCTCTGCAATGTGTTGATCAAAATAGTATGAACAAAATGTTATAGTCTCTTGCATCAGGTACGCACTACAGATAGATCCTTCTACTCTTGCTTTATTTCCGACCGTCTTTTTTAACCGACGTAAGTACCTGTGGGTAGGTAGAATGTGTAGAAAACATTTACATTTGATGACTGTACTTTATACGTGTACATTACAAATTAACTGTGCTTACCTTTCAAAAGGGTACATCCAACGGTAATGTACCAGACCCCTTATGAATGCCTCGTATGGAAGATGCACTGGATGATGCTCCATGGAGTCAAAAAAGCCAGTTGGGAACATTCGCTCCAACTTACAAATAATAACAGCGATCTTTGAACTCATTGAAGCGACAGTAGCTTCAGTTAGCTCTGTACATGTCAAGTCCTTGAAAAAAACACTCATCTGTGTCAGCGACTCCCAATGTTTATTCTCTAGGAACGGTCTGAACGCGATAGGCATCAATCGTTGCATGAGTACATGACAGTCGTGGCTTTTCATCCTGAACATGATATGTTTTTTACTGTCTATACATCGACTCAAATTCGAAACGTATCCGTCCGGGAATTTGATGGATTTGATCCACTCAAATAATGTTTTCTTTTCATCCGTCGTCAACATGTACTTTGCTTTTGCGTAATTATCATTGTCGTCAGGCTCCAACTCAGAACGGTGACATATCTCCCGTATATCATAACGTGCCTTCAGATCGTCCTTTGTTTTTCCCGGAACGTTCAAAATCGTATTGAAAATTTTGTCGAAGAAATTCTTCTCGATATGCATTACATCCAGATTGTGTCTAATTAGTAGATCTTCCCAATACGGTAGATCCCAAAAAATACTCCGTTTCTTCCAACCCGTGTTTTTCCCAGTTTGCACTCTCTGCACCGTCAACTGTAATCTTCTGCATCCCTATAGCATCTATACCGTGAAGAATCCGCCTTCCACTATACATTGTCGGGGGGCTTTCTTTTCTTACTCGTTGACCCTTCTTCCAGTCACTGCCGTTTGAACGGAAAGTATGATTCAACGGTAAAAATCGACGGTGACAATCAAACAAACAAGTTTTCCGACCGTTTCTGAGATAAAATACATCTGTGTCTAGCATGCAATGTTGACATGCGTATTTCCCTGCCGTACTCCATCCTTTAAGAGGAGGAGATTGAGGTTCACACAATTAACTACACTGACTAAGCAAAGAAATAAGAAAAACTAAACACATACTAAAAAATGTATATGAAAGCAATTAAAGATCAACATACCTGACAACATTGAATACGCAGGGAAGTCACTGATCGTCCAGATTAACGCGGCCCGCATCAAGAAATTTTGTTTCTTCGAAATGTCGTACGTCATAACACCGTCAGTCCACAACCTTTTCAACTATTCAATAAGTGGTTGCAAATACACATTCAGTTTCTGTTTTGGACTTTTTAGCCCAGGTATGATCAATGTTAGAAAAATCACCGGGTCTCGCATACACATCGAGGGAGACAAGTTATACGGGGTTAATATGACTGGCCAAACTGAATATTGTGCCTCGGATGCCCCGAACGGGTTAAAGCCATCCGTGCATAAGTCCAATCTGACGTTTCTTGGATCTTGTGCAAAATTGGGATGACAATTATTTAAATGCTTCCATGTTGCAGCATCTGAGGGATGTCTTATAACACCTTCATCCTGTGAATGCTCGTGATGCCATCTCATATGCGAAGCTGTCACATCTGATGCATACAACCGTTGTAGACGTGGGGTCAGCGGTAAATAGAACATGCATGTGTACAGAATGAGGTTGTGTTCCCTTGTTTATATCTTGGAAGAAAACAGAATTTTCAGTGATGCAGGTCCTCATCCACATCCCAGTAAAGCATGCATTTAATTTGACACGAATCTATTTTCTCCACGGGTAATCCAAGTCCTTCCACTAGCTTTTTCGTGTCGTACAAACTGTTGGGCATAATATTTTCTCTTAGAGCACATCGACGAAACCACGATGCAATCGAATCAAATCCTCTACCAGGTATGTTGTACTGCGCCTTTATATTTAAAAGTTCTGTAACAGCAGCAAGTTGACTTACCTGACACCCATCGTACAATGGTCGGATGGCTGTCTTTAGCATCACGTGCATCTTACGTGCTTCCGGATTCATTTCCTCTTCAACAACCCATTCATCTTCGTCTACATTTAAACTTTCACGGAAATTTTCACTGCCCCCACACCCCGAACGATCAAGTATCATTTGCTGCATCTGACTATACTGTTGTTCATCATTAATTCTGTTCTTCGGCAACAACCTCTACATTCGAGCTGCTACCTTCGTATCATCTCGATTCATGTAATGCAGCGTCGAAGATTTCCTTTGTTTCCCCTTGAAACACTCAATGATAATAATTCTGCACAAATCCTCGACTATAAAGATGAATCTTCAAATCTGTAACTGGTATGATTCTCCTACTCTCGTATTTCCTACATGGGCAACGTAGCTTTCCACCATACTTTTCATAATAGACAGTTGTCATGAAAAACTCAACAAACGGTTCAACCCCAACCACGAACTCATCGTTCAAATACCCGTCTATCAAACGAACATACATCTACTCTCTCATTTTCTTTTTTCTTAATGCTAACAAACAATGGGAGGAGGGGATTTAATAATGGACTCCTCTGCTCATTTGTGACCAGATGATAGTATTTTTGCTACCAACTGATCGGATTTTCCCGCTATTTTCCTCACTACCCCTGGTCCCATCAAGTCACAACATTTACGACCACATGGTCACTTATTTTGGTGACCACTTGGTAGCTTTTCTCCCACCAAATTGTTTATCTACCACTGGTCACTTAAAATCAAAACATTTGCGACCATCTGGTCACTTAACAATTTGACCACCTGGTAGCTTATTTCCCACCAAATTTCTAAGCTACCACTAGTCACTAAAGGTCACCAAAAGTGCGACCATCTGGTCAATTCAAAATGTGACCACATGGTAGCTTATTTCCCGCCAAATGTTTATGCTACCACTGGTCACCAAAATTGTGACCATTTAGTCACTTTGAATTGTGACCACTTGGTAGCATTTCTCCCGCCAAATTTACGCGCCTTTTTTTGCTACTAAATGATAACACGTGTCACAAAATTGCGACCACATGGTAGTAATTTTGTAGTGACCATATGGTCACTTTCTTCGCGCCAAAAATTCGCACCATTTTTTATGACTAATTCTTTACTTGGTCGCAATTTGGTCGCAAAAAGTGACCATATGGTCATTTTAAGTCAAACTTCATATTTACTACCAGAGTGGTCACCAAAAAAACTACCCAATATTTTGGTCGCAAATTTCTGGTCGCAATTTAATATTTTTTTTTGTAGTGATTGAATTAATCCATTTAATTCAATAATTTTTTGAATTAAAATCATAACTAAAAAGATAAGATATTGAATAAAGGACAAATCTTGTAAACTAACCTATTGACTAGGAGGGAAAATTTAGTGAATTAATAAAGTTCAGATTTTAATTCACTAATTAGTGAATAAGAGAACAAATTTAGTGAATTAATAAATGAGTGACATTTTTGTAAATTTAGTGAATTAATAAATGAGTGTCATTTTTGTAAATTTAATGAAATAATTAATTTTGTTATATTAGAAAAAATGTCATTTGGGGGATTTTTTAAAACTTGATCTATTTAAGACATTAACACTAATAAAAGTGTCATTATAAGCAAATTCTCTTAAATTAATCAATATTAATTTAATTATATTATTCCATATCTTCCATTTAAATTAACCACATTAATTTAAAATAAAAAATTCATATATTTTAAATAAAATAAGATATTATAAACAAATTCTCTTAAATTAATCAATATTAATTTATGTCCTCAATTACATGTGTTAGCTCGGAGGATTTAATGGACCTATAGGACTAAGCTCGAATGTTCCAGAATTACCTTTGATTAAAACTTCTTTTAATCAATTAATTCTCATTCATTAACTCCTAGATAACTCCACTTAAGTGAATCTTCCCGCATCATATGCTCACTTTAAGTTATCATAAGTAACTCTGGATCTTATGATGGATTACATTTATTAAACTAATAATAAATGATAATGTAAATATTACTAATTAATAATTCCTTTATTTATTTATAGTTTAATTGGATTACATAAGATTTAGGGCAGAAACCCCAGCAGAATCTTCGACGATGGCCCATGAACTTTGAAGAGGCGAGAAAGATCGTTAGGCCTCTAATGAGAAGAGGTATGAATCTAAAAGCCAAAAATATGAAAAGCCCTGGAAGAGTGGGAGGGATAAGGCTGGCAAAAGAGATAATTCTCCCATACGTGTACACAAGACTAACTCAAAGGGGCTGAAGGAGGACATGCGAGGTCGACCCACCCAAAGCAATAACGAAAAGTATTGGGAATTTCATTGCAACAATTCTCATTCAAAATCCTCATTAGTCAAGTCAGGAGTTCGGACAAGAAAACCAACAAATAGGCTGAACGATTAAAACTCAACCTAATCTACCATGTCGAGTCCAGTGTCAATGAGACCAAGAGAAAGAGTAGGGATGTAGGAATCCGAGTCCTACGAGTTTAGTACAAGCGTACTAGTTTGATCATGTTTTCAGATTATGTTTTCACCTGCATAGCGACGCTCTGGTCATATCCGTATCAATAGAAAAATATAAGGTCCATAGAGTAAGTATCAATTAAGGTGCCAGTACTAATGTGATCTTTATAAAATCTCTTGAAGGAATGATATTGAAGATGGGAAGATTTGATCAAGAAAGAATTGGTCGGATTTAACAATGTTGTCTTGTTATCCTTCAGCACAGTAGAGCTTTCTATCGCCATTGAAGGAGTCGTCAAGGTAACACCCTTCCACATATTAGACACTGACTCTAGTTATAATATGATTTTAGGTAGACTTTGGCTGCATGCGATAAAGGCAGTATCTTTAACGAGCATCAAATGCTCAAATTCTCACACCAAGGGGAGATTGTCGTACTCAAAGGAAACCAGAGCATGACAAGGAGATGCATGGTAGACCCCATAAAACTCAAGGCCATTGAAAAATAGAAACTAGAAGAGGAGCCAGAGGTCTTAAAGCCAAAGCAAAAATATTTTCATCCTCAGGCTCTTAAAGAAGACTCTGAAGCGTTGATCATCCATCCCGAGGATAAAAAAGGACAATGCAAATTGTAACGAAGAAAAGTGAGGAAATAAAGGAGCAACTTTCCACCCTCATTCATTTTAAATGGAAGACTTTCATGTGGAATCAAACATACATACATGGAATCAAACAAGAAATAATCACACACAGGCTCAAAGTGGACCCCAAGCACGTGCCTATCAAACAAAAAAGACGAAAATTTGCCTGAACGAAGCTAAATCGTCGACGAGGAAGTTTAGAGATTATTGGAGGCTAGTTTCATCCGAGAAGTGAAATATCTGAAGTGGCTAGCCAATGTGGTGGTAGTGAAAAGGAAGAACATAAAGTGGAGAGTATGTTGACTTCACGGACTTTAATAAAGTGTACCCGAAAGACTCGTTTCTGGTACCAAAGATTCACCAACTTGGAGATGCAATTGCTAGATTTGAGCTACTAAGCCTCATGGATGCCTTCTCCAATTATAATAAGATCATGATGAATCCAGTCGATCAAGAAAAGACTTCCTTTATAACGAATAAGGGCACATATTGCTATAAAGTGAAGCCCTTCGATCTAAAGAATGTTAGAGCAACATATCATAGGCTAATGAACTAGATGTTTGAGAAGGTATTGGGTAAAACCATGGAAGTCTACATCAACAATATGTTGGTAAAATCTGAAAAGGCCAAAGGTCATTCACAACATTTCAAGAACACCATTGACATCCTTGATGGATATAAGATGAAACTTAATCCAAGTAACTACACTTTCGGCAACCCCTCTAAGAAATTCCTAGGATATCTTGAGACCAAAAGAGGAATAGAAGGGAACCCAGATCAGATCAATGCTATCCTACAAATGGAAGCCCCTAAGAATGTGAAGGGAGTACAAAAGCTCACTAGATGTTTGGCCGAATTGGGACGGTTTATCTCTTAATCGATGGACAAATGCCTCCCCTTCTTCAAAACCTTGAAAGGAAGCAAAGAATTTGGATGGGTCGAGAAATGTCCAAAAGCCTTCGATTGAAGGCATATCTATCCAGACCCTCATCCTATCCAAGCCCAAGGATGGCGAAGATCTCATTGCCTATCTAACAGTCCCCGAGACAACAGTAAGCGCTTCTCTTGTCAGCGAAGAAGGGAGAGCCCAACATCTCGTGTACTACGTCAGCAAAGCTTAATTGGATGTTGAAATGAGATACATGGAGGTTGAATGGTTGGCACTAGCAATGATAACAGCCTCAAGAAAACTCAAGCATTATTTCCAAGACCATCGTATCATTGTATGAACAACATTCCCATTAAAATCAATTCTTCAGAAACTATACGCTTTTGGAAGATTAATGAAGTGGGCGATAGAGCTATGGGATATGATATCACGTACGAACCTATAACTTCTATCAAAGGATAGGCCCTAGTAGATTTTATTACGAAAATGACCCATGATGAGCTGCAGAAGGCTGCCAAAAATGGAGAATCTATGTGGACGAAGGAAGCGCAGCCGGAATCATAATCATAACTCCCAAAGGCTTCCTCCTTGAACAATCAATCAGGCTCTCTTTCCAAGCCTGGAATAATGAAGCAGAATATGAGGCTGTATTGGCCAGACTGAATAAAATGTAAGAGCTGGGAGAGCGGAAAGCCAAAGTGTATTCAGATTCTATGCTCGTAGAAACAATTCAGTGGAGAATTCGAAGCAAGAGATCCAAACATGGTAAAATACTTAGAAAAGGTCAAAGACCTCACTAAACAGTTTTGAATCCATCGACATGGAACAGATCCTAAGGTCAGAAAACTAACATAAAGTTGTACTAGCCAGGCTTGGCTCGGTAGTCGAATATGATTTAAGGAGAACAATCCCAGTCGATTATCTATAACACCCAAGGATCGAACCAAGCACAGACAAGATTGAAGAGATATTTGAGATAGTGGAGAATTGTCAAGAATCTTCTTGGTACCAAAATATACAAGAATACTTACTCACTAGCAAGTTGCTAGGGGGCAAAGCCCAAACACGAAAGATCTGATCCTAAGCTGCACGATATTTAATAGTGAATCAAAGCCTATACAGAAGATCCATCAAAGGTTTGTACCTAAGATGCAAAAACAAAAATGAAGCCACCAACATTATGCAAGAACTCCATTTAGGGTGTTGTGGGAACCACTCTGGAGGATGCTCACTATTCCATAGAGAAAAAAGCCAGGGATACTAATGGGACAGAATGTTCGAACAGTGCAAGGAGTTCATGCAGTGGGGACTGGACATAGTAGGGAAACTCCCCATAGCCACTGGACAAAGATGCTTCTTGCTTGTAGCAACAGACTACTTCAGCAAATGGATCGAGGCTGAACCACTCGCCAAAATTACCGAGCAACAAATCAACCAATTCTTGTGGAAGAACATAATCACCCGTTCAGAATCCCGTGAGTATTCGTGGCAGGTAACGACATGCAATTCACTGGAAATATTATCAAATCATTATGCTTGGACTTAAACATTAATTTGAGATTCTCAACCATATCCCCATGCAAATGCACAGGCTAAAGGTTCTAACAAAACTATCCTGAGCAATCTGAAAAAGAGGCTCGAAAAGTCAAAGGGCATGTGTACCGAAGAGTTACCCCGGAGTATTATGAGCCTACAAAATGCACGTACCACAACAAGGGAAACATCGTTCACACTCACCTATGGAGCAGAGGCCGTGATACCAACCGACGTATGAATACCCATAATACATTGCGAACTTTCAGACGATCAAGATAACGACCATCTCCTGATAGAAGCGCTAGACAACCTGGATGAGAAAAGAGAAAGAGCCTTGATGAAATTAGTGGAATATCAGTAGGTCATAACTTAGCATCATAGCAAAAAGGTCAAACCACAACCTATAAAGGTAGGAGACTTCGCACTAAGGAAAGTCTTCAAAATTATCAAAAAACCAAGAGATGGAAAGCTGAAACCTAACTAGGAAAGACCATACTGCATAACTGAGGAAGTCAAATAGGTACGTATCGCCTCAAAGACGACCACAGAACATAAATACCAAGGGCGTGGAGCACAAACCAAGTGAAGCGTTACTTCCATTAAATGAAGATGTGAGGAGTTACAATGAGAAACGTGCCAAAATAAATGCAACCTACACAACCCTTCAACTCTATAAATAGAGAATAAGTTTTATAAACTAACCCATAATCAAGAAATTGAATCGTTCTCATCATCATTCACTCCTCGTACGCTCTCGCTCCAATATGAAATTACAATACTGTAGCTCAAAGTCAAGCAACTAACGTCTCAGATAGATTCTTTACAAAAAGAAAATCAGGAGTTGAAGAAAAAGTTGGACATCAGCGGATTCCTCCTGGAAAAGAAATCTAGAAAACATAAAAAGCTGAAGCGAAACCTGACAGCAGAAAGGCGGCAATACGACGACCTTCAACTAAAAGAGTAGCTGGAAAGGATAGCTCTCCTCAAACAAGAAAGGTCCGAGTAGGACCTCAAAGTCACACTACTAAAGCTTGAGATTTACGAGCGAAAAGGTAAAATAAATTACCTGAAGAAAGAAAGGGATGAATCAAGCCGTGCCATATGGCTAAATTCTCCCTTACTTTTTTTTCACTTCTCCTTTTCACTTTTTACTTTTATTATTCTTGTTTGCACAACATGCTCCTTTAGCAATCAAGCATTTTAATAAAGTCTAGTTCACTTTTGTCAACAAAGTTACTCTTCCAATTTTTAGAAAATAAGTCTAAATAGACACACGTTTCAAAAATGGAAATAAAAAGCTCATATTTACATGAATGTTATTAAATTAACAGTTCAAATAAATTGGGGAAATTTGTAGTGTAACAGTAAATGTTAGCTCGAACAATAATAGCACAGACAAAACCGTAATGAATGAAACTAAAAAATCTCTAAGAGAACGTATAATGTGCATGATTCCTAAGGAAAATTTGCTTTCCCAAAGAAAACGTGTCTGGGGAAAATAAACCCCATCATTACTGACTCAACGTCCCATCGCCAAATTCTTAAAGATCTTCAATTAATGACCTTCCATTCCGAAGTTCAAACTTCTGAACAAAATTAGATGGAACAGAAAGTGCATTGAAAGCCATCTCAAACCCAAAGCGAACCTGGCTAAGGAAATCCAAAAGATGCACTCATTACAACCTTAGAACCAGAAGTGGCATGTCACATCCGGAGAATTCCAAAAGAGACCGCCTCCATTACAACGTCTTGAACATAGAGATAACTCCAATTATCTTGATAAACTAAACATTTCGTAATTTCAAAAGGAAACCAACACTTGTCTATAAATAGGACCAAACAGAAAAAGAAAATATCATCAACCTTCCAGTCTTTCTCCATGAATGTTCGTTAACCACTCTCTAATAATTCTAAAACACCACCCTTCAAAGCTGATGGCATCGCCAAATTCAAGCAAAAGTGATGGCAACAATGAATCGTCTTACCATCGATGGCAATAAAGAGATAAAAACATAAGCACAGGGTATTCAAAGAAATACTGAGCAAAAGAATTCAAGGACTTCTTCGTGAAAAGGAAACAAACCAGCAACTGCGTCGATTCTACAAACATATGCTAGACAAATTTGACGAGATGAAGGGCAGATTAGACAGGACCATCCCGAGCGCTACCCACATCCTTTATGAGAACTAGTGAATCAGGCATGTCATCGCCCTTGAAGCTAGAGAGCCCAGATGGTCACCACGTCGCAAGGACGACGTCCTGGATGAGCTTCAAGCTTGAGTCTCCGAGATGAACGTGGAGATCGCCTACCTGGTCAACCAGCTAGAACCCTTGGATGACGAGGATGATGAAGCTGGCGAAAATGATGAAGACTGTTAGGATCATCTCATAATGTGAATGACCTTCTCACTCATTGGAGGAATACTAAAACCTCTAAAGCTCTCTTTCGCATCAGAGAAAACGGCCATGTTGTTGGATATTTTTTGTTCTTTCTTTTCATTCCTTGTTAATTAAAATGTCTTTTGATATCAGAATTGTGAATATTAACATTTACGTTCTTAAATTCTTGTCAAAATATCCTAACGATAAGTTAGACGAATAACCCTTCCTAGCTTTGACTAGGAAAAACCTTCGAGGAATAAAAATAACCCTTGAAGAAAAGACCTAGCTCTTACTAGGTAAAACCTTCAAAGAATAAAAATAACCCTTCCAAAGAGAAGGAAGAAAAGACCTAGCTCTGACTAGGTAAAACCTTCGAAGAATAAAAATAACCCTTCCAAAGAGAAAAAAGAAAAGTCTTAGCTCAAACTGGGTAAAATCTTCTATGAATAACCCTTTCAATGCGAAGGAAGAAAAGACATAGCATATAATAGGCAAAATCTTCAAAGAAAAATATCATAATGAAAAGTTATACGAAAAACCCTTACAAAGAGAAGGAAGAAAAGACCTAGCTCAGATTAGGAAAAATCTTCGAAGAATAAATACACGAATGAAAAGTTAGATGAATAACCCTTCTAAATAGAAGGAAGACAAGACCTAGTATGGACTAGGCAAAATCTTTGAAGAATAAATATTCTAACCAAAAGTTAGATAAATAACCCTTCCAAAGAGAAGGAAGAAAAGACCTAGCACGGACGAGGTAAAATCTTTGAAGAACAAATATCCTAATGAAAAGTTAGACAAAAAAACCCTTCCAAAGAGAAGGAAGAAATGACATAGCTCAGGCTAGGCAAAATCTTCGAAGATTAAATAACCTAATGAAAAGTTAGATGAATAATCCTTCAAAATAGAAGGAAGAAAAGACCTAGTACAAACTAGGCAAGATATTCGAAAAAAAAATATCCTAATGAAAAGTTAGACGAAAAACCCTTCGAAAGAGAAGGAAGAAAAGACATAGCTTAGACTAGGCAAAATCTTGGAAGAATAAATATCCTAATGAAAAGTTAGATGAATAACCCTTCCAAAGAGAAAGAAGAAAAGACCTAGTATGTACTAGGAAAAATCTTCGAAGAACAAATATCATAATGAAAAGTTAGACGAAAAACTCTTCCAAAGAGAAGGAAGAAAAGACCTAGCTTGGACTAGGTAGAATCTTCAAAGTACAAATATCCTAATGAAAAGTTAGACGAAAAACCCTTCTAAAGGGAAGGAAGAAAAGACCTAGCTCGGACTAGGCAGAATCTTTGATCTTAATGAAAAGTTAAACGAATAACCCTTCCAAAGAGAAGGAAGAAAAGACCTAGCTGAAACTAGACAAAACCTTCGATACTAAAAACAACCCTTCCAAAGGGAAGAAAGAAGAGACCTGGCTTGGATTAGGCAAAATCCTTCAACACCACCAAATATGAATGTGTGCATAAATGTATAGAAATCTGATCCACATTAAAGAGTATGTTAAATATTTAGAACAATAAAAAGCAAGAAGAGAATAAGCTGGAGGAACACACAATCCAGGAACTCACCATCACACCTCGTAGATTTCACAACATCCTCAACGCCCACCCTCGCCAGGTCAGCAGTAGTCCCTATATCCCCATCCTATTTAAACGTGCAACCATCAACAGTCCCCTCATCTTCTGTGATTAGTCGATCTTCCTCGTCAATAAGCAAGCGAAGAGGCTTAAATTCTTTAGTGGCATTGTCCCTCCTGACAAGGCTGAATCGAGCCTCTCCTCCTCAATAATTGTTAATTTCAGTTCATCACGACCAATATTCATCGCATAAAGGCCAGTGCACTCAAGTTTCTAGGAAAGCTCCTCATCGGCCTTAGCAATTGAGGATCGGGCATTCTCCAATTAGAAACGAAGCCCCTTCATCAATTCATCTTTTTGGGCCAACTCACCCATTGGCTTCTTCATCTCATCCTGAAGTTTCTTGTTCTCACCCTCCGTGGTCTTCAACCTCCCAGACATTTCTCAAGGTGCCACTTCAACTGAAGCCAACTTCTCAAACGTGATGGCAGACAACTGCTTAGCCGCTTTGCCGTTGCGTAATGCCAACTTAATCAGGTGACTCATCTGAGCCTGCGCTTGGAAACCCTGCGAGACAGCGATAAGTAAGACTCATGATAAGTTAAAAATATAAAAATAAGGCCTGAATGGTAAATATTAACAGAATGGTCTGCGTAGCTAGATGGTCCATAGACTCTTCTGGATGAGATAAATCCAATAACGAAGGAAGAGATATAGATCTGAAATCTTTCTCAATGCCCACTTTGGTAGAGAAATTCTGCATAAAACTATCATCTAAGGCAGACCCTGAACGATGAGCTTCGAAGAAAACTGGGATTAGCTTCATATCAGGACAAGGGAAACGAACAAAAGGAGGTAGAGTTTCACTCGAAGGAAGATCCTATGAACTCGCGGAAGGATAAGAAGAACCAGCACCAAATGTAGAAGTGGTTCCACCAACGCTAGACTTTTTACCTTGAAGCGAGGCTTCTTCTTCTCTCTTATCGGAGGCCGTGAATCGTCGACTATAACCTTCCACTTCAAGCGCGATGAGGAATGGATATCCTACTCCCTGTTGACAGCTAGAGCGAATACAAACAATTTTGAGTTCTCAGACCTGCTTGGCCTCAGAAAGTTCAACTTTAAGTTTTCTCGTCTCTTTTTTACTACAAAGACAAAAGACGCCCATAGGAAACAAAAAGACCATCGCTAAGAAAAAGAAGACACTATATCTTTAATGCTTGGGAACAAAGCAAAACAAAAAGGGGTCCAGAGTCCTATCAAGATACATTCCTCTTTGTAGATGAAAGCTTCACAAACAAATTAACCAACCTTTTCTAGCTCTTTGCTAACATTGATATCCAAAGATGTTATGTTAGATTTTTTTAAAGTCCGAATTGTAGAAAATAAAGAAAAGGTCAAAAGAAATTATTTAAGTAAACAAAAAATGAGGTGGAACGTGATCGTTCTCACTCGACTCTTTCCAAATTAAAGGAATTGGAATCCTATCAGAAGTTAGCCTCCCCCTGACAAAAACCCATCTATGTTTCCACCTCTTATCACTAAATGGAAGACCAATGACGATCTTCTTCCCAATAGGGCAATGGAAGTGGAATCGAGAGGTATCCCGCTAGTTAGATCTGGAAAACCAAAAGTATCCAAGTATTCCTAATGTCAGCTCTATATTCTTCCTAGTCGTGACAACAAACAGATTAATCAAATCCCTCCAGGTGTTCGACATAACTTGTCCAAGAGTAACATCCAAATCCTTTAAGAGGGAAGCCATCCTCACCTCAATAGGGAATTTGACTCCATAGTCAAAGAAAATCTCATAGAAAGAAGTCCAACAGCCGCCAATCTCATGGTGGGCTCGTTCATCGAAAGTCTGAAGCCTTGTTTTGGGGGATACGATACGAAAGACGATAAACTCCTAGTCAGACTGCTTCAACACTAACGCCTTTAAGGAAGGATGATCAACTGTCCTCGACCTACCGGACAAAGATGCCAAGATGTTGTCATCCAAATTATGAGGAAAATTACAACCTCCCGCAACATCACTAAGAGTTTCATCGAAATCCTCACAAGATTCTCTAGATCCACTTAAAAAAGATGAATGACTAGGGTGAGGGTTGCTTATATTTTCATTTGATAGTTTAGGAAGCGGGATCATCAAATCATCTTTCTGCATTGCTTTAGTAAGGAAATAATTTATGGCGGTAGTTGCTGCATAAATTTCATCAGTATTTACTGCTATTCCATTAGAGTAAACAACATTCTTACACCATTTCGCCATTCTTCAACCATCTCCATAGAAGTAGGTTCCATGGGAAAGTTAAATTCCTAGCTCTAAGTTAGTAACTCTAAAATTAGAAGAATCTACTAATGCAAGATAGAAATTTAAAAGACAAACACCAACTTGAGATGAAGAACGGCTAATAGAACCCTCCCTTCTGCGTGAAGTGTTTCTGAATTCTTAGGCATAAGTGTCAAAGTCTGAAAATGCAAGAAGACATAGTAATGAAGAAGTCTTTTTTTTTTCGAATTTAAACATTCGATTTTGAAATAGTATACGCATGTCAGTTTACCATGATTCCGGGTCGCCCTGATTTGCTTAAACCTCAACTTGTTTCCACGTCCAAGGAAGTCGGACATAAAAACAGGGGAAATTTGTAGAGGTAAAATTCACCAGGAACAAGGCCCAATATCAAAAGCCCAAATCTTGATAATCACTACAAAAAAACTGTCAAAATGCGACCGATATTTGCGACAAAAAAAAAAGTGGAAGTTTTCTGGTGACCACCTGGTCACTTTCTTTGAAGGTTGACTCTAAGTGACCATCTGGTCACTTTTTTTATGACCAGATTACGACCAAAAGCAGAAGTAGTCATAAAAAATGGCACAAAAGAAGCGACCAATTGGTCACATAAAAAACGACCAGCTGGTCGCATTTTTGTGACCAAAATATGCCTTGGGTAGCAAAAAATGGCGCGTAATTTTGGAGGGAAAAAAACTACCAAGTGGTCACAATTAAAAGTGACTACCTTGGCGCAATTTTTGTGACCTTTATTGAGCAGTAGTAGCTTAAAATTTTAGCGAGAATTAAGCTACCACATGGTCACATTAAGAAGTGACCAGATGGTCGCAAATTATGTGATTTTATGTGACCAATAATTTATAAATAATTTAGTGGGATAAAAGCTACCAAGTGGTCACCAAAAAAAGTGACCATGTGGTCGTAAATTCTTACTTGATGTGACCCGGGGTAATGAGGAAAATGGTTGGAAATTATGGCGGGGAAATGAGACCAGATGGTAGCAAAAATACTACCATCTGGTCGCAAATGAGCAGAGGAGTCCATAATAAAAACCCCTCCACCCATTGTTTGTTAGCATTAAGAAAAAAGAAAATGAGAGAGTGGATGTATGTTCGTTTGATAGACGGGTATTTGAACAATGAGTTCGTGGTCGGGGTTGAACAGTTTGTTGAGTTTTGCATGACAATTGTCTATTATGAAAAGTATGGTGGAAAGCTACGTTGCCCGTGCAGGAAATGAGACAATAGAAGAATCATACCGGTTACAGAGTTGAAGGTGCATCTTTATAGTCGGGGGTTTGTGCAGAATTATTATCACTGGGTGTTTCAGGGGGAAACATAGGAAATGTTCAACGCTGCATTACAGGAATCGAGACGATACGAAGGTAGCAGCTCGAATGTAGAGGTTGTTGACGAAGAACGGTGTAACGACCCGCTTTCCATTAAATTCTTTAAATTCAAATGCACAGCGGAAGACTCAATTTTTAAAGAAAAACGGCATGGGTTCGTTTAAAAATCGAATAACCAAAACCTGCTTACAACCCAAATTTCTAGAGAAAGCTATAAATCGGGAATGCGCATTCCAAAAGGGAGTTTAATCACAAAATATCGAAATACTTTATACAAACACCCTTCGCGGGCTCAAAAAGACACAAGTATGTAAAAAGTATATGATTTACAAGCATTTTTACGAATGCTTAACCAAAAGAGTTTTAACATTGTCCTTGCACCATCTCGTAAAGTCACGCGGCTCCAACTCCTCTACCACGCTTCTTGGCACGAGGTTTACCTGAAAATATTGTGGTGTAGCACCATTAGCAAACAATGCTAGTGAGAGTAAAATGAAAGCAAGTAATCCTATGAACAAAATCTCATAACCGAAATCGTGTCCAAAGGCCTAAAATGCTCAATACTACCCACATCCACACTTCCAATTTCCATACAATCTTTCGATAGTCATATATTACCCGTAAACATCATTCAAAACCAAGAGATAGATATAAAGACTTAAAGTAAAATTAACATTCACAACTAAGTCTCACTACACAATTCTAAAGAATAGGTAAAAGTAACATTAACTATCGTTATTACCAAACAAGTTTCATCGTATCGTGCTATTGTATGGATCGAAATCAACATACTACGTACGGTCGTACCATATTACCATCATCGGATATCAGGACTTTCACCATATCGGATATCAGGACTTTCACCATATCGGATATCAGGACTTTCACCATATCGGATATCAGGACTTTCACCATATAACAAATCATCGCACCATGATACGTATGGATCAAAATCAACATACTATCATGTGCTGTAGTGCCATATTACCATCATCGCACCATGATACGTATGGATCGAAATCAACATACTACCATGTGCCGTAGTGCCATCATCGTAATGTGCTCGTATGGAATCGAATCAACATACCACGTACGGTCGTACCAACATCACACCATGATTACATATGGATCAAAATCGCATACTATCATGTGCTAGTTACAAACCATAGTACCATGGTTACATATGGATCAAAATCACATACTACCATGTACTATCCTACTAATCATCTCACCATGATTACATATGGATCAAAATCACATACTATCACGTGCAGAATCAAAGTGCTCAAGGTACCCACAAATCATCACACCATGATACGTATGGACCAAAATCAACATACTACCATGTGTAAATCAATGTGCCTAAGGTCACCACAAATCATCTCACCATGATTACATATGGATCAAAATCACATACTATCACGTGCAGAATCAAAGTGCCGTAGGTTTCCAAAAAGTTAGCTAAACTCCAAAGAATTCTACTAAGTTAATTAGAAACCTAACCAAATAGATTACACGAGTTACTACTCAAGTGCATCTTCTAATTACTTTACTTCCAAATCTATCTAAGTAACTTTCAATCAATCAAAGTAACTTCCAAAACCATCAAAGTAACTTTCAAAACCATCAAAGTAACTTTCAAAACCATCAAAGTAACTTCCATTCCACTTTCATCTAACATCTCCAAATCACAATACCATACTTCCAAACTTCTCCGATGTTCTCTAATCATCGAACTAACCATAATTCCAAACTTTCCACACACACTTCCGAATCAAAGTCTCCAACCAAAACTTAATCCTAAGAAGTTATCTCCCTCTTAACATTGATAAACAATTACATAATGAAACTAAATTCATAAAACCACTAACTTTCACATTAAACTCACCTTAGCTTGAAGACAAGCTCCGAATAATCCGAGGTTGTAAATTCACGATCAATTCACAATCCTACAAACGAATTATTCCTAAATTACATTAATTAACCGAAAAACAATCAAACAACATCTAAACACATAAAACCACGAAAATCCTGGATTCTACCCTTATGGAGCTCTCGGCCAAGCTAGGGAAAAAAGGGTTCGGGTTTGATTTTCCGGCTTTTACTCAATTTAGAGGTGTTTTGGGTTGGTTTCGAATACTTTGGAGGTTTGCATAATCAATGGGTAACCGAAAATTAGGGTTTTGCATATTAATCCATTTTCGAAAAATTAACTAAAAAGCAAAAACACAAAGAACCTAACATCCTAAACATAGCCCAAAGAGGGAAAATCACAAGGGACGGGTTTCCGGCTCAAACTCGGTTTTAGGGTTTAGAGAAAGTTTCTAAAATTGACCATAAAGACTTCCCCGAATGAAACCTTCAAGCTTCGGTGAACGAATTCGAAGAGTACAACTCAAAACCTCCATTAAAACACTATTCACATCAAAATTTAGAAACTTTAACATACCTTTAAGCCTCGAGAAAACGAGCGAAAATTACGTTTGGTAGGTTGGAAATGATCTACGGGCCAAGGGCTTTCCGATGGATGTAGAATCGATACGATCCACTGAGAAATAAAGAAAATAAAAAATATGGGGGAGGGGGTTTGGTGGTCACGGCAGCAAGGAGGAAAGGAGAAGAGAAAAATGATAGTTTTTGCCTAAAATTTGACTTTTAAAAGATGAATGAATAGTAACTTTTAGATATTTAACAATTTAGGAAATGACGCCTACGTCCCTCTTTTGTTTTTGCTTTAAAAACGAAACCCGAAGCTCGTAAATAAATCTAAAGGTGATTAATAATTATTAATTGGCCCATTAATAATTATTAATGTCACCGAAACGAATTTAAAGTATTAAAACGATTAAAACGGTTTTCGGGCGAAAATAACTACTAAAATCGAAATCACTACTTCTAAATTAACCTTAAATACTTTAATGAAACTAAATAATTAAAATATTATAAAATAAAAAAAAATTTACCCCCAAAAGTAACGGGACGTTACAAACGGAATGTTGAAGAACAGTATAGTCAGATGCAGCAAATGATACTTGATGGTGCGGGGTATGGGGGCAATGAAAATTTCCATGAAAGTTTAAACGTAGACGAAGATGAATGGGTTGTAGAAGAGGAAATGAATCTGGATACACGAAAGTTGCACGAGATGCTAAAGACAGCCAGCCGACCATTGTACGATGGGTGTGAGGTAAGTCAACTTGCTGCTACTACAGAACTTTTAAATATAAAGGCGCAGTACAACATACTCGGTAGAGGATTTGATGCGATTGCATCATGGTTTCGTCGATGCGCTCTAGAAGAAAATAATATGCCCCACAGTTTGTTCGACACGAAAAAGCTAGTGGAGGGACTTGGATTACCCGTGGAGAAAATAGATTCGTGTCAAAACGGATGCATGATTTACTGGGATGTGGATGAGGACCTGCATCATTGCAAATTCTGTTTTCTTCCAAGATACAAACAAGGGAAATGCAGCCTGATTCCGAACGCCCGCATGTTCTATTTACCGCTCCACCTCTGCAACGGTTGTATGCATCGGATGTGACAGCCTCGCACATGAGATGGCATCACGAGCATTCACATGATGAAAGTGTTATGAGACATCCCTCAGATGCTGCGGCATGGAAGCATTTAAATAATTGTCATACGGATTTTGCACAAGATCCGAGAAACATCAGATTGGGCTTATGCACAGATGGCTTCAACCCATTCGGGGCAAACGGGGCACAATATTCAGTTTGGCCAGTCATGGTAATCCTGTATAACTTGCCTCCCACGATGTGCATGCGAGACCCGGTGATTTTTCTAACAGTGGTGGTACCTGGGCTAAAAAGTCTAAAACAGAAACTGGATGTGTATTTGCAACCACTTATTGCAGAGTTGAAAAGGTTGTGGACTGACGGTGTTATGACGTACGACATTTCGAAGAAACAAAATTTCTTGATGCACACCGCGTTAATCTGGATGATCAGTGACTTCCCTGCGTATTCAATGTTATCAGGTATGTTGATCTTTAATTGCTTTCATATACATTTTTGAGTCTATGTTTAGCTTTTGTTATTGCTTTCCTTAGTAAGTGTAGTTAATTGTGTGAACCTCAATCTCCTCTTCTTAAAGGATGGAGTACGGCGGGGACATACGCATGTCCACATTGCATGCTAGACACAGATGCATTTTATCTCAGAAACGGTCGGAAAACTTGTTGGTTTGACTATCACCATCGATTTTTGCCGTTCAATCACACTTTCCATTCAAACGGCAGTGACTGGAAGAAGGGTCGACGAGTAAGAAAACAAAACCCCCCGACCATGTATAGTGGAAGACAGATTCTTCACGGTATAGATGCTATAGGGATGCAGAAGATTATAGTGGAAGGTGCTGAGAGTGCAAACAATGCGGCTGGGAAAAACACGGGTTGGAAGAAACGGAGTATTTTTTGGGATCTACCGTATTGGGAAGATCTACTGATTAGACACAATCTTGATGTAATACATATCGAGAAGAATTTCTTCGACAACATTCTCTATACAATTTTGAACGTTCCGGGAAAAACGAAGGACAATCTGAAGGCACGTTATGATATACGGGAGATATGTGACCATCCTGAGTTGGAGCCTGACGACAATGATAATTACACAAAAGAAAAGTACATGTTGACGACGGATGAAAAGAAAACATTATTTGAGTGGATCAAATCCATCGAACTCCCAGATGGATACGTTTAGAATTTGAGTCGGTGTATAGACAGTCAAAAGCATCGCATGTTCGGGATGAAAAGCCAGAACTATCATATATTCATGCAACGATTGATTCCCGTCGCGTTCAGACCGTTCCTAGAGAACAGATATTGGGAGCCGCTTGCCCAGTTGAGTGTTTTTTTCAGGGACTTGACATGTACAGAGCTGAAGGAAGCTACTGTCGCTTCAATGAGTTCAGAGATCGCTGTTATTATTTGTAAGTTGGAGCGAATATTCCCACCTGGCTTTTTTGACTCCATGGAGCATCTTCCAGTGTATCTTCCATACGAGGCATTCTTAGGGGGTCCCGTACATTACCGCTGGATGTACCCATTTGAAAGGTAAGCACAGTTATTTTGTAATGTACGCGTATAAATCAGTACAGTGATCATCGAATGTAAATTATGTTTTGTACCCACAGGTACTTACGACTGTTGAAAAAGATGGTTGGAAATAGATCACGAGTAGAAGGATCTATCTGTAGTGCGTACCTGATGCAAGAGACTACCACATTTTGTTTATACTACTTTGATCAACACATTACAGAGCAGTTTTGACCGGCGAAACGAAACATTATCAAAAATTTACTTGAAGGTGTTGACATAAACGACTTGCCGATTTTTACGGAACCTGGCATGACAGTTGGAAGATCAGTGCGTAGGCCGTTGACCGATTCTGAGTATCACGTAATGCAGACATACGTGTTATGCAACTGCGCAGAGATCGAGCCTTACATAGTGTGAGTTTGTAACTTAACATTATTTCATCACATAAACAAACTATTTGCTAACTATTTTTGTAACATAGAGATTATTTCTAAACGTATACGTTTGAATGACATGAGTTGGTCTTACAGACGCCGAGGAGGGGTCAATAATCGACAAAGAGTTTCGTTCTTAGTTCAGTGCATACGTGAGTTATTTTAAAATGTCAAAAAAACCATGGCATTTTGTTGGAAAAATTACTATCATCCTAACATTACTGTATGTGAACAATGACACAGGTTGACTCTCGTACATTACCGGTGGATGATCCTCGCATCATTTCTTTGGCAAAGGGACCTGGACGGATAGCAAGGTCGTATGGTGGATACGTCGGTAACGGTTACAGATTTCAAACGAAGGCGCATTCAGTGAACAGGGCAACAAACAACAGTGGTGTTTGCATAAAAGGTCACGTGTTCGGCACAAACGAAGACGATTACTTTGGAGTAATTGATGAGATTCTTGAGATTCAATACGCAAGTCCGACGCTAAAACGCATTGTTCTGTTCAACTGCACTTGGTTCGAGACAACCAGACGAGGCGGAGTCCGTAAGATTGATCATTTACAAATCGTTGAGGTAAACAAATCTAAGCATATGCGCACCACTGATAGGTTTGCCCTGGCTTTACAGGCGATTCAAGTTTATTACCTGAACTATCCGATTAATAGACGAGATCTGACAGATTGGTTAGTTGTTTGTAAAGTTAAACCACGCCAGGTGTCACAACGTCGTTGCGACGCGGAGCGGCCGACATCCAATGTATTAGGTCTCTTATGTGAAAATAAAGTGGAAGTCGCCATCAACCATATTAGGGTGTGATTGATCACCAAATTGAATTTAAAATGAAAATGGTCTATGAAAACCAAATTAGGTTCGGGAGTCATTTGTGTGTAGGGAAGGTGTTAGCACCCTACAACACCCGTTAAAAAAACGGTTACCACATTTTATTTTATATTATCCTAATTAGAAAATGGTTCTTATTTGAATAATTAAAAAATATTGATTTTAATTTAATCATTTCTTAACTTCAAGAATGAAGTAAGAATTGAGATTACAATGGATGGGGTTACGACCATTAATTAAACAATATTGGAATTAGAAAATTCCTCACCTAAGAAAATTGAGAGTTTTTACGTCCCAAAATCCCATCATAGGAATTGCATTTATATTTTAAAACGTTTTTTAATTTTTTATTTAAAATACTTTCTTTTGTTTTCGAAATATATTTAAAATACTTTTCTTTTATTTTTGAAATAATATACGTAATGTTATTTATTTCAAAAAAATCTATTTTACTTTTTAGGGTTTTCGTAGACTATACCAGAACCTCAATAAGCGCATTACGCAGTCTTCACAAACGTGATGATTTCCACGCACTTACCGAGATCTCAACAAATATATTAATTTATCACTAATTGATATTTCAATACATAAAACAATAGAGAATTTTAAATGTAAATCGTATTCATTTAGGAGAAAATATTTTCTCCTTTAAATTATTGTATTTGATTAAATGAAAATATAATTTGCTAACACATTTTTATTCCAATTTGTTGATAATTAATTATTTATTTATTTAGCTAGATCAAACTTAAAACATTATGAACTCAAAGCATCTTAACATATGCTCACAATTTAATATACTGAGATTAACACAAATCTAGACAAAATAATGAAAATGAAGCATATATATATAAAAGTGGGTGGCCTACTATATATCAATAATCAAATAAAAATATAAATGCATTAATCTGTACATGGGTAATCAAATAAATAAGAAGAAGAAAAAAAATAATAATAAAAATAAGATTACTAACCCAACTTGTCTGATGAGAAATAGGATGAGACAAAATAAAAGTGGAGTTCTTAGATTGCACCAAATTGACTTTTGCTCAATATTCAACCATGCTTTGATTAAAATGAAGTTTTTACAATTTCTGGTTAATTTGGACGCTGGATCGCATGGATTAGCTAAAACAAAGATAATGGGACCTCAACAAACGGTGGTCAGCAAAAGGTTTAAATGGGGTTATTGATTAGAGAGAATACGGTTATTGGAATGTCAGAAAGAGGAAAATAGAGAATGGCAACAAAACTATATTAGATCAGAGGAAAATAGAGTGGCGTGAAGATGTTTTTTTTTACCAATTTCTGACTGACTTTACAATTAGGGTTATTGTTCAATTTATAATAGACTTATGACAACGAAATAAGGAAATGATTTTTTTTAATTAAAGCAAAAAAATAAATCAGCAATTAAATCATTCCTAAATAAAATCAATCAATTAAATTAACCTCTCAAAATTAGCTCAAATTACTAGCATGATTCATTCTTTCCAAAATTAAATTAGATTCAAAATTTCAATTATTTATTATAAATATTTATTTTGTAATTAAATTATTTATCCAAATCAATCTTATTTTTAAAAAATCATTTAAATTAAAAACCATTTTTTTTAAAATCTAAATTGGTACAAATTGATTAATTTTTTAAATAGTATCAGACAAAAATGGGTGTCTACACCAGGTAGAAGAAAACTTGTCCGAGAAAGACAACCATGCAGAGGAAGCTGTTGGTTTTCAAGAAGTTGAGATAAGATATCGTGCAATCGACGATGGTCAGAATGCAAGTACTGTTCGTCCTTTGAACGATAGAACGATAACATTGCATGATGATGATGATACAAAGGCTTCCACTTCTCACACACGTGACATTGATGCTGAATTTATTCGAGACGATGAATCCGATGAAGAAGAAGAAGAAGAAGAAGAAGAAGAAGAAGACTTTATGTGACGGAATTCTTGGAGACGATGATGAATGAGATATTTCGTTAACTTGATTATTCAATGTGTGTATGTGTTTATTAATTAAAACTATTTCTTTTAATGAATGATTAAAAAATATATATATTAATATTTACGACCACATGGTCAAATAATTGGACAGAATCATCATCATCTTCATCTTCAATATGCTCACTTTTAAACATCACTTTCTTTTCCTTGATTGGATATTGGATTTCAGAAGCACTATGTTCAAATATAACAACATGGAAACAAGAGTTCCCTTCATATCTAAATATCATAAAGTAACCCAATTTAACAGAGTAAAACTTGACAAAGTAACCCAATTAAAATATATATATATATATATATATATATATATATATATATATATATATATTAATATTTGCGACCATGTGGTCGCAATTTCACACAAAACGTGACCACATGGTAGTAATTTAGAAGGGAAAGGCGACCCAATGGTCGCATTTTTGGAAAAGTATAATTATATTTTTTAAAAAATATAAGTGAGATTACGACCATATGGTCGCAAATCTGAGTTGTAAATTTAAATTTTCATGAAATTTATGGCGGTGAATTTAAAAATTACGACCATCTGGTCGCAATATTTGGCGGTGAATTTTATTATTGCGACCAGATGGTCGCAATTCTTGATGGGACTTGTGATATGACAGCTGTTCTTGATAATGGTAAATGGGCGACCAAATGGTCGCTTTTTCAAGAAATGCTACCAGATGGTCGTAAATATCTCTAAAAATGCGACCATCTGGTCGTATTTTCCCCAGCACGCGCGACCTTTCGTTTCTGGTCATTATTACATATTTGCGACCATTTGGTCGCAAAATCTGATTTAAAATCAGATCTGTTTCGTTCCCCCCCGTTTCTTTTCCTTTCCTTTCTCTTTTCCTTTCTCTTTTTTCTTTCTTTTCTCTCTTTCCCCCGTTCCGTTCCCAGTTGTTTTTTCCCCGTTCCCGTTCCCCGTTCCTACTCTAAATCTAAACACCATAAACCTCCAATCCCAGTTTCTATTACGAGGTTAGTTTCGTATACGTTTTAAGTTAGTTTTTAGTTAGTTTTAGTTTAAGTTTATGTTTAAATTTAATTAGTTTAGTTTAATGTTGTTAATTTCATTAATTTTAGTTTAATTAATGTAATTTAGTTTAATTAAGTACTTAGTTTACTTAAGGTTAATTAATCTAATTTCGTTTACTTTAATTAATTGATACATTTTAGTTCAATTAATCTAATTTTAATTTAGTTTAATTTAATTAATTAGTTTAGTTAAGTTTAGTTTTTATTAATTAATGTTAGTTAAATTTAATTAATTTTAGTTTAATTTAATCTAATAGTTGAAATCTTCATTACTTAGTTTACTTTAATTAATTACTTAGTTTAGTTTATTTTAGTTTTAATTAATTAATGTTAGTTTTATTTAACTAATTTTAGTTCAATTAATCTAATTTAGTTTAATTCTTCATTACTTAATTTAGTTTAATTTTATTAATTTTAGTTCAATTAATCTAATTTAGTTTAATTCTTCACAACTTAGTTTACTTTAATTACTTCATTTTAGTTCAATTAATCTAATTTTAATTTACATTATTTAATCAATTATTTACTTAATTTATGTTAGTTTAATTTACATTATTTAATCAATTTAATTTAGATTATTTCATTAATTAATTAATTTAATTTATTTCAATATTTTACTTATGTAATTAGTATTAAATTAGTTTAGTTTGGTTGTAGGATTATGACGGGCAGACGACGTCCTCCCCAGTCAGACGAGCCTGACGACGCGGGTGACGAGGCGTCTCGCGGCCCGCCTACTACCGCCCCGACGATGCGGACCTGACTACAGAGGAGTTGGACATCCTCTTCGATTCAGACGGACTTGCTGCCACGCTCGATGATGCGATCATCGAGACCCGATCTGCGACACCACGATCGCCGCAGGACTCCCTGGCCACGACTCCCGGCTTAGCATCAGTGCCATCGGGGTATGCGTCCTGGTGCCGCATCGGGTCGGATCCAGCTGGCCCCTCCACTTCATGCATCCAGCTGTCTCGGGCGGCAGACTCTACCTTTCGGATTAAAGGGGATACGTAAGTAATTTTTTTATTGTTTTAATTACTTAATTTTTAAACCCTTAAACTTTTTTCAAAGTGTTTTTTTTCCATTAACTAATAGTTTCTAATAGCACAATAATTTTTATGTTTTTGCAGAGTACAGCCGCATACAACCGTTTCAAAACGATTTCGCGAGGTCCTCCAGAGCATGTCTCTACCCAGCGACCTTCGCTGGCAGAAGATTTCGACGACCGAGAAACATTGGATGTACGACAATTGGAAGGTAAAAAATATTATTTATTTTTATAATTAATTAATTTTGAAATTTATAGAAATAAATTTATTACGCTAACAATTTTTTATTTCAATTTTTCAGGGCAAGTTTCCTGTTATCGATCCCGATATCACGGACGGTAGATTGTTCCCCCTATGGGACAGTCACGTCCGGGATCGATTCAAGGACCTCATGTACCGGGCGCGCGCAAAGCAAGCGACGAAACCGCCCCGTGTGGATGAGCCCAGAGGACCACGCGCGGCTTATCGCAAGCTTGAGCACTCCTAAGGGCAAGCGGTTCAAGTAGGAATAAGGCCAACCGCGCGAAGAATCCCACCAAACACACAGCGGGGGCCCGGACCCACGACGAGCACCATCATCGATTGGTAAGTTTTTTTTTGGTCGTTTTCTTACGTACTTTTTTCTTGTTTTCTTTTTCAATTAGTTATTAATTTATTATGTTTTATTCTTCAATCTTTAATATTTTTAGGAAGCGAAGTACGAGCGCCTCGTCCCGCCCGATGAGCTGCACCGCGTTCTTCACACGAAGAAGGACAGGACGTTCGTCGACGATAAGGCGAAAGCAGTTCAGGTATTTAATAATTTTTTCAATTATTATTTTTTCTTTAAAATTTTTCCTAACTTATATATTAACTATTTTATTTTCTGAATTTTAAAGGTTTAGGAACGTTTCACGGAGTCCTTGAGTTAGCGGTTGCCCACACCAGACTCGCAACCGACTCAGGAGGACCGTAGAGAGGTGTCTTGGAGGCTGCTCGAGGGGTTCGGCCTGATGGATCAGTTCCTGGGCTCGGCTCGTACGGGCGATGCCTTTACATAGATGTGCCCCGGCCTCAGTGGAGCTGAGCGAGCACTAGCTCAGGCCCTTCTCTGGTTGAGCAGCAGCTGCGCGCGGACATGGACGCTATGCGCTAGGACTTCGTTTCTCGAGTCACTGCGATTGAGGAGGACATGCAGGCACGGATCGAGGCCCAGGTCACAGCAGCTTTGGTGGCGTACTTCAGATCCTTAGGCAGCGGACATTCATCATCGATGCCTCCTCCGCCACCCCCCGCCCCTCCGCAGTAATTCTAGGTTGCTTTCGTTTGTATAAAACGTTTTTTTTATATTTGATATATATATATATATATATATTTTATTTTAATTCCAATTTTTTGTTATTAAATTTTAATATTAATTAAATAAATAATTAATAATTAATTGACTAATTATTGAAATTTAAATTCTTTAAAAAAAAATTCTTAAATGCGACCATATGGTCGCATTTTATTTGAAGAAAACGACAATATGGACGCATTTTGACTGAGTCCAAAAGTGACCATGTGGTCGCTTATAAAACGACCACGTGGTCACTGTTTAATGTGACCAACTGGTCACTATTTAATATGACCAACTGGTCACTTATCTTCAACATAAATTACGACCAGATGGTCAATTTTTAGGCGACCATCTGGTCGTATTTTGACTGAGTCCAAAAGTGACCATTTGGTCACATAAAATACGACCATTTGGTCACTTTTTTATGTGACCAATTGGTCACTTATCTTCAACATAAATTACGACCAGATGGTCACTTTTTAGGCGACCATCTGGTCATTTTTTCAAAAGGTTGACTTTTTTGCGACCAAACGTTTATGGTCGTATATTTGTGACTATCCAGTCGCACAAATTCTGGACCGACCAGCTTTTTGGCCACCACTATTTTTGTCGCTTTTTTGGTCGCATTATACCCTAAAAACGACCATTTGGTCGCAATTTCATGGTCGCAAATTGACAGTTTTTTTGTAGTGAATCTCGACCAAGAAGATATAATGCTGTACACGCTACTCGAGTTGACTCTTCATAACTAATCCAAAGAGTTTGGGCTTAAGAATGCATAGGACCACTCAAACAAGTATTGCTTGAACATTGGGATGAGCCAAAGTCCGGATGACTACATTTAAAGAGATAAGCTTATCATCATCCTGAGGGAATAATCGTTTATCTTAGATAAGTGATATCATAATCTGATCATAGATAGACGTATCATCCTATCTATAGGATGCCTATATAAAGAGCTCATTTAAACCTAAATCAGTATATCATTCATAATTTTACTCTAGAATTCTCATATTAATTGTTTCTAAATCACTGACTTGATCGTCAGAGATGGTTTGACAGGCACCACACCGGTGTTCTCTTGTTCGTATTCTACAGTTATTCAAGATCAAAGAAACGCGAAGCACGTAGAACGCACATGATTGACTGAAGAAGAAATCATCCTCTACATTCCATATTTATAAAGAGTTAAAAAACAAGATCAAGTCTGTAAGAAGTTTAAAGTAGGGATGCTCTCATATATATGTAGGGGTTAATTTACTAAATTAGCGCAATTTTATTTAGTAAACTAATTAACATTTAACTATGGATCTATTGACATCTTTCAAATGTGATTTAACCTTCGACTGAAAACTTAAGTTTTTAAAAAACACTTACAAATTGAGTAATATATGGAGAATTGATTGGAGGTTTCTTTACAGCATCAACCCTCAACACCAGATCTTCTATGCAATATCCCGATCGATCAAACGTAGTCTGATTGTGGGATCGAAGTTTAGAATAAAATAGGAAGAAGAAAAAAGAATTATTCTTCCTAAAACAAATAGCCCAAATTGGCAAGGCTATATGGAGAGGAGAAGAGAGAGCTTTCAATTTTGAAGGAATTGAATCGTGTGATTTATGAATAACCTAAGCCTCCTTTATATAGGCTAAATGGAAAATCTAATCACATTAAGAATATTCCATGGAGATAAATATAAAGAAAATGGGATTTTTCCCTCCTTTTATCTTGGTATGGCCGAAATTCCATTTAGATAAATAGAAAATATTTTATTTTATTTTATTTGCTTTATCTTGGGTAAATAAATCTATGTAATTATTTTAGGATATAATTCAAACAATTATCTCCCTAAAATATACTATATATGGACAAATTTAGCATTCTAATTAATAAATAAATATAATTTATTTAATTAATTATTTTGGGTCATTCTCAATTGGGTTCATTAATCCAATTGAGCTAGAAAGTCTCTCTTAAATGAAATTAATCCAACTTAATTAATTATTATATTTTAATATTAATTATTTATTAATTACCATTTAAATAAAATACATTATTTGAATAATTAATAATATTAATATTTTCTCCCAACTAAATATTATCATGTAATATTTAATTATAAATTACCATTAAATAAACTTATTATTTAATCAATCAATAATCCTAATTGATAATATTTTATTATTAATTAATAGTATTAATTTAATTATGAATTTTCATTTAAATAAAATTAATTATTTAAATAATTAATAATTTCTAATTAATAGTTTTATTAATTACCATTTAAATATACTCAATATTTAAACAATTAATAATCTTCATTATTAATATCCTGTTTAAATAAACAATAATTTAAATAATTAATAAAGTTTGTAGTAGTTACCATTTAAATATACTTAGTATTTAACTATTTATATTGCCAATTTAAGTAACTTACTTATTTAAATTGTTCATTTCTTCAACTGTCAAATTAATTACTTGATTTCGTGACTACGATATTTGGTTTAGCATACGAACCTGATGAACTTATAGATCATGGGCTTAATAATTAGTCAATTAAGTGATTAACCCATAATCAGTTAATTACTTATTATCTAACTATGAATAATTCCACTATAGATTCATAGCTGAACTCCCCTCACTGTAGATGAGTTATGTCCATATAGTTTATCTTTGTTAAATTCACCGTTTTGCCCTGGTAATTACTACTTTATCCTTGTGTTCACGTTGATTATCCAATGAACATTATATGTAGTCGAACTAGAGATAAAGTACTTATGTGCTCAATATAAGTCGTGGCACCACTTGTTCTTGTCTAGAATCAGTACCTCAAGTGAGTTTCTTAAAGTTTCTAAAATGTTTAAGTATCACACTGATAGCGTTAATTTATAAGGAAGTTATGAATTCCATCTCGTGTCAATGTAGTCCCAGCTACTATCTCGTTATGTTTCCAAAACATGAGTGTGTTGAGCATTCATATCAAATCGCTCTCAACCATGTGAATCAAAGAATATAACTCCATGAATATGACTGCACATTTCACTAAGGATTGAGATTTATCACGGTTGATAAACTTAGTCTGATATTCAATCATTTCTCGTAAATGATACAATTGAGAAATTAAATCAAATATCGTGGTCCTGTCTTATACAATCAACATTGCATATGGTTCTTCCATTCCATGTCACCCACATGGATTATCCGGATAAGATCATTTGTCTACTATACAAAATGGACAACTATCAAAAGTGTAACCAAGACATGGTTCTCAAATGTTATCTACTCATTGTATATACTTTAAGTTACTCATCTCGATTTTTATCCGCTCGTATGACTCACATACTTAGTCGTAATTTCATAAGAGTAACTTTTGGGTTTTACTATTTGAATATTTGACATTAATATATACATATATTTCTAATATCATCGATGAATCAATATACATAATATAAGAACTTATGTTTATTTATTTAATTTATTCCAAATAAATTATCTTTATTAAATAATTATAAGTTCTAGGACACCATTTCTAACAATATAAAACGTGCTCGCTTTAGTCCATCTCCACACCATCGTCCTCGAGATCAAGTAACACCAACTCCTCTCCCACGATCAAACCTGAAAGTGTAATACCATGAAAGAAAGCCAAGTGAAGATAAACAAAAAATAGAATAACATTAGACCCCAAACAAGTATCCGGATTTGTGTTCAAAAAGCTTACATACTCATTACTACCCAACCATCAATCAACGGATCCTCAACATACATACATCTTCCATCAAGGCATAATCTCCAAAGATATAAATAGTCAAGTAACATAAATCTAAAATAATCTCATCTTAAAACATAGCCATCTTAAAGGGTTTCACATCAAGCTTTACCACTTCCAATTATGATATATCCCAAATAAACAAGGAACTAGCTTTGAAGCAACTCAACGTATCATAACTCATGCTATACATATCATTCTCATTTCCTTTCTCAATAATAACTCATGCTAAGCTCACTCGGTCTCAACATGTTTCAAACAAGAATATCACACGATTAATGGCAATAATACAAGTACACGCAACCTCCACATTATTTATCAACTCGCCATCAATATAACCATCAACATGTTTATAATGACAGATATTGAAAGTACACGCAGCCTAACAATATGTCATCATCTTGATTCCACTGCAAAGTACACACAACCTTTACCTTACTATCTTCCCACAACTGGTGAAAAATGACAGATAACTATAGGACACGCAGCCTAAACATTATCCTATTCTCTCACCCACTAATACAAATTACATGAAGCCTTTACATTTCTCTCATATATGTATCACAACGATTATGGATAATACTAGATAATGTGAGCACAACGCAGCCTTTAGCATTCCTCATGATACACACATGTAACACAAAATGAATAATACCAAACAATGCAAGCACATGTAGTTTATGCATTGTCTCATTATTCCTCCCATATAATTATGCATGATAAACATAAGAGAGTTCCAGAGTACAAATAAACATAAATAGAGCCCCATAATACAAATAAACATAAACAGAGGTTCGATGTTTTCCATTCATCCCGGAAGGACCAAAATGTATCGAGACTTGAAGTTACACTATCGGTGGTTCGGAATGAAGAAAGACATAGCCGAGTTTGTGGGTAAGTGTTTGGTGTGCCAGCAGGTTAAAGCTTTGAGAAGAAATCCTCATGGTTATGTTAAACCATTGAGTGTACCGGAGTGGAAATGAGAGGAAATTTCCATGAATTTCATATGTGGCTTGCCGAGGACTTCTCAAGGTAATTCGGTTATTTGGGTGATTGTAGACAGATTGACAAAATAGACGCATTTCCTTCTTGGAAAACCGACTTATCCAGTTGAGACATGGGCACAAATGTATTTTAGGGAGATAGTGCGCTTGCACGGTGTGCCCAGCTTGAATTGTTTCTGATAGAGATACTCGTTTTGTCTCAATATTTTGGCAAAGTCTTCAGAAAGCTATGGGTACTCGATTGGATTTGAGAACAGATTTCCACCCTCAAACGGATGGTCAAACCGAGCGAGTTAATCAAATATTGGAAGACATGCTACGAGCTTGTGCCTTGGATTTCAAACGTAATTGGGATAACCATTTACACTTGGCGGAGTTTGCATACAATAATACTTATCAAGCTACTATTGAGATGACACCTTTCGAGCCTTTATACTGAAAGAAATGTCGTTTGCCAGTTCATTGGGACGAAGTTGGAGAGAGAAAATTGTTGGGGCCCAAGCTTGTTCAGTTAACAAGTCAGTCGATCAATTTTATAAGAGAAAGAATGAAGACGGCTCAGAGTAGACAGAAAAGCTGTGCGGATAAACAGCGCACTAATCTTGAATTTTCTGTGGGGGATCATGTATTTTTGAAAATTGCACCTATGAAGGGTGTGATGCGATTTGGGAAGAAAGGAAAGTTGAGTCCTCGATTCATCGGTTCTTTTGAAATTCTTGAAAGGATTGGACCGCTCGCTTACAGATTGGCCTTATCACCGGCATTATCTAGAGTTCATAATGTTTTCCATGTGTCTATGCTTCGAAAGTTCATTGTGGATCCTGCACATGTGATCGATTACGAGCCAATGGAATTGGAGGCGGATTTGACTTATGAAGAGAAACCGGTTGAAATCTTAGCAAAAGAGCAGCGGGTGTTGAGGAACAAGACTATCGAGTTGGTCAAAGTGTTGTGGAGAAACCATACCAAGGAAGAAGCTACTTGGGAATGAGAAGAGGATATGCAGGCGAGCTACCCTCATCTTTTTCTCGAGGGGTGAAGCCTTTCGGGGACGAAAAGCCTTGTTAGTTGGGGGGTTCTGTAACGCCCCGTTACAAGGTAAGATCAATTTTGAATTAAATTAAATTTTTTAATTTAATTATCAGGTTTGGAGATTATTGATAAATAATTTTCATTTATCATTATAGGCTTTTGGGTGACACTTTATGAAAGGTGTCACATTTGCAAATGGTGAGATATTTTGGAAGATTCTTGTAGGAAGATATTTTGGAGAGATAATGTAGGAGATATTTCGGATTTGGAGATAATTGATGATGTGGCAAGATTAGGCCCAAAACCTAATCATAATTAAGGAAAAGAAGAAAAAAAATTCTCTCATTCTCTCCCACACCTCACGCCGCCACCCTCAAAGAAGAGAAAGAAATTTTCCGCCTTGTTTTTGTTTCGTGATTCGGGTTTTGAATTCAAGCGTATTGGGAATCAATTTTGGACACAAAGGTAACGAATACCCTTGTAACGTCCCGTTAATTTTGAAGTGAATTTTTTTTATTTTTTTTTATTTTATTATTTTATTTTATGTTATTTATTTATTTCAATTTACGTATTTCGTTTAATTATTATTTTTGTAATTTAGAATTTAGTAGTTAATTTAGCCCGAAATTGTTTTTAATCATTTTAATGCTCTAAATTCGTTTTGGTGACATTAATAATTATTAATAGGCCAATTAATAATTATTAATCACCTTTAGATTTATTTAAGAGCTTCGGGTTTTGATTCATAAGTCAAAAGTCATAAAAGGACGCAACCGTCATTTCCAATTTCTTAAAATATCTGAAATTACTATTCATTTATCTTTAAATGTACCAAGTTGACCAAGAAAAGCTCATTTCTTTCTCTCCTTCCCTTCTCCTTGTCGTGGGTTTCATCCACCATGGATGTGGATTTACTTTTCTTCGTTTCTCATTCGTTTCTTGATGGATCAGATTGATTTCGGTTGCGTTGGATTGGTAGGGACGAGGGCTACCTATCCAACCTACCTTTTCAGAGTTTCCCGTCCTCTAAGGGAAGTCCCAAAAAGTAAGTTTTCAAAACTTTTTACATGGTTTTGTTTTTTTTTTTTTTTATTATAAATGAGTTTTGAAGTTGAAATCATGAATTTCTATCATGGAATTTGACGATTTTGAGCCCGGATTTTCGAAAAACACTATTCACCCAAAAACACTATTCATCCGAAATTACTATTCATCTGAAATCACTATTCACCCAAAAATGCACACTTGTTCTCATCTTAGTTATGAGTTGTAATATGTTGTGCAATTGGTGAATTGTAGGTGCGATTGCTCAGTTGTTGTTTCATGGGAAACTGGAGAAAATCTTATTTGGCTAAGGTGAGAATAGTTAGGACTTAAAGTAATTTTAGAAAGCAAATAAGTATAATGATTGGTAGAATTGGAAGCTAAGACCAAGATTTGAATCTAAGAATAGAGGAAAGTGAATTAGTGCCCTTAGGATTAGGAGCTAGTTACTTGAGTGAGAACTTTAGAGCTTCTTGAGGCAAACTTTGAATATTAGAAGTTCTAAGTTAGATCGTTTGGAGAATAGGATGGATCATTGGAAATTAGAAAATCCATACATTAGATAGAATGGTTAAGGAATATTGAATAGAGAACTTTGGACTTTATTGGAAAGTTTAGAATCTTTGGAACTTAAAAACATACTTCTATTAAAGTACCGTTTGATCGATTTACTTATTGTTTTTCCGAAGTTCATATTCATTTACTTTATGCCCTTTACTTTATGTTCCATTCATATTTACGTTTATTTACTTATGCAAGCATACGCATAACATCTGGTACCATATCATCTTGGATCATTGAAATGAAAGAGAAAGGAAGTAAGAAACAAAAGGTGAATGTGGGTCCGACGGGATATCCTCATTACCTTCATGCATAAAAGGTGAATGCGAATCCTACAGGAGTTTTCATTACCTTCATGCATATCATTGGTGGAAATGGAAAGTGAAATAAAAGGTGAATGGGAAACCTACGGGTGTTTTCATTACCTTCATGCATAAGGGTGAATGCGAATCCTACGAGATGTCTTCATTACCTTCATGCATATTATCAGTGGAATTATATCATATAGCAAGAATTGTATATTTCATATTGGAAAGTAAGACAATAAGAGGAATCGAGATGTTATATTTATGCGAGTTTATTTACTTTTCTTATTCATGTTGTAACAAGTTAATGGATGAGAATTTGACTACGAGTGTTAGTAATATTATCCTTTGGAGATTATAGAATGGAATTACCTAGAGTTTGGAGAACTTTAGGATTGATTGTGTCAGGTAAATTGGACACAAATCGGAATACGGGTTTGAGGTCTAACTTTACTTTTTATTCTTATTATTCTCACTGGGCTTAAGTTGTTAGCTCATGATATTACAAAATTTCAGGTAATGCCCTGACTAGAGGTCGTGGGAAAGGAGATGGTGCTGCATGATCAAGGGATGATGATCTCGAGATGGACTAGGTGTTATGTAAAAGTCCATGGACTGAGTTTGTTAATTTTACCTATATTTGGATTTGTACAATTGTATATAGTTCTTAAGAGCTTATGTCTTTATTTTTATGACTATAAATAATTTTGAACTCCTGGATAGGAACTTAATGTTCCTTGTGTATTTTAGATTTTGAAATTAAGATGTAAACAGGTTTTGGCTAGCCAATTTTCAAACATAACCACGCCATTTTTCTTAAAATATAAAGACTTCCGCTGTGTTTTCTAATTTAAATTATTTAAAAGTGACGGGTCGTCACAACCCTCTTCCTCTTTTTCTTCTTGTTTTCGTGAGCCTAGGGTTAGGAATTGATGAGTTTTCATAAATTTTGTTAATTAGGAGATCGTTGGAATCGCACGAAATTGAGGAGGGAAAATCGGAAGCCTTTTTCGCCAAATTCGATTAGCGGGTAAGCATTCATGATTGATTTATCAATCATTAAAATTCTGAAATTTTATCATTTATTTTTCCACGAATACCAAGAACCCTAACCCTTGATTCAACCTCCATAATTTCCAAATTTTCCAAACCTTGGCCAAACACCCAATCGATTTTTATTACCGATCCTAATACCTAGAACCATCACGATCGATCACCATAGCCATGAAACTGTGACCAAACCACGACCCGAAGGCCATGACCAGCCGCGGCCCACACACCACCTATGCCCCCAACTATAGCCCAATTCCCTTTATAGTTTATTTTCCGTTCTTTGATCCATCGAACCCCAAACTTTTGTATAATTTTAGGATATTTTAATTTGTATTTTAAGTATTTTAGGACCTTTGTTTCAGGTCTGATTCATCAAGGGAAGTAGCGTTAATTTTTGGACTTAAGCGATAAGAGGTGAGTTAACAGTTTATTCGTTGGTGGGGTTTTAGAGAAATCTAAGGCTTTTACCATACATTGTATGATTCAATATATTTAAATATAATATTCTGGAGTTTTAGGAAGTGATTTCATGTTGGAAATACCGAAAAATCATTTGGTGAAATAATTTTTCGGTTAGAACTAGTTTAGTCGTTTTTCGGCAGTTTTTTGATGTTTTTCGATTCTATTTGATTCTGATTAATTTGGGAGTTAAATCTAGAATATTATGAAGTATTTTATGATAATTTGGAATGAGATTTGAGTTGAGCATGATTAAGATCGAATTGTTAGTTTTGACGATTTTCGGCAGTTTTATCAGAATGATGTACTTGCATGCTTTAATTAGATTAATTGAGCTACTGTATTTTAATTGTGTTTTCTGATTGTGAATGAACATTATCAAGATGATAATGTAAAGAGATTGTGGAATGATGGCTTGACAGGTGTGTTAAACTAGTATGAGGCTACGAGCTCATACTTAGTAAAAATAGTTATGAGAGTGAGCTCATAACGACTAATGGACGTTGCTCGTATGAATGATCCATTAGGGGTATAGTTATGGTTACGACGGTAACTAAGTGCCTAAGAAAGGTTTGTAGTCCCGAGAGACCGCCTTCTTAGTGGATGGTATGAATGATTGATTGATTATGTTTGTTTGTTATAATTTAGAGTTGGCTTATGTTTTAGATTGGGATATGAATTGGGAGGATTATTATGAATGTTGGTCTTGGATATGGAATTAGTTAATAATTGCCTATTCATGTAAAGAGATTGAATGTGAGGTTAAGTGACGTTATGTGTGAAAGAGACATTGGAGAGTGTTGAGTGTTTGGACTCGGTATAAGTTGTTAGAGATTATTTAAAACCTTATCTTCCTTTAGATTGTTTTCTCACTAGCCTAGCCTCAAAGTGCTAACATTTTTTTCAAGTAATAATGGACAGAGAGGTGGCGGTTGATGACGCGGAAGGGATACGGGCTAAGTCTATGTCATTTGCGGCCGCTTACGCATGCATATTTATTTATTTATTTCCTTTGAGCTATTTTGCATATTTGGTGTTATTTGATTTTGGCATGGATTTTTAGGAGTTTATTTATTAGTTGGATTTTTATTTGGTTTGATGTTTTCTTTGTTTGGATTTGATTTTGCTTTTGACTCCGGAGTTGATAATTGTTTTATTTGATTTTTAATTGAATTTATCATGTTTTAGTTATTTTATTGGTTTTGGATTTGGAAGTATTTTCGAGATGATGTTTGAAATGCTATTTAAGTCTTCCGCTGCATTAAATATATTTGATTTGAAACTCTGAAAAATCGGGTCTTTACATATAATGAGAGAATGGGTGTATTGAACCTTATATAATTATTATGATACATATATAAGAAAACTAGATTCTCGATTATTTGGGAGATCTTGAGGATGTAGATTATAATAATTGATGTAAACCTTGTCTATAGTAAAAGGTATTAAAGAGAATGAAATAAGAATGATTTGTGTGTTATAAAACACGTTTTTCTAATTATTTGGGAGATTTGGTAATTGAAAGTTGGATACTTGATGAGAAAACCATTTGAAGTGGTTGATTGGTAAAGAGTATGCAAGTTTTACTTGGACACAAATTCGGATACGGGTTTAGAGTATAATGTTACTTTATTTTCACTGGGCTCGCTTTTAGCTCATGATATTACAAAAAATTTCAGGTAATGCTCATGCTCGGGGTGTGGGAGAGGAGCTGGTGCAGTCTGATCAAATTGATGATGATGCTGTGAAGGACTAGAGATACTTTAAAAGTCCATGCACTCATTTTATTTCATGTTTCGTCTTTTGGGTTGTACATTTGTATATAAGCTTATAAGAACTTTTTGTTTTAACTTTTATAACTTTAAAACTCCTGTAACTTTGTAACAAGAAATGCATTTTCGTATATTTAAAATTTTCTGATTGTGAAAAGTGTAAACAGGTTGTGGATAGTTCAAGTTTTAAATATATCCATTCCTTTTTTTTAAAGTACTAAGACTTCTGCTGCATTTTGGTTTTAAAAGGATTTAAAAGGAGTCGGGTCGTCACATAAACTAACACTAACATTGAGTGTTGGTATCTAATGGGGATGTAGAGGGAACATTGTCGGACTAAGGTATTAGTGACTTTTTGAGACGATGTGATAGTGTGATGAATCTTAATCCACATTATTCTTGACCATAGAATTGTAACGGTGAATTTTAAGAAGTGCGCAAGTCGAATGAGTCTTTTCAAGATAGATCCTAAGGTGAATCCTATGTTGGAAGGATAGAACGTAATTAAACTAAGGTGCTTGAGAGACTCCTATTTTGCTTTACAGAAAAGAAAACGTCTATGAAGTTAAGTTGATTCAAGATTTGAGTGAGAAGCTTTAGAGTTTGCCTTTCTTTGGATTTGGCATCTTATGAGAGGAAAAGAAAACTAGCTACTACAAGACAGACTTCTTCTCAAATGAGGAAGGTGGGTGGTGATCATGTTAGTCGAGGGATACCGCCACAATAGAGGCAATATTAACAGCAGTAGGTTTGAGGTTGAGCTCAACATGAACAACAAAGAGCATCAGGACCAGTTCACCCTTAATGCCATAGTTGTGCCAAATATCATTCTTGGAGATGCACACTTCCACCGAGATGCTATACCTGCGGTCAACCTAGGAATCGCACCACTTTTGTAGGGCATATCAGACACACCCACCACAGCGTAGTAAAAAGGATCAGAATGGTCAGATGAATCTACAGCAGACACCGCCAGCTCAGTATGGTCCCCATGATAGGAGCATAGGTTAGGACAGAGATAGAGGTCAGGGTAGACAGGCTCAGTAGTACAAATTTCCGCTTGTTAACTCCTTCACCTCAGCATCATGCTCGTGTGTTTGCTACTAGAAAGGATTTCGAGGCTGCAAGTATGGTAGTGGCTTGTACTTTCTCAGTTTAGGCCGTTAGGCTTTTTGTTCCATTTTATTTTGGAGCTAGCCACTCTTTTATTTCATCTCAGTTTGTTGAGTCGGTTGCTTTTGAGTCAGGACTGTTGCCTTTTGAGATGCGTGTTTCTACCCCAGTGGGGAAATTTATTATTATTGATAGTGTGATCAGTACTGAGTGCTTGTGTTATCTGGGTTGTTATTTACATGTTACTTTAATTGTTATACTTATGTCTGATATTGATAAGATATTAGTTATGGATTGGCTATCAGCCAATCATGCTACTATCGATTGTTTTGAGAAAGTTGTTGATTTTGTGGGTCCATGTGGGACCAGTTTATGTTTTTCTGGGTCTAGTGACTGAGTAGCACCCACTTTGATATTTATAATAGAGGCTAGAGCACTTCTAAGTGATTGAGTGTGAGTTATCTAGATAGTGTTGTTGATACGTCTCTACCATAAACTATCTTGAGTTATGTGCCCGTTGTGTGAGATTTCACTGATGTTTTCCTTGGTTAGTTACCCGGTTTACCGCCGGTGAGGAACTTAGACTTCCAGATTTAGGTTGTTCCTACAGCTCCATTGTCCAAGGCACCTTATCGTATGACACCAGCTGAGTTAAAAGAGCTCAAAAGTCAGTTGCAGAAGCTCTTAGACTTAGGGTTTATTTGCCCTAGTGTGCCCTTTTAGGAAGCAACTGTGTTGTTTATGAAGAAGAAGGACAGTTCATTGAGATTGTGTATTGATTATCGAGAAGTTGAACCGAGTCACTGTGAAGAACAAATATCCTTTGGCTATGGTTAAGGATCTATTTGATCAGTTGAGGGGAACCACTATCTTTTCGAAGATAGATTTGAGATTCAGTTAGCATCAGTTGAGGATTTGGGATGAGGATATTCCCAAGAATACTCTCAGGATGCGTTACAGACATTATGAGTTTCTGGTTATGTCCTTACAATTTTAGGAGTGTTTCTAAAATATGATACCTAAGAAATTAGAAAGAGTTACCAAACAAATCTGTTTCTCTAGAAATGAGAAAAAAAAAAACATAGAACATTAAGTAGGAAGGTTACCAAACAAACTCTTCATGATTATAGATTCTTGGTCAAGGCAGATGGTGGTACTACGTTAATCAAGACCAATATTAGTAATTTTGAGAACCATTGTTAATTTTTTTATTTGAAATGAAGCTTGAATTCTTTATATTTTAAATGAATATTAAATTAATAGTTGAAAGGACCTAATTCTTATCTAATAAAATAGTTAAAATCTTTTTTAACTTTTTACTTGCGAAAATCAGAATTATATGTTCCGATTATTAGATTGTCGATAGAAGCACAGTTGCAACAGTGATGTGAACGTTGCAACTTTTGACAGATTACCAATGTGAACAAAAACAACAATTTTAAGAATAATGATGAAGGGAAATGAGACTTCAAAATGATTAATCTGGGAAATCAATTGGAAAAACTAACAAGGTCATGCCTAGAGAAAAATCCACTAGAAAATCAATGTAACATCCAAACAATAAATTTAAAGCAACCATAAAAAGCAGAAACGAAAAAACACTCTTTTTCTCTATCTTCGTTTTCTCCTCATTGATGACGATCTTCAAACTATATTATCCACAAGTCCCCTTGTGGATCTCGATCTAAGAAAATCCCTTCCTTGTCACGAACATGTCAAAACTCGAACTCCCTTCGATATGTGTTAGTCTTCTCACAAGACATTCATGAATTTGTATATTGAAAACACTAAAGAACACTCTCTCAAATATAACTAAATCTCACAAGAGATTACACAAAATAGAGAGAGCACTTTTAATAACAATTTTATTATAACATGAGTGCTTAGGAAAGTTGTACTTGAAAGCTTTCTATTTGCCCTTTTAAGCAAGGAGGAGAAGAAAAACAATATATATACTAGAGATGTTAATTAGCAAAAATAAAGTAAAATCATTGCCACAAAATTCTAAAATAAACAAAGAGTTGTTAGATCAATTTGTACCAAGTTGTAGAATCATATAAATCATAAATATGCGTTGTGAAACAAATTGGTAAAATTACCTTGTGAACATAAATATTTTTCCCTATTTTGATTAATAATTAAAAGCAATTGGGAAGATAATCAAATGAATATCAAAAGGAATTTCACTAAGACTTGATTAGTGACATATATGTAGTATTGTTGACTTTTAGTATTTATACATTGGACCCTTTAGTTAAAAGCAGTCAAGAATTTTTTTTTGTAGGACAACAAGGTTAAGAAAAAAATTGAAAAACGGTCGCATATTTGACCTTTCGAAAGGGTCAAGATTCAACTGTTTTATTGTTGTGGCTATCTGTCCTTTTAAGCAAGGATGAGAAGAAAAACAATATGAGGGAGATGTTAATTGGCAAAAATAAAGTAAAATCATTGCCACAAAATTCCAAAATAAATAAAGAGTTGTTACATCAATTTCCACCAAGTTGTAGAATCATATTAATCATAAATATGAGTTGTCAAATAAATTGGTAAAATTACTATCTGACCATAAATATTTTTCCCCAATCTGATTAATAATTAAAAGCAATTGGAAAGATAGTCAAATGAATATCAAAAGACATTTTACTAAGACTTGATTAGTGACAAATAATTTCAGTCATATTCATTAAAAATTATAGAATTTTAGTTTTGTCAAAATAAAAGCCAATTCAAAAATATATTCTAACAATACTCAATATATAAATTATATGCACTTGGATATATATTTAAAGCAAAATATCTTTATTTTACTCATTGAACATTAATAAATCAGGCATAAACCCTAGTAATCTACCTCCTATATAATTATAATTATTATTTAGGAGAATTTCATAGGGTGGCATAATTTTCAGTAATTATAGTATTTTTGTAAAAGTCTTTGAAAAAATAATGTTTAAAAAAATCCCTCATTCATATGAATCAGTGATAAGGTGTAGCCCGAGTTCAAACGAGTGAATCAAGAAGATGATAAGGAGAGTAAAAAATGATAAAGGGAGGGAGGTTCTTATGAATGTTTTGCGTGTGGAGAGATTTCAAGAGGAGAAAGGTTATGGCCGTGAAAAGGAGAGATGTAGAGAAAACTTCAAGGTTTTTGCTCTTGTGGATATTGTGTGTCTTTTAGGGTTATAGGAGGGTCCTTTTTATAGCCAAGAGGGAAAAGCAGACAAGGAAAATTTAGTTAATAAAAATCAAAATAAAATAAAATCTTTTATTCTTTCCCATAATTATAAAAAATATCTTTTTTTATTTGACAACTCATTAAAATAATTTTCCTACTCATCTTTTCCATGTTTAAATTGATTCTCATTTAAAAATTATTTTCCAAAACCTTTTTAAATTAAATTTCAACTCAAATCAATTTTAAACATGATAATTTAAATTTAAATTTTTATTTTCAAATCCAAATTAAAGAAATCATGTCAAAGAAAACACTACATTTCAAACCAAAGTCTTTTTTTTTAATATGTAAAAATTGTTAATTTTAAATATTACCGGACAAAAATGGGTGTCTACAATATCTTGATCATCTGTCAATTCGTGATCAAGGGACTTATCGTCTAAATCATACTTGTTTATACCATAACAATCCTTAAACAATAAATCTCGTAGTCTAACCGAATGATCCTTATGTATAAAGGGTCTCCTGTTTGTCAACCCAGTAATAAGTGAAAAATCATCCTTTGTAGATGTCCTTACCCGTCCTCTAATTAAAAAGCTCATCTCTTGCTCATTCGGTTGTTCAACCTCTCTTAGTAGAACTGGATGAATGAGTGGCCACAAAACTTAAATTCTACATCAATTAAATGCTCAATGAATGTTTGCCTCACCATTGCTAGCTGTGTTGGAGTAAGCCGCTCCTTAATTTTCTTGATAATGGCAGTCAAGTGTTAGACCCCAGTTACAGTAGCAAGAAAATGATCATCCACACTATATTTCAATTGAGCCATTTAACCTGAAGGATACAAAGTTTAAAAAAAACCTTAAGAAAAAAAGAGTCAGAGTTTGAAGCCCTAATGATCTGTCAGATCATAGGCAATGATCAGTAAGATTATGTCCTATGATTTGACAGATAATATAGATCATGTCATATATTATACATTCACACAGATCTTTTCTAGGGTTAATGATCGTACAGATCTTGCATGAATGATTGGAAAGATCATAAGCTATGATAGGGTAGATCATTTATGCAAGATCTTTCCGATCATACCAAAAACACAAACTATTCGATAACTATCAGATGCGTTTGGATGAGCTTGAGCGAATTATTCTGAAACCAAAAATGCAAACTTAAAAAAGAAATCAGATCTGATCGTGGGTTTGAATGTATTGATTACGAAGAGATCGTGTGATTGAATGTATCCTTCACTAAGATCGTGGATTTGAATGTTTGTGTCGTTTGAGATCGTGAGTTTGGTTGTTTGGAAGAGATCGTTGTTTGTGTCGTTTGTGTCGTTTGGGTTGCGTGCGTGTGCATGTGCGTCAGTTATCATGTTAAGGGTTTTTGTGTTTTCACGCTAGGATGACATCAGCAAAAGGTTTTATTTATAAAAAATAGAAAGTGAGGTTTAGTTTCATTAGCGCTCAATTTTCGAGATCACATAGGTAAATATCCCAATAAATTTAGGGTGAAAGAAAAGCTGCCAAGCCGTAAAAACCGAACTGAGCCCCTTTTTTCATCTCAAAGAATCGAATTGAACCGGCTCTTTCCATTTCGGTTTTCGGTCCCAAACTAATCGATTCGGTTTAAAATCAAACCGGTATTTTAAATATAAAAAACAAGGCCTAGGCCCAACTTACCGTATCCTACCATATAATTACAACCCTTGTTTTTTACTTTGAGAGAGTTGCTGGCGCACGAAAGGAAAAGCGAAAAAATTAAAATGAAAATTCATCTCCAACTCTAGCCGCCGTTGTGGGTCTTGTTTTCTGCTGATTATTTTCCCCATTTCCGACCTCCTAACTCCGGCATCATCACTTTTCAAGCTTTCTTTTGATTTATATTTTCTATAATCGTTTTTTTCCCTAAATTTGTAACTATGTTTTTGTTGTTTTATTTATGTTTCACTCATTCTCCATCTTCTCTTCTCTATATTACTTGAATCAAAATAGTAATCTTTTCATGCCCTTCTATCCATAAACTCATTCCTCTTCTCCATGGGTACTTTTTATATTGTCTAAAGCTTAAATTTTCTCGTGAAGTTAGCTTAGAGCTTATTTGGGATAATCTTTAGAAATGTTTAAAAGTGATTCTGAATTAAAAAAAAAAAAAGGTTTTTACTCACCATTAAAAATCACTTTTAAGCATTTTTAAAAGTTATCCCAAACGAGCACTTAATAATTTTTAATTTTAGCTTTTTTGAGGTTATGTCCTCTCAAATCTCTTCTTTTTACTGTCAAAACTTAAAAAGCAAATGTATACCTACAGTAACTTATTTTATGCTATGATTCTCATGTGTCTGATTTATTCACGCTATCAAAATATATTAAAAAAACTTGTGTTCTAGGAAAAATTTACATAATAAAAGCAGGTTAAAATATTCAAAAACAACAAATGTCCAAAAGCAGAAAACCGAACCGGCTCCCCTAATTACACCGGTTCGGTTCGGTTTTTCATATCTAGAAAACCAAACTGGTCGTTTTGTATGATTCAGTTAAAAACCCGAAATAACTCAATAACTCAATCGAAAATGAGGTTCTTGCACATATAACAAAAGAGTTTCAATATATATAGCATAAAACCCAAATTTATGCATGTAATATTAAAAAACTATTTTAGCGCATGTAATTATTGATACACCTTGTATACAATCATTGATTTTGCGAGTATGAAATCATTAATTCACCTTATACATAATCATAGATTTTACTAATTCACATAAATGAAGATTTAAAAAAGAATACTTTATTTATAAGGGGTATTTGCAAATCTAGCAAATTTTTTAGTAATATTTGTAAAAATAAAAGCTCAAAAAAATATTTACAAATATAACAAATTTTAATCGAGTTTATCATTGATAAACAATGAATTACATATTTTTACACTAAGTTTATCATTGATAAACACATAAATTATTGTATATGAGTGATAAACATGATAAAAATTGTTATATTTACAATTAGTTTTTTGAGTTGATATTTTTACAAATATTGCATAAAAATCTGTCATCTAGTAAAATTTCTTTATTTACAAATACATTTTTTAAATGTAATTATTATGAATATTACATAAACTTATGTAAGCGAATAAGATTTGTAATGCAAAATTTTAGACATTTCCATGAAACAACGCGTTTTGATAGGTGAACTCCCGACCTTTCACCGAAAAAGAAACAGGGAATAGAAAACAGATTTCAAAGTCGGCGTTAGCTTAATCAAGACTAATGCCAGCTGTTTAATTAACATAGATTCATTGCATGTTTCTGTATTTAACTAAACGCGTACGTGCAAATGCTCTGTTTATTCTGTTTTTTTGGAACATATACATCGAACATATATTTAATATAGATATCAAAATCATTATCTTTTTTTCTTTTCTTTTCTGTTTGCCAACAAATGGTTTCGGCATAAGATTACACATTTATAAGCTTTGCGGCATAGGATATTTTATGTCTTATCCTGAAAAATTATTATTCTTAGTTTGAATTGCATTTTTCTCAAAATTTGAAAACAAATCGAGGATTTGTAGGATCAGCTCATCATTGAAAATGTGACATTACATAAAATTATAGGACATATTCTTGCTTTTTTTTTTTTAGTTTGACTTCATGAGACTCGAGAAAGTACATGTTCTTGTTCAATAACTATCTTTTCATTTAGGGCATTATTGAATTTATGTAATTTAAGATTTAGTTGGTATATGTAACAGTATAATGATGTCTGAAATAGGAGAGTTTCAATATGTAGTTACATATGTTATTATTTTTTATTTTATTTTAAAATTTAAATAACAGATTTAAATTTTAATATCTTAAAAAATATATTTCATAAATTATAGAAACTAAAATAATATACTTTGCAAACAGGAACAGATTAATCAAATTTAAATTAATAACTGACTTGTAATATTATGATTGTTTTGGTCATAAAAACTTATTTCAAAATCAAGGTTCTACCTTCGCCAGCTTGCATCGGTGATACCCAACTTGGCGTCGGCAATGATCATTACTGACGTCATGCTTACGTCGAAAGATCTAGGTCGGCAATGCCTATTTTAGGCATCACCGACGCCAACCACCCATGCGTGGTTAATAGTTAATACCATCAACGACGGTCCACGAGGACGTCTGTTAAGATATTCTCGACTCCACGTTGGGAATACCTTATACCTTTTATGACGCCATGGCGTCGGTAAAGGGAATATCAAATTCAAATTGGTAAACTCTTTACCCGCACCATGATTTTGGGAACCATATTACCGACGCCATGATTATAGTTAGTTAACTTTAAAACGCCATGAACTTTTCAAAATGCCATGGATGACCTATTGTCCAGAAATCATATGGTCACTTTTAACGCGACCATCTGGTCGTAATTTATGTGAAAGATAAGTGACCAATTGGTCACATACAAAAGTGACCAAATGGTCGTATGTTATGTGACCAAATGGTCACTTTTAGACTCAGTCAAAATACGACCAGATGGTCGCGTTAAAAGTGACCATATGGTCGCATTTAAGAATATATATTTTTTTAATTTAAATTTAAATTTCAATAATTAGTTAATTAGTTAATTAATTATTAATTATTAATTATTTATTTAATTAATATTAAAATTTAATAACAAAAAATTGGAATTAAAATAAAAAATATATATATCAAATATTCAAAAAACGTTTTATACAGACGAAAGCATCCTAGAACTACTGTGGAGGGGCGGGGGATGGCGGAGGAGGCGTCGATGATGAAGGGCCGCCGCCTAGGGATCTAAAGTACGCGGCCAAAGCTGATGCGACCTGGGCCTCGACTTGTGCCTGCATGTCGGCCTCAATCGCAGCGACTCGAGTAACGAAGTCCTCACGCATAGCATCCATTTCCGCGCGCAGCTGCTGCTCAATTAGAGAAGGGCCGGAGCTAGTGCTCGCTCCGCTCCGCTGAGGCCGGGGCATATCTACGTAAAGGTGTCGCTCGTACGAGCCGAGCCCAGGAACTGACCCATCAGGCCGAACCCCTCCAGCAGCCTCCAAGAACGCCTCTCTACGGTCCTCCTGAGTCGGTTGCGAGTCTGGTGTGGGCAACCGCTGACTCAAGGACTCCGTGAAACGTTCCTTAACATTTAAAATTCAGAAAATAAAATAGTTAATATATAAGGTAGGAAAAATTTTAAAGAAAAAATAATAATTGAAAAAATTATTAAATACCTGAACTGCTTTCGCCTTATCGTCGACGAACGTCCCATCCTTCTCATGTGAAGAACGCAGTGCAGATCATCGGGCGGGACGGGGAGCCCGTGCTTCGCTTCCTAAAAAATTAAAGATTGAAGAATAAAACATAATAAATTAATAACTACTTGAAAAAAGAAAACGAGAAAAAAGTACGTAAGTAAGAAAACGATGAAAAAAAAACTTACCAATCGACGATGGTGCTCGTCGTGTGTCCGGGCCCCTGCTGTGTGTTTGGTGGGATTCTTTGTGCGGTTGGCCTTATTCCTGCTTGACACTGCCTTGCCCTGAGGAGTGCTCAAGCTCACGAGAAGCCGCGCGTGGTCCTCCGGGCTCATCCATACGGGGCAGTTCGCTGCTTGCTTTCTGCGCCCCCAGTACATGAGGTCCTTGAATCGATCCCTTACATGACTGTCCCATAGGGGGTGTTAGGAATGGTGTCCTAGAACTTGTAATTATTTAATTATAATAATTTATTTCGAATAAATTAAATAAATAAACATAAGTTCTTTATATAATCTAGATTGATTCAATTGACGATATTAGGAATATATGGAAATATATAAATATCAAAACATTTAAATAGTAAACCCTAAGTTACTCTTATGAAATCACGACTTAGTATGTGAGTCATACAAGAGGATTAAAGTCGAGATGAGTAACTTAAACGTGTCTGATAGCGAATAACGTTTGGGAACCTTATCCTGGTAACACTTGTTGATAGCTTCGCATTTTGTTTATAGAAAAATGATCGAATCCTGATCATTCATGTGGGAGACATGAAATGGAAGTATCATATGCAATGTTGATTGTATAAGACAGGACCACGATGTTCGATCAAATTTCTCATTAGTACCAGGTTTACGAGAAATAATCGAATATCAAACTAAGTTTATCAACCGTGATAGATCTCAATCCTGAGTGAAATGCGGACTCCTATTTGTGGAGTTATGTTCTTTGATTCACATAGTTGAGAGCGATCTGTAAGAACGCTCAATACACTCTGTTTTGGGAACATGACTAGATAAGTAGCTGGGAACTCATTTTCACGAGATGGAATTCATAACTTTCCTATAAATTAACAAGATCGGTGCGATACCTAAACATTTTAGGAACTTTCGGAAACTCCCTTGATGTACGATTCGAGACATGAACAAGTGACGTCACGACTTCTATTGATCACGGTAGTATCTTATCTCTAGTTCGACTAAAGATAAAGTTCATTGGAGAATCAGCGGGAACACAAGGATAAAGCGGTAATTACAGGGGCAAAACGGTAAATTTATCCGCTTGTAATTATGAGGGTTCCACGTGAAGGATAATATCACAGATATAAATAATGATAAACTAAATGGACATAACTCATCTATAGTGAGGGGAGTTCACTATGAATCTATAGTGGAATTATTCATAGTTAGATAATAAGTAATTAACCGATTATGTGTTAATCACTTAATTGACTAATTATTAAGCCCATGATCTATAGGTCCATCGGGTCCCTATGCTAGCCCAAATATCGTAGTCGCGAAATCAAGTAGAAGAAATGGAAATTTTAAGTAAAGTGAATTACTTAAAATAGGCAATATTAATTGTTTAAATATTGAGTATATTTAAACGGTAATTAATATAAACATTATTAATTGTTTAAATAATAAATTTATTTAAACAGAAATTAATAATGAAATATTATTAATTAGATATTATTAATTATTTAAATATTGAGTATATTTAAATGGTAATTAATAATTTGAAATTAATTAACAATTATTAACTGTTTAAATAATTATATTTAAACGGAAATTAATAATTAAAATTAATTAATTAATAATAAAATATTATCAAATAAAATTATTAATTAAATAATGAGTTTATTTAATGGAAATTAATAATTAAAATATTCATTATTAATTATTTAAATAATGAAAATTATTTAAATGGAAATTAATAATTAAATATAATTTGATAATATTTAGTCCGGAGAAAATATTAATATTATTAATTGTTTAAATAAAATATTTTATTTAAATGGTAATTAATAAATAAATTAATTAAGTTGGACTTATTAATTTAAGAGAGAATTTCTAGCCCAATTGGATTAATGAACCCAATTGGAATTGGCTCAAAATAATTAATTAAATAAATTAGAATTATTTATTAATTAATATATGCATTTTCGGCTATATATGTATTTTTGGGAAGAGATAATTGCTTGAATTATATCCTAAAATAATTACATAGATTTATTTACCCAAGATAAATAAAAATAAAGAAAATAAAATAATCTCCTATTTATCTATGGCATTTTCGAAATTGCAAGATAAAGGAAAGAGATAATATTTATTCTTTTTGTATTTATCTCTATAGATTAATCCTAATGAGATTAGGATTCCTATTTTTCTATAAATAGGAGGGTTGGGTCATTCATAAATCACACAATTCAATTCCTTAGAAATTCGGAATTCTCTCTTCTTCCCTTCTTTCCCCCTGGCCGAAATTCCCTTAGTTCATTGGGAAGAAAATATTTTTTTTTCTTCTTCCCAATTTCTTCTAAAGTTCGATCCCACAATCGAATTTCGTTTGATCGATTGGGATATAGCATAGAAGATTCGGTGTTGCTGAGGATTTGATGCTGTAAAGAAACCTCCAACCGATCCTCCATTAATCAGTCAATGTAAGTTCCGGTTTTAATTTTCGAAAATATAAGCATGAATCTACATGTTTTATCACAAATTGCATGATGTTAATAGATCCGTTATAAAATGTTAATAAGTTTACTAAATAAAATTCCGCTAATTTAGTAAATCATCCCTTCAGGGGGAACAATCTACCGTCGGTGATATCGGGATCGATAACAGGAAACTTGCCCTGAAAAAATTGAAATAAAAAATTGTTAAAGTAATAAATTTATTTCTATAAATTTCAAAATTAATTAATTAGGAAAATAAATGATGTTTTTTACCTTCTAATTGTCATACATCCGACGTTTCTCCGTCGTCAGAATCTTCTGCCAGCGAAGGACGCTGGGTAGAGGCATGTTCTGGAGGACCTCGTGAAACCGTTTTGAAACGGTTGTATGCGGTTGTACTCTGCAAAATCATAAAAATTATTGTGCTATTAGAAACTATTAGTTAACGGGAAAAAAAAAACACTTTAAAAAAAGTTTAACGGTTTAAAAATTAAGTAATGAAAATAATAAACAAAATTACTTACGTATCCCCTTCAATCTGAAGGGTAGAGTCTGCGGCCCGAAACGGCTGCGTGCATGAAGTGGAGGGGGGGGGCCACCGGATCCGACCACGATGCGGACCTGGACGCATACCCTGATGCAGACCCTGATGCTAAGCCGAGAGTCGTGGCCAGGGAGTCCTACGACAGTCGTGGTGTCGCAGACTCGGTCTCACGGACTGCATCATCGAGCGTGGTAGCAAGTCCCGTCTCGTAACTGAAGAGGATGTCCAACTCCTCTCGTAGTCGTCCGCATCGAGGGCGGCGCGTGGCGTCTGCGGAGACCCCCTCGTCACCCGCGTCGTCAGGCTCGTTTGACTGGGGAGGACGTCGTCTGCCCGTCATAATCCTACAACCAAAATAAACTAATTTAATACTAATTACGTAAGTAAAATATTGAAATAAATTAAATTAATTAATTAATGAAATAATGTAAATTAAACTAACATAAATTAAGTAAATAATTTAAAATAAACTAATTAATTAATTTGAAAAAAAGTAAATTAAAATTATATTAATTGAACTAAAATTAATTAAATTATACTAAATTAAGTAATGAAGAATTAAAATAAATTAGATTAATTGAAACTAAAATTAATTGAATTAAACTAAATTAAGTAATGAAGAATTAAAATAAATTAGATTAATTGAACTAAAATTAATTAAATTAAACTTAACATTAATTAATTAAAACTAAAATAAACTAATTAATTAATTTGAATTAAAGTAAATTAAAATTAGATTAATTGAACTAAAATTAATTAAATTAAACTTAACATTAATTAATTAAAACTAAAATAAACTAATTAATTAATTTGAATTAAATTAAATTAAAATTAGATTAATTGAAACTAAAATTAATTGAATTAAACTAAATTAAGTAATGAAGAATTAAAATAAATTAGATTAATTGAACTAAAATTAATTAAATTAAACTTAACATTAATTAAATAAAACTAAAATAAACTAATTAATTAATTTGAATTAAAGTAAATTAAAATTAGATTAATTGAACTAAAATTAATTAAATTAGACTTAACATTAATTAATTAAAACTAAAATAAACTAATTAATTAATTTGAATTAAAGTAAATTAAAATTAGATTAATTGAAACTAAAATTAATTGAATTAAACTAAATTAAGTAATGAAGAATTAAAATAAATTAGATTAATTGAACTAAAATTAATTAAATTAAACTTAACATTAATGAATTAAAACTAAAATAAACTAATTAATTAATTTGAATTAAGTAAATTAAAATTAGATTAATTGAACTAAAATTAATAAAATTAAACTTAACATTAATTAATTAAAACTAAAATAAACTAATTAATTAATTTGAATTAAATTAAATTAAAATTAGATTAATTGAACTAAAATTAATTAAATTAAACTTAACATTAATTAATTAAAACTAAAATAAACTAATTATTTAATTTAAATTAAAGTAAATTAAAATTAGATTAATTGAAACTAAAATTAATTGAATTAAACTAAATTAAGTAATGAAGAATTAAAATAAATTAGATTAATTGAACTAAAATTAATTAAAGTAAACTAAGTAATGAAGATTTCAACTATTAGATTACCCTAAACTAAAATTAATTAAATTTAACTAACATTAATTAAATTTAATTACTAACATTAATTAATAAAAACTAAACTTAACTAAACAAATTAATTAAATTAAAATTAGATTGATTTGAACTAAAATGTATCAAGTAATTAAAGTAAACGAAATTAGATTAATTAACCTTAAGTAAAGTAAGTACTTAATTAAACTAAAATTAATGAAATTAACAACATTAAACTAAACTAATTAAATTTAAACTAAAACTTAAACTAAAAATAACTTAAAACGGATACGAAACTAACCTCGTAATAGAAACCGGGATTGGAGGTTTAGGGTGTTTAGGTTTAGAGTAGGGTAGGAACGGGGAAAAAGAACAGGGGAACTAACTGGGGAAAGAGAGAAAAGAAAGAAAAGGGAGAAAGAAAAAGATAAAGGAAGAAAAGAAACGGGGGAAAGGAAAAGGGATCTGATTTTAAATCAGATTTTGCGACCAAATGGTCGCAAATATGTAATAATGACAAGAAACGAAAGGTCGCGCGTGCTGGGGAAAATGCGACCATTTGGTCGCATTTCTTAAGATATTGGCGACCATATGGTAGCATTTCTTGAAAAAGCGACCATATGGTCACCACTTTGCCATGATCCAGAACAGCTGTCATATCACGAGTCCCATCAATAATTGCGACCATCTGGTTACAATAATGAAATTCACCGCCAAATATTGCGACCCGATGGTCGTAATCTTTAAATTCACCGCCATAAATTTCATGGAAATTTAAATTTACCGCTCATATTTACGACCATATGGTCGCCATGTCACTTATATTTTTTTAAAAAATATAATTATACTTTTCAAAAAATGCGACCATTTGGTCGCCTTTCCCTTCTAAATTACTACTATGTGGTCACCTTTTGTGTGAAATTGCGACCACATGGTCGCAAATATTAATATATATATATATATATTTTTAATCATTCCTTAAAAGAAATTTTTTTAATTAATTAAACACATACACACACATTTGAATAATCAAGTTAACAAAATATCTCATTCATCATCGTCTCCAAGAAGTCCGTCACATACTGTCTTCTTCTTCTTCTTCTGTTTCTTCATCAGATTCATCGTGTCGAATAAATTCAGCATCAATGTCACGTGCGTGAGAAGTGGAAGCATTTGTATCATCATCATGCAATGTTATCGTTCCATCGTTCAAAGGACGAACAGTACTTGCATTCTGATCATCGTCGATTGCACAAGATCTTATCTCATCTTCTTGAAAAGCAACTGCTTCCTCTGCAAGGTCATCTTTCTCGGACAAGTTTTCTTCTACCTGGCGTGGTTTAACTTTACAAACAACTAACCAATCTGTCAGATCTCGTCTATTAATCGGATAGTTCAGGTAATAAACTTGAATCGCCTGTGAAGCCAGGACGAACCTATGAGCGGTGCGCATATGCTTAGACTTGTTTACCTCAACGATTTGTAAATGATCAATCTTACGGACTCCGCCTCGTCTGGTTGTCTCGAACCAAGTGCAGTTGAACTGAATAATGCGTTTTAGCGTCGGACTTGTGTATTGAATCTCAAGAATCTCATCGATTACTCCGAAGTAATCGTCTTCGTTTGTGCCGAACACGTGACCTTTTATGCAAACACCACTGTTGTTTGTTGCCCTGTTCACTGAATTCGCCTTCGTTTGAAATCTGTAACCGTTACCGATGTATCCACCATAAGACCTTACTATCCGTCCAAGTCCCTTTGCCAAAGAAATGATGCGAGGATCATCCACCGGTAATGTACGGGACCCCCTAAGAATGCCTCGTATGGAAGATGCACTGGAAGATGCTCCATGGAGTCAAAAAAGCTAGGTGGGAACATCGCTCCAACTTACAAATAATAACGGCGATCTCTTAACTCATTGAAGCGATAGTTGCTTTCGTCAGCTCTGTACATGTCAAGTCCCTGAAAAAAACACTCAACTGGGCAAGCGGCTCCCAATGTCTATTCTCTAGGAACGGTCTGAACGCGACGGGCATCAATCGTTGCATAAATATATGACAGTCGTGGCTTTTCATCCCGAACATGATATGTTTTTGACTGTCTATACACCGACTCAAATTCGAAAAGTATCCGTCCGGGAATTTGATGGATTTGATCCACTAAAATAATATTTTCCTTTCATCCGTCGTCAACATGTACTTTGCTTTTGCGTAATTATCATTGTCGTCAGGCTCCAACTCAGGACGGTGACATATCTCCCGTATATCGTAACGTGCCTTCGTATTGTCCTTCATTTTTCCCGGAACATTCAAAATCGTATTGAAAATGTTGTCGAAGAAATTCTTCTCGATATGCATTATATCAAGATTGTGTCTAATCAGTAGATCTTCCCAATACGGTAGATCCCAAAAAATACTCCGTTTCTTCCAACCTGTGTTTTTCCCAGCCGCATTGTTTGCACTTTCTGCACCTTCCACTGTAATCTTCTGCATCCCTATAGCATCTATACCGTGAAGAATCTGTCTTCCACTATACATGGTCGGGGGGGTTTGTTTTCTTACTCGTCGACCCTTCTTCCAGTCACTGCCGTTTGAACGGAAAGTGTGATTCAACTGCAAAAATCGACGGTGACAGTCAAACCAACAAGTTTTCCGACCGTTTCTGAGATAAAATGCATCTGTGTCTAGCATGCAATGTGGACATGCATATGTCCCCGCCGTACTCCATCCTTTAAGAGGAGGAAATTAAGGTTCACACAATTAACTACACTGACTAAGGAAAGCAATAACAAAAGTTAAACACAGACTCAAAAATGTATATGAAAGCAATTAAAGATCAACATACCTGACAACATTGAATACGCAGGGAAGTCACTGATCGTCCAGATTAACGCGGCGTGCATCAACAAATTTTGTTTCTTCGAAATGTCGTACGTCATAACACCGTCAGTCCACAACCTTTTCAACTCTGCAACAAGTGGTTGCAAATACATATCCAGTTTCTGTTTTGGACTTTTCGGCCCAGGTACGATCACTGTTAGAAAAATCACCGGGTCTAACATGTACATTGAGGGAGGCAAGTTATACGGGGTTACCATGACTGGCCAAACTGAATATTGTGCCCCGGATGCCCCGAACGGGTTGAAGCCATCTGTGCATAAGCCCAATCTGACGTTTCACGGATCTTGTGCAAAATCCGGATGGCAATTATTTAAATGCTTCCATGCCGCATCATTTGAGGGATGTCTCATAACACCTTCATCCTGTGAATGCTCGTGATTCCATCTCATGTGCGAGGCTGTCACATCCGATGCATACAACCGCTGCAGACGTGGGGTCAGCGGTAAATAGAACATGCGAGCGTTCGGAATCAGGCTGCGTTTCCCTTGTTTGTATCTTGGAAGAAAACAGAATTTGCAATGATGCAGGTCCTCATCCACATCCCAGTAAATCATGCATCCGTTTTGACACGAATCTATTTTCTCCACGGGTAATCCAAGTCCCTCCACTAGCTTTTTCGTGTCGTACAAACTGTGGGGCATATTATTTTCTTCTAGAGCACATCGACGAAACCACGATGCAATCGCATCAAATCCTTTACCGGGTATGTTGTACTGCGCCTTTATATTTAAAAGTTCTGTAGCAGCAGCAAGTTGACTTACCTCACACCCATCGTACAATGGTTGGCTGGCTGTCTTTAGCATCTCGTGCATCTTTCGTGCTTCCGGATTCATTTCCTCTTCTACAACCCGTTCATCTACGTCTACGTTTAAACTTTCACGGAAATTTTCATTGCCCCATACCCCGCACCATCAAGTATCATTTGCTGCATCTGACTATACTGTTTTTCATCATTCCGTTCTTCGTCAACAACCTCTACATTCGAGCTGCTACCTTCGTATCATCTCGATTCCTGTAATGCAGCATCGAACATTTCCTGTGTTTCCCCCTGAAACACCCAGTGATAATAATTTTGCACAAATCCCCGACTATAATGATGCACCTTCACATTTGTAACTGGTATGATTCTCCTATTGTCGCATTTCCTGCACGGGCAACGTAGCTTTCCACCATACTTTTCATAATAGACAGTTGTCATGCAAAACTCAACAAACTGTTCAACCCCGGCCATGAACTCATCGTTCAAATACCCGTCTATCAAACGAACATACATCCACTCTCTCATTTTCTTTTTTCTTAATGCTAACAAACAATAGGTGGAGGGATTTTATAATGGACTCCTCTGCTCATTTGCGACCAGATGGTAGTATTCTTGCTACCATATGGTCGCATTTTCCTGCCAAAATTTCCCGCCATTTTCCTCATTGCCCAGAGTCATATCAAGTCAGAATTTACGACTAGATGGTCACTTTTTTGGTGACCAGTTGGTAGCTTTTATCCCACCAAATTTTTTTATAAATTATTGGTCACATAAAATCCCATAATTTGCGACCATCCGGTCACTTCTTAATGTGACCACTTGGTAGCTTAATTCCCGCCAAAATTTTAAGCCACCACTGCTCAATAAAGGTCACAAAAATTGCGACTAGTTAGTCACTTTTAATTGTGACCACTTGGTAGCTTTTTTCCCTCCAATTTTAAGCTACCACTGGTCAATAAATGTCACAAAAACTGCGACCGGATAGTCAATTTTAATTTTGACCACTTGGTAGCTTTTTTCCCTCCAAAACTACGCGCCATTTTTTGCTACCAAGACATATTTTAGTCACAAAACTGCGACCAGCTTGTCGTTTTTTTAGGTGACCAATTGGTCGCTTCTTTCGTGCCATTTTTTATGACTACTTCTGCTTTTGGTCGCAATATGGTAGCAAAAAAAGTGACCAGGATGGTCACTTAAAGTCAACCTTCAAAGAAAGTGACCAGGTGGTCACCAAAAAACCACCACTTTTGTTTGGTCACAAATTTCTGGTTGCATTTTGACAGTTTTTTTGTAGTGGGAATACGTATCTTTTAAACATATGTGGACCACTTTGTATCTTTTCATATTTCATCAGGACAAATCACTGTATGTTGGGAAATCGTTGATGGTCCATAACAAAGCATCCCATTATTCAAAAAATTCAAAATTTGAGCCATCACTTAACAAATCACTCAACTCTTCAATCAACGGCTCTAGGAAAATATCGATGTCTTTCCCGAGTGCAAAGAATGAGTAATGACATGAATTTTTTTTTTAATGTATATTTCCAATGTGGCAAGTTATATGGAACCAAATTAACAGGACACATATTGTACGTGCACTACAAAAAAAAGTCTAATTGCGACCAGACGGTCGTTTTTAAGGTAAATGCGACAAAAAAGTGACCAAACATGGCGTGGCAAAAAAGCTGATCGTCCAAGACATTTGTGCATCCAAGTGGTCACCAAAATACGAACAAACGTATTTGGTCGTAAAAAAGTCAAGATTTGAAAAAACGACCAGACAGTCGCGTAAAATAGTGACCAGCTGGTCGTAATTTAAGTTGTAGACAAGTGACCAGTTGGTCCATAAAAACTGTGACCACATGGTCGTTTATATTAGTGACCAAATGGTCACCTTCTTAAGTGACCATTTGGTAGTTTGAGCATCAGCCCAAGGCGACCATCTGGTCATATAAATGGCGATCATCTGGTCATTTATATTTTATAAATTGCGACCATCTGGTCGTTTTATATTTTTAAAAATGCGACCAGGTGGTCGCCAATGTAATTAATAATTTAATTAATTTCTAATTTAATTGTTTAAATTAAATTATTTAATTTGTAAATATTATTATTTTTATTTCTAATTTAATCGCCTGTGAAGCAAGGACAAACCTATCAGCGGTGCGCATATGCTTAGACTTGTTTACCTCAACAATTTGTAAATGATCAAATTTTACGGACTCCACCTTGTCTGGTTGTCTCGAACCAAGTGCAGTTAAACAGAACAATGCATTTTAGCGTCGGACTTGCGTATTGAATCTCAAGAATCTCATCGATTACTTTGAAGTAATCCTCTTTGTTTGTGCCAAACACATGACCTTTTATGCAAACACCACTGTTGTTTATTGCCCTGTTATCTGAATGCACCTTCGTTTGAAATCAGTAACCGTTACCGAGAACAAAACTCACGTATGCACTGAACCAAGAACGAAACTCTTTGTTAATTATTGACCCCTCCTTAGCGGCTGTAAGACCAACTCGTGTCCTTTGAACGTATAAGTTTAGAAATAATCTGTATGTTACAAAAATAGTTAGCAAATAGTTTGTAGTTGTTTATGCGATGAAATAATGTTAAGTTACTAATCACTCTATGTAAGGCTCGATCTCTGCGCAGTTGTATAACACGTACGTCTGCATTACGTGATACTCAGAATCAGTCAACGACCTACGCACTGATCTACCAACTGTCATGCCACATTCAGTAAAAATCTGCAAGTCGTTTATGTCAACACCTTCAAGTAAATTTTCGACAATGTTTCGTTTCACTGGTCGAAACTACTCTACAATGTGTTGATCAAAGTAGTATGAACCAAATGAGGAAGACTGTTGCATCAGGTACGCACTACAGATAGATCCTTCTACTCTTGCGTTATTTCCGACCGTCTTTTTCAACTGACGGCAGTACCTGTGGGTAGGTAGGAATGCATAGAAAACATTTACATTCGATCACTGTACTTTATACGTGTACATTACAAATTAACTGTGCTTACCTTTCAAATGGGTACATCCAGCAGTAATGTACCGGACCCCCTAAGAATGCCTCGTATGGAAGATGCACTGGATGATGCTCCATGGAGTCAAAAAAGTCAGGTGGGAACATTCGCTCCAACTTACAAATAATAACAGCGATCTTTGAACTCATTGAAGCGACAGTAATTCAGTCAACTCTGTACATGTCAAGTCCCTAAAAAAAACACTCAACTTTGCAAGCGGCTGCCAATGCCTATTCTCTAGGAACAGTCTGAACGCGAGAGACATCAATCGTTGCATGAATACATGACAGTCGTGGCTTTTCATCCCAAACGTGATATGTTTTTCACTGTCTATACACCGACTCAAATTCAAAACGTATCCGTCCGAGAATTTAATGGATTTGATCCACTCAAATAATGTTTTCTTTTCATCCGTCGTCAACATGTACTTTGCTTTTGCGTAGTTATCATTGTCGGCAGGCTCGAACTCAGGACGGTGACATATCTCCCGTATATCATAACGTGCCTTCAGATTGTCCTTCGTTTTTCCTGGAACGTTCAAAACCGTATTGAAAATATTGTCGAAGAAATTCTTCTCAATATGCATTACATCCAGATTGTGTCTAATCAGTAGATCTTCCCAATACGGTAGATCCCAAAAAATACTTCGTTTCTTCCAACCCATGTTTTTCCCAGCCGCATTGTTTGCACTCTCTGCACCGTCCACGTAATCTTTTGTATCCCTATAACATCTATACCGTGAAGAATCTGCCTTCCACTATACATTGTCAGAGGGGTTTCTTTTCTTACTCGTCGACCCTTTTTCCAGTCACTGCCGTTTGAATGGAAAGTATGATTCAATGGCAAAAATCGACAGTGACAATCAAACCAATAAGTTTTCCGACCGTTTCTGAGATAAATTGCATCTGTGTCTAGCATGCAATGTAGACATGCATATTTTCCTGCCGTACTCCATCCTTTAAGAGGAGGAGATTGAGGTTCACACAATTAACTACTGACTAAGCAAAGCAATAACAAAAACTAAAGATCATCATACCTGACAACATTGAATACACAGGGAAGTCACTGATAGTCCAGATTAACGCGGCGTGTATCAGGAAATTTTGTTTCTTCGAAATGTCATACGTCATAACACCGTCAGTCCACAACCTTTTCAACTCTAGAATAAGTGGTTGCAAATACACATCAAGTTTCTGTTTTAGACTTTTCTGCCCAGGTACGATAACTGTTAGAAAAATCACCAGGTCTTGCATGCACATCGAGGGAGGCAAGTTATACGGGGTTACCATGACTGGCCAAACTGAATATTGTGCTCCGAATGCCCCGAACGGGTTAAAGCCATCCGTGCATAAGCCCAATCTGACGTTTCTCGGATGTTGTGCATAATCCGGATGACAATTATTTAAATGCTTTCATGCCCCAGCATCTGAGGGATGTCTCAGAACACTTTCATCTTGTGAATGCTCGTGATGCAATCTCATGTGCGAAGCTGTCACATCTGATGCATATAACCGTTGCTGGCGTGGGGTCAGCGGTAAATAGAACATGCGTGCATACGGAATGAGGCTGCGTTTCTCTAGTTTATATCTTGGAAGAAAAAAGAATTTGCAGTGATCCAGGTCCTCATCCACATCCCAGTAAATCATGCATCTGTTTCGACACGAATCTATTTTCTCCACGGGTAATCCAAGTCTCTCCACTAGCTTTTTTTGTAGTACAAACTGTGGGGCATAATATTTTCTTCTGGAGCGCATCGATGAAACCACGATGCAATCGAATAAAACCCTCTACCAGGTATGTTGTACTGTGCCTTTATATTTAAAAGTTCTGTAGCAGCAGCAAGTTGACTTAACTCACACCCATCGTACAATGGTTGGATGACTGTCTTTAGCATCTCGTGCATCTTACGTGCTTCTAGATTCATTTCCTCTTCAATAACCCGTTCATCTTCGTCTACGTTTAAACTTTCACGAAAATTTTCATTGCCCCCATACCCCGCACCATCAAGTATCATTTGCTGCATCTGACTATACTGTTGTTCATCATTCAGTTCTTCGGGAACAACCTCTACATTCGAGCTGCTACCTTCGTATCGTCTCGATTCTTGTAATGCAGTGTCGAACATTTCCTTTGTTTCCCCCTGAAACACCCAGTGATAATAATTCTACACAAATCCCCGACTATAAAGATGAACTTTCAAATCTGTAACCGGTATGATTCTCCTATTGTCGCATTTCTTGCACGAGCAACGTAGCTTTCCACCATACTTTTCATAATAGATAGTTGTCATGCAAAATTCATTAAACTGTTCAACCCCGACCACGAACTCATCTTTCAAATACCCGTTTATCAAACGAACATACATCCACTCTCTCATTTTCTTTTTTCGTAATGCTAGCAAACAATGGGAGGAGAAGATTTTATAATGGACTCCTCTGCTCATTTGCGACCAGATGGTCGTATTTTTGCTACCAAGTGGTCGCATATTCCCTCCAAAATTTCCCACCATTTTCCTCACTACCCCGGGTCACATCAAGTCACAGCATTTACGACCACATTGTCACTTATTTTGGTGACCACTTGGTAGCTTTTCTCCCACCAAATTATTTATCTACCACTGGTCACTTAAAATCACAACATTTGCGACCATCTGGTCACTTCACAATGTGACCACCTGGTAGCTTATTTCCCACCAAATTTTTAAGCTATCACTAGTCACTGAAGGTCACCAAAATTGCGACCATATAGTCACTTTGACGCGCCTTTTTTTGCTACTAAATGATAACTCATGTCACAAAATTGTGACCACATGGTCGTAATTTTGTAGTGACCATATGGTCACTTTTCTTCGCGCCAAAAATTCGCGCCATTTTTTATGACTAATTCTTTAATTGGTCGCAATTTGGTCACAAAAAAGTGACCATATGGTCGTTTTAAGTCAAACTTCATATTTACTACCAGAGTGGTCACCAAAAATACTACCCAATACTTTGGTCGCAAATTTCTGGTCGTAATTTAACAGTTTTTTTGTAGTGGCGTTACTCATATGTCCAAAGAGGTTAAACCCATCAGAGGCTAAGGCCAATTGCACATTTCTAGATTCATAAATGAAAAACATAAACGTTTTACTGAAATGCTTCCATCTTTATACATCTGACGGGTGACGTACACCTTCTATTTCTAAACATTTTTCTTGTGGGGTATGTTCCCTAATCTATATAATCCGGTCAACTAATAATAAAAAAAAGAATAATGTTTATTCAATTGTTAGTAATATTTACAATTTACTATTTAGTATTTATGATAAATACTTGTTTCATCGATCATAAGATCTAGAGTTACTAATTTTAGCTTGAACCGAGTATGTGATGCATACAGAAGATTTAGTCAAGTTGTAACTCAAATAATCTTAATATTTTTGTACCTTATCCTTGTAACATTATTAACACGACCCACTTGTAATTTATACATGTAAGCGGGGTGTTACTACAATCAAGATTGTAATAGACTAAACTAGATGTATTTACTGTCTCATAGTAGAACTGTTTAAAGAATTACGAACTTTTTTCTGTAGGAGATAGTCCTTCAATTTACATGGGTGAAAGCGACTCAAATATAGTACACTCAATAAGCCTCCCTCTTTGGGAATTAGATCATGCAGATAACTGGGAATGTGATTCTACAATAAAGAATTCACTTTTTTCCTTATTGGAAAATAGATAAGTGGTTTTCTTGAGAATAGATTCAAGGCTTGAACAACGGGGCCCAAATTCCTCTAATCAAGGATGTAGTGAAACACATAATTAAGATTATGTAGGGTTGTTCATAAGAGAATTAGTAGGCTTTTAACGAATAAGATGTATTACAGGTGTTAAATCAATGAAATACCCAGCTGTAATAACAAATTGATATTCAAGGGTCAATCATATAGGTAATGATTATATCCAATAGACATAACAATGTGTATAGGACTGGGAGTTCAACTATGTGTATTTAGTGGAGTTAACCATGAGTTAATGAAAGAGAATAAATTAATCAAATGAGTTTTAATTAATTAGAATTATTAATCATTGGAGATCAGTATTATATGTCCATAAAGTTCCCAAGCTAACACGTGTTAGTGAGAACATTAATTAATTATGATTAATTGATTCTTTTGGAATATTAAATAATTAATTTTAAGTTGTCAAATTATTAATCTGAAGATGTAAAATTAATTTAATGACAAATTTAATAGTTGGGTTCTATTTAATTAAATAAATTGATGGACAATGATTTATTACATAGAAGGAAGCAAAAATGCCCAATCACCTGAATAGGCCCAAGTGAAAGGCCTGACCTAAGTTAGAGTGATGTGATGGATGTGGCTCTAATTTTACAAGGGCCACACGACAACTTGATGGTAAATGGTTTTCTATTTTATTATTTGAAAGATCTAATTATGTTTTTGTAACGTCCCGTTACTTTTGAAGTAATTTTTTTTACTATTATTTATTTAATTAAAGTATTTAAATTTAAATATAGAATTAATAATTTAGAATTTAGGAGTTTATTTTGTTTGTAAACCTTTTTAATTGCTTTAGTAGCTTAAATTAGTATTGGGCGTATTAATAAATATTAACGCACCAATTAATAATTATTAATCACCTTTTAGCTAGTTTAAATGCTTTTGGTTTAGTTTTAAAAGCTAAAAGCAAATGATGGACGATTTTTTAATTCTTGATTTCTTAAAAATATCTTTACTATTCACTCATCTCCTTAAATAATCAAAAAAGTCAGAAAATTAGAAAATCTTCTCTCCTTTTCTCTTCAAAAACCGTGGGTGCCTTTAGGGGGGGGGGGGGATCCTTGGGTTTTGTTGTTTCTCGACGGATCGTCTCGATTTTAAGTGCATTGGAAAGCCCTTTCTTCAAGCTTTCTTTTCATCCTACTCTTTTGACGTTTTTCGCTCTCAAAGGGAAGCCCTAAAAAGTGAGTTTTCAAGATTTTTCCTATGGTTTTCTTTGTTTTTGTTTCTAAATGAGTTTATAAGTTGAAATCATATTTTTCCTTCATTTTTGAAAAAACACTATTTACCCAAAAATCACTATTCATCTAAAATCACTATTCACCTGAGAATCACACTTTTTTCTCATTTAAGTTGTGGTTTATAAGTTTTTTTGATTGGTGTTTTGTAGGTGTTGGTAATCTCACCTGTGTTAAATCGTTCAGTACTTAGAAAGTTGCCTACTTTGCTAAGGTGAGTTTAAATTGTTGGTTTATAGTTTTATGTTTCAGGTTGCATGACAATCTTGTTTGATCGAGGTTAAGAGATCCTTTGATAGTAAGAGTGATAAATAGTTGGATGGTGATTATGAACCTTGGAAATGAGATTTGTGCCACCTTACTTTACCGAGTGATCTGGAGTTTGATTAGTGGTTTTTGAGTGGAAAGTAAGTTTTTAGAGTATACTTAGAAGTGTTGTGAGGTTATGGAGATTTTTGGGATGATCTTGGGAATGGAAGGTATTTGGAGTGGTTTTGACCAAAGCAACGTAGCAGGACCTTTTTTTTGGAGTTTATTTATGTAATCTAAGGTTGTCCTTTCACCGTTAGTGGCAATGTGGTGTTTAACCTTGTTTTGCTTATTTTGGGAATGATGACTTCATGGAATGGTAATGATAGAGATACGATTGTTATTTTATTCGAGTCCTTTACTTCATGTTTACTTTGGGAATTACGATCTTTGCAGAATTGGTAACGGTAGTGTTTACGCTTCTTATTTTATTTGAGCTTTTACTCTATGTAATGTTGTGGGTTATGGTTTTAATGGCGGTGATACCTTAGATATTGGAATTCTAGTTGTGATTGAGAATGGGGTTAGGATTGATATTGTGTTGTGATGCAATAGGGTCATGAATGGATTTATGGATATAATGGATTCATAGATGAAACAAACTATGGGTGACAATTAAGATATAATGGATTCATAGATGAAACAGACAATGGGTGACAATTATATCAAGGTACTATGCGATGTGATCTTGGGATACAACGGATTCATAGATGAAATAGGCAGGATGATTTTATAAGAGGAGATCAAGATACCATGGGATGTGATCTTGGGATATAACGGATTCATAGATGAAACAGACTATGGGTGATGTTATATGAGGAGATCGAGATACTATGCGATATGATCTTGGGATATAACGGATTCATAGATGAAACATGCTATGGGTGATGTTACATGAAGAGATCTGTGTATAGATCAAAATCATGACATGAGCATCCCAACTTGTTTGTTCTTTATTATGTAAAAACATGCTTATCCTATGTACAAGTGTTTTGTTTTAAATTGTCATACCTTATTTGGTTCAATGCATGTCAGAATTGGGAATTTGATTGGTGTATGCTTTGGTTGTATTAGAAGTATAGAATGGGTAGTAAAGAGCATATTATGTCTTTGGACACAATTTCTAATATGGAATTCGGTCTATAGGATTATTTGTTTCCATTTTACTTTCACTAGCATTTTTATACTAATCTTCTTACACTTACAACTTTCCAGGTACTTCAAATCGAAAAGGTCATGGTAGAGGAGGTGTTATTGCTTGACCGGAGGACGATGTCTTGGACATGGACATGAACTTTGTTGAGCATTCTAGAAATTCTCATTATGTATATTCTATCATCATTAATTTTGTATTTTAACTCGTGAAAACGTTTTAAAACTTGTATTTGTGTTTATAACTTTATGTCTCATTTCCATATTTTTATACCTTTTCCTTATTGTGAAAAATCTAAAACAGGTTTTGGATAGTCCGAATTTTAAACTTACCTATTGTGACGACCTGACTCCTTTTAAATCATTTAAAATCATAATGCAGTAGAAGTATTAATATTTAAAAAAGAGGGCATGGATACGTTTAAAATTTGAACTATCCAAAACCTGTTTATATTTTTCACAATCAGAGAAATCGTAAAGACAAGGAAATGAGCATTTCCTAAAGCAAAGCTCAAAAGAAATTTAGAAATCAAATAAGACTAAAAACAAAAGCTCTCATGAGCTTATATACAGACATGCATCAAAAGATGAAAGACAGAAAGAAAATTTTAGTCCAAAGACTATACACTTTCTCTAGTCCATCTTGTCATCATCGTCATCCAAGATCAAATAGAAACAGCTCCTCTCCCATGACATTGATCACGATCGATACTTGAAAATTTTTGTAATATCATGAGCTAAACGAAAAATATAGTAACATTAGACTCCAAACCCGTATCCAGATTTGTTTCCAAAAACTTACTTACTCTTTGCTACCCAACCATTCAAATAAATTTACATCAAGTATTCCACTTTCACTTACAAAATCTCTTAAATAATCGAGGATCTAGCTTCAATCAAAGCATTTAGGAGGCATGGTTCATAACACACGTAACATTTTATTTCATTCTCTTTAATAACTTATACTATACATAAGGTTTACATCAAAATATTACAACCTCCAATTTCAAGATCTTCCAAAGGAACAAGAATTAGCTCATAAGCATTTCAAAGTATTGTATTTCACTATACAATTCAATCTCATTCCTTTTTCCTATAGCACTCGACTATACACCATAATTCATTTCTTTTTTCTATAGCAACTTAGGCTATAAAATAAGGTTTACATTCCTTTATCTTTAATGATTAATGCTAAGCTCACTCGGTCTTAACATATTAAAAAAGATAACTCGCGATTAATGTCGGTAATGTTAGCTCACGCAGTCTCAACATTATTCATTAACTCACTTAATACATGTAAAGTACACTCGACCTTTACATTAATATAACCAAAATCATGTTAAGCTCACTCGGTCTTAACATATTCAAACAATCATAATTTGTGATTAATGCCGATAATGTTAGCCGCAGTCTCAACATTATGCATTAACACGCCCAATATATGTAAAGTACACTCGGTCTTTACATTAATATAACCATCAAATCATACTTGTGATGATAGAATTGAAAGCACACTCAGTCTAACAATTCGTCATTATCTCGCTTTCCAAATCAAAGTATAAGCCTATTATAATTATCTTCCCACCTCTAGTGAATAATGTCAGGTAATGAAAGCTCACTCAGTCTAACCATTACCTCCTTATCTCACCCACCAAATACAAGGTTTCGTACACCCCTGTATCCTCATATATGTATCATAATAATATGGATAATACTAGATAATGTGAACTCGTATAGTTCCATCATTATCTAATTATCCATTCCCCCAATCATGCAAAGTTCATGCAGCCTTTAACATTCCTCATGATACATATATGTAAACAATAAACGAAAAATACCAGACAATGCATTGCCTCATTATTCCTCCCAAATACGATTATTCAAAATGAATATGCATATGATGTCAAGTGCAAGTAAACATAAATATAACCATTCAAAGTAATCGAAAGAACATAATGATAAATGATAAATGAATCACGAATTACCCTTTATGTACAAAACAAGAAATTTGGAACTTCTGAAAAACAATGAATAAGTCAAGCCAAACAGCCTTAAGATAAACTCGAGTTATTAACTTTATCATAAAAGTCTTCAACCAATGATTCCATTGTTTTTAATAAACTTACGAAGTTCCATATCCAAATTCCTTATTCACCCTATTATACTTGGAACTTTCAACTTCCGATAAACATTAGTGAACATCGAAGCGAATCTAAACTTAGAACTTCCAAGAGTTAATTGTTTCCTTTGAAACACATATGAGTTCTCTCAACTCAAATTATAAGTAACTCCCAAGCCTAAGCATGTTAGCTCACTTACTATAATCATTTCGATTTAAATCTTAATCTCAACTTCAGATCATACAAGTCGTTCAACTTGTTCAGTTTCTAAGTTTACATTTAAATTCTATTTATTCTCATCTCGAATGTTCACGTGACAACAAAGTTCCCACGAACTATCAAACGAGTAAACACACCTACAATCCATCAATTGAACAACAATTTATAAATCATAACGAAAATGAAAAAAAGTGTGCTTCTCGGGTGAATAGTGATTTTCGGGTGAATAGTGATTTTTGAAAATACGAGCTCAAAATTGTCAAATTCTTTGATGGAAATACATGATTTCAACTTCAAAACTCATTTAGAAACATAAACAAAGAAATCCATATAAAAAGTTTTGAAAACTCACTTTTTAGAGCTTCCCTTAGAGAACGAGAAACCCCAAAAAGCTAGGTTGGATAGGTAACCCTCGTCTCGGGAAATCCAACGCAACTAGAATTGAGATGATCCACCGAGAAATGAAGAAAACCCATGGAATTTTCTATGAGGATGAAGCCCAGAAAGTTTTTGTCTTCAAATTGACTTTTGACCCTTTTTAAAGAAGATGAGTGAATAGTGTAGATATTTTAAGAATTCGAGAATTACAAATGCGTCCCTCATTTGCTTTTAACTTTTAAAACTAAACCCGAAGCATTTAAATTTACCAAAAAGTGATTAATAATTAATCATTGGCCCGTTAATAATTATTAATATGCCTTAAACTAATTTAAGCTAATAAGGAAATTAAAAAGATTTATGAACGAAATAAACTCATAAATTCTAAGTTATAAATTCTAAATTAAATTAATTAACTCTAAAATGAAATTAAGTGCTTTAAAAAAATAGTAAATAAAAAAATCTGCCTTATAAATTAACGGGACGTTACACCTATGCCCTTTTAAAAAAAAACCAAGTCGTCCACTATGTCTTTGAAATTAAAGAATTTAACATAATCAGGTAGTTACAGTTGGTATCAGAGCCTCATGGTTCGGTAGACAACATGCATCACATGTTTTTCATGTTTTGATTTTAAGTCATTGTCAAAATCATCTTTCAAGGTCAACCACACAAGGTATCCTTAGATCTTTCTCTTTTATTATATTTAAGTGTAGTTTTGTAAGTTCCTTTCTTAGTTGCTCATGTGAGACATATCAGGTTGTGATTCCAGTATGCCTCTGAGAGCTGTTGCACCTAGGAGAGGTAGAGGCATAGTGCTGTGTAACGTCCCGTTATTTTTTTTTGTGATAAAAAAAAACTTTTATTTATTTTATTTTAATTTAAGTAATTAAAGTTCATTTATTTATTGGTAATTTAGAATTTAGTAGTTTATTTCATTTTAAGTCATTTTAATGGCTTTATTTATTTAAATACGTTTTAATGGTATTAATAATTATTAATCACCATTGGGATAGTTTGAGATGTTCAGGATTCATTTTTAAGCTAAAAGTCATAAAAAGGGCAATTTCGTAATTTCCAAACTACCTAAATATCTAGATATTTCCACTCATCTTCTTTAACTATCTTCTTTGACTCAAGTTTGACCAAGCAAACACTTCATCTTTCTCTTTTTCTTGCTCCAAGGCCGTGAGCCTCATCCAAGCTTTTCCCAAATTTGTTTTTCATTTGTTTCTTGCCCGATCGACTTGATTCCGGGTCCAGTGGAAAGGTATCGATCCTACGATCATTTTCCACCTACCCTTCTTACTTGCCGCTCGTATTATACGGAGTTCTCAGTAAGTAAAGTTTCAAACCCTAAGCTCCAAATAGTGTTTTAATGGAGTTTTCTTTGATTTCCTTTGATTTCGTGTTGTAGAACTCGGTGTTTGTAAATACGGGAGTAGTTTTAAGTGTTTTTAGAAACTATCCCTTAACCAGAAAACCGAGTTTCAGTCGAAACCCTTCCCGTTTGAAATTTACCCTTTTGGGATTGTAAATGGGTTAGAAATTAATGAATAAATGTTTATTTAAATTCAATTCGGGAAAGGGATTAATGTTCAAAAACCCTATTTATCGATACCCATTGAAATCGGGATTATCGAATTTTCTTAAAACCAACTCAAAACGTATTTAAATTGCCAAAAAGCCGAAAAACCAAACCCGAGACCCTTTTTATTGGGAGGGTCGAGAGCCTCCAAGGGGGGAGGTTTGATGGATTTTCGTCCTTTTGTTTGTTTAGTCGTTGTTTAATCGTTAGTTGGTGATTTATTAATTTTCGGGATATTAATCCTTTTGTAGGTGTTTTTGAACCGCTTGTTTGATCGCTCTTTCGGTGCTTAGGAGCGAAGTCTTCACTTTTACTAAGGTGAGAATAGTTAGAATTTAAAGTAACTATAGAAAGAAAATAAGTGTGATGATTTGTAGAATCGGAAACTAAGATTAGAATCCAATCTAAGATTAGAAGGAGTGAGTTAGTGCCTTAGGATTTGATGCTAATCCTTTAAGCGAGAAACTTAGGATTTCTCGATGAAAGCCTCGAATCTTAGAAGATTCTAAGTTAGATTAGTTTCGGAGTTTAGAATGAATCATTGGAAGTTAAAGGATCCAAGACTTTGATAAAGAACGGTTGTTAGAACCTCAGATTATTGGAAGTTTAAAATCCTTGAAGGTTTAGGTTAATCGTTATGTTTTGATTCTTTACTTTGTTAGTGGAGTTCGATCGTATATCGCTCATCCGGGATCCTTGTCTATTTTTACTTTATGTTCTTTACTTTAGGTTGTTTCGATTACTTTAATTCCGCACTTTACTTATTTACTTTTACAAAGATGTGCAAGCATATGCATATCATATTGCACCATAACATTTCGCAACATGCATTGAAAAAGAAAAGAAGGGGAGAATGTTGGAGCCTACGGGTAGTATCCACATCACCTTCAGAAAAAGAAAAGAAAGTAAAAGAAAAAAAAGGAGTTGAATGGTAAGTTGCGAACGTACACGTTGCTTCTCACATAGGAGGAGTTGAACTATTAGTTACGGACGTACACATTACTTCTCATGCATAGGGAGTTGAATGGTAAGTTACGAGTGGTACACATTGCTTCCTCATGCATAAGGGCAAATGCGAAATCCTATGGGATGTCCTCATACATTCATACTTATGATTGATGTATTTGAGAGTCGAAATGTTATAATTATGCAAAGTTTATTTATTTTTCTCATTTTGTTATAACAAGTTTATTGATGAACAATTACACTAAGTGTGCTAATTAGTATCAACAATTGGAAAATATGGAATAGAATTACCTAGATTTTGGTGAATTCTAAGAAAGAAAGTGTCGGATTTAATTGGACACAAATCGAAATGCGAGTTTGAGGTCTATCTTTACTTTTTATGCTTATTATTCTCACTGGGCTTAGTTTGTTAGCTCATGATATTACAACCAATTTCAGGTAATGCTCGGCTAGAGGCCGTGGAAGGGGAGATGGTTCTTGCGTGATCGAGGGATGCTGACCTCGAGATGGACTTGTTTTTGTAAAGTATATGTAAATATTTTTGTGAATTTCAAGACTTTGATGTTGTATTTAGCTCATAAGAGCTTTTGATGTGGCTTTTATGATATGAAATATTTGAACTTCTGATTTGGGACTTAAAGTCCATGTGAATTTATTAGATTGAAAAATTAGGATGTAAACAGGTTTTCGGCATGCCAACTTTCAAACAAAACCACGCACAATTTTCTAAAAATAAAAGACTTCCGCTGTTTTCTCTGAATTTAAATTATTTAAAAGTGACGGGTCGTAACATGCTGGCTCTGGTACGTGGCAGGGGTCGACCTAGAGTAGTCACTTCACCACGAACTCCACATGAGTATCAAAAGGATGATCCTCAAGTGGACTAGCCAACTAGGCATGGACGTAGTGTTACCATTTATGATGAGCATTATCTGGATTTTTTGTGTGGTGGTAGAGGACACGCAGATCAGGTTATACCACCTATTAGAGGACCCAGTCAAGTAGTAGACCCACCTAGGATTATTGATGCTGCTAAGACCTTTAAGAAGTATATCAGATATGCCCCTACTGAGTTTCAATGGGACATCTATTGATCCGGCAGTCATCGACAAATGGGTTGCTAGGGTTGAGAGAGCACTTGGTTTTATTCGTTGCTCAAATCGTCTAAAGGTCTACTGTGAGATCTATTCTTTGGTTGACGATGCATTTTGCTGATGGGATGGATTGTCGCGTTCTTTGAGACATACTTTGGAGGTTACTTGGGAGATGTTCAGGGAGAAATTCTTTGATAAATATTACCCTAAGTACACAAGAGATAAGCTAGAGCTACAGTTTCTGATCCTTAGACAGGATGATCGATCGATTGTTGAGTATGAGACAGAGTTTGACAAGATGTCTAAGTTTACCAGTGGGTATGTTGCTGACCCTGTGTAGCGTCCCGTTTCTTTTGAAGTAAATTTTTTATTTTTTTATTTTATTATTTATTTTAATTAAAGTATTTAAATTTAATTTTATAATTAATAACTTAGAATTTAGGAGTTTATTTCATTCGTAAACCTTTTTAATTGCTTTAATGGCTTAAATTAGAATGAGGCGTATTAATAATTATTAACGGGCCAATTAATAATTATTAATCACCTTTTAGCTAGTTTAAGTGCTTCAGGTTTCGTTTTATAAGATAAAACCAAATGAGTGATGATTTCTTAATTCTTGATTTCTTAAAATATCTATTAACAATTCATCATCACTTTAAATACACAAAAAAAAGCAAAAATTAGACATTTTCTCTTATCTTTTCTTCCTTAGGTCGTGGGTGCCATTTTTGGGGGACTTAATTTCTTTGGGTTTTCTTCGTTTTTTTTGTGGATCGTCATGATTTTTAGTGCGTTGGATTGCTCGGGATGTGGGCTTTCTATCCATCCTAACCTTGTGACATTTCTCGTTCTCTAAGGGAAGACTTAAAAAGTGAGTTTTCAAAACTTATCATATTGTTTTCTTTGTTTTAGTTTCTAAATGAGTTTTTAAGTTGAAATCATGTATTTCCATCAAGAAATTTGACGATTTTTAGCTCAGAATGTCAAAACATACTATTCACCCGTAAACACTATTAATCTGAAAACACAATTCATCTAAGAATCACACTTTTTCTCATTTTAGTTATGGTTTATAAATTTTATTCATTTGGTGTTATTGTAGGTGTTTGTTATCGCACGTGTGGTAATTCGTCCAGCGCTTAGAACTTTTGTCTACTTTGCTAAGGTGAGTTTAATGTGGTAGTTAGTAATTTTATGTATCAATTTACATTACATTATTGTTTGATTGAGGATAAGAGGTTTATTCATTGTTAAGAGTTATAAATTGTTGGATGGCGATTATGAACCTTGGAAGTGAGAGTTGTGCCACTTTGTTTTACTGAGTATATTTGGAGTTAATTATCGGATTTGGTTGAAAAAGGAAGTTTTAGTACTATTTGGAAGTCTTGAAAGGTGATGGAGAATTTTAGAAGAAACTTGGAAATTTGAAGGTACTTTAAGTAGTTTTGGACCAAAGTTTCTTAGAAGTTTTCTTGGGAGTTTTTTATGTAATGTATGTGTTCTATTATCTTTGGTAGCATTGATGTGTTAAACTTGATAATTGTTTACTTTTAAATTACAATCTTCATGAACTTGGTAACAGTTTGGAAGTTATTCTTTGTGATTTAGAGTGTTTTATAGTTATTTGTGACACTGTGGTATTAACCTTGATTTTTCTTACTTTGGGAACTATGGAATTTGTGGAACTTGACATCGATGATGATTCTTGGTTATTTTTTATTCGATCTTATTACCTAGCGTAAAGAATAAGGGTTATGGTGTGATTGTGGTAGTATCGTAGAATTACTTGTGGATATGTGTACTCCATGGATGAAAGAGGCTATGAGCATCACTATATCGAGATACTTGTGGATAGGTGTAGTCCATGGATGAAAGAGGCTATGGCCATCACTATTTCGGGTTACTTCTAGATATGTGTATTCCATGGATGAAAGAGGCTATGGCATCACTATATTGAGATACTTATGCACATGTGTAGTCAATGGATGAAAGAGGTCATTGGCGTCACAATATTGAGATTTGTGGTACCATGATAACTTGGTTCATAACATGAGCATCCTAACTTGTTTGTTAGTTGTTATGAAAAAACATGTTTATCCTTTGTACAAGTTTTTTTTATTTCAATTATGATATCTTATGTGGCCCGATGTGCGTTGGAACCGGGAATTGATTGTTGTATGATTAGGTTGTATTGGATGTGTAGAATGGGTAGTAAAGAACATTTTAGGCCTTTGGGCACAATTTCCGGTATGAAATTTGTTCCATAGGATTACTTGATTCTATTTTACTTTCACTAGCATTTTTATGCTGATGTTGCTGTACTTACTACTTTTTAGATACTTCTCTTAAAAAGTGGTATGGTAGAGGAGGTGGTGTTGCTTGACCTTGTGGGACGATGGCTTTGGACATGGACATGGACTTTTGTTAAGCATTCTAGAAATGCTTGTTAATTATATTTCCATCTTCCTATACTTTGTATTTTTGGGCTTGTGAGAGTGTTTTAAAACATGTACTTGTCTTTATGGTTTTTATGTCTATTTAGTGATTTATTTATTAACGGAAATGCGTATTTCCACATTTTTATGCTTTCTCTGGTTGTGAAATATATAAAACATATTTTGGATAGTCCAAATTTTAAACGTACCCATGCCATTTTTTTAAATCAAGTCTTCCGTAGTGCCATTGAAATTAAAGAATTTAATGAAATCGGTTCGTTACACCCTGAGCGTAAGAAAAAAAGGTTCATTGTTGGATTGAGATTAGACATCTGAGGATTGGTACGAGCTTTATGACTTGCCACTTATGTTGAGGCTGTGGATTAGATATTGGGGCTCTGAGAAGAAGGCCAAGGTAGCTGTTGCACATTCCTCCTCACAGAAAAAGAAGGCTGAGGATGACCTTCTAGGTTGAAGGACACAGCCGACTGTTCAGGCACAGCCTCAGACACGACAGTTGGTCCGTGTCTTTGCCACCACTCGAGAGGATGCTAAGGCATCAGGTACCGTTGTTACAAGTACTTTCTAATTTTTAGGACACTCTGTTCTTGTATTATTTGATTTTGGGGCTAGTCTTTTTTTTTAGCATGTTGTTTTTGTTAGGAATGGTGTCCTAGAACTTGTAATTATTTAATAATAATAATTTATTTAGAATAAATTAAATAAATAAACATAAGTTCTTTATATTATCTAGATTGATTCAATTAACGATATTAGGAATATATGGAAATATATTAATATCAAACATTCAAATAGTAAACCCTAAGTTACTCTTATGAAATCACGACTTAGTATGTGAGTCATACGAGAGGATTAAAGTCGAGATGAGTAACTTAAAAGTGTCTACGAGAAATGGATAACGTTTGGGAACCTTATCCTGGTAACACTGTTGATAGCTTCGCATTTTGTTTATAGACAAATGATCTAATCCTGATCATTCATGTGGGAGACATGAAATGGAAGTATCATATACAATGTTGATTGTATAAGACAGGACCACGATGTTCGATCAAATTTCTCCTTAGTACCATTTACGAGAAATGATCGAATATCAAACTAAGTTTATCAACCGTGATAGATCTCAATCCTGAGTGAAATGCGGACTCCTATTTGTGGAGTTATGTTCTTTGATTCACATAGTTGAGAGCGATCTGTAAGAACGCTCAATACACTTCTGTTTTGGGAACATCACTAGATAAGTAGCTGGGAACTCATTTTCACGAGATGGAATTCATAACTTTCCTATAAATTAACGGTATCAGTGCGATACCTGAACATTTTAGGAACTTTAGCAAACTCCCTTGATGTACTGATTGGAGACATGAACAAGTGGCGCCACGACTTCTATTGATCACAGAAGTAACTTATCTCTAGTTTGACTAAAGATAAAGTTCATTGGAGAATCAGCGGGAACACAAGGATAAAGCGGTAATTACAGGGGCAAAACGGTAAATTTATCCGCCATTAATTATGAGGGTTCCACGTGAAGGATAATATCACAGATATAAATAAAGATAAACTAAATGGACATAACTCATCTATAGTGAGGGGAGTTCAGCTATGAATCTATAGTGGAATTATTCATAGGTAGATAATAAGTAATTAACTGATTATGAGTTAATCAATTAATTGACTAATTATTAAGCCCATGATCTATAGGTCCATCGGGTCCCTATGCTAGCCCAAATATCGTAGTCGCGAAATCAAGTAGAAGAAATAGAAATTTTAAGTAAAGTGAATTACTTAAAATAGGCAATATTAATTGTTTAAATATTGAGTATATTTAAACGGTAATTAATATAAACATTATTAATAGTTTAAATAATGAGTTTATTTAAACATGAAATTAATAATGAAATATTATTAATTAGATATTATTAATTATTTAAATATTGAGTATATTTAAATGGTAACTAATAATTTGAAATTAATTAACAATTATTAATTGTTTAAATAATAAATTTTATTTGAACGGAATTAATAATTAATAAATTAATAATAAAATGTTATCAATAAAATTATTAATTAAATAATGAGTTTATTTAATGGAAATTAATAATTAAAATATTTATTATTAATTATTTAAATAATGAAAATTATTTAAATGGAAATTAATAATTAAATATAATTTGATAATATTTAGTCGGGAGAAAATATTAATATTATTAATTGTTTAAATAAAATATTTTATTTAAATGGTAATTAATAAATAAATTAATTAAGTTGGACTTATTAATTTAAGAGAGAGTTTCAAGCCCAATTGGATTAATGAACCCAATTGAAATTGGCCCAAAATAATTAATCAAATAAATTTGATTTATTAATTATTTATTATTAATTTTGGCCTTCATAGATAATTTGTAGGAGATAATTATTTGAATTATATCCTATAATAATTATATAGATTTATTTACCCAAGATAAATAAAATAAAGAAAAGAAAATAATCTCTTATTTATCTATGGCATTTTCGAAATTGCAAGATAAAGGAAAGAGATAATCTTTTTTCTTTTTGTATTTATCTCTATAGATTAATCCTAATGGAATTAGGATTCCTATTTTTCTATAAATAGGAGGGTTGGGTCATTCATAAATCATACAATTAAATTCCTTAGAAATTCGGAATTCTCTCTTCCTTCTCCCTCCCCCCTTAGCCGATTTTCCCTAGTCCATTGGGAAGAAAATATTTTTTCTTCTTCCCAATTTCTTCTAAAGTTCGATCCCACAATCGGGTTCGTTTGATCGATCGGGATATAGCCTAGAAGATCTGGTGTTGCTGAGGATTTGATGCTGTAAAGAAACCTCCAACCGATTCTCCATTTATTACTCAATGTAAGTTTTGATTTTAATTTTCGAAATTTAAAGCATGAATCTACATGTTTTTTCACAAATTGCATGATATTAATAGATCCATAATTAAATGTTAATTAGTTTACTAAATCAAATTCCGCTAGTTTAGTAAATCATCCCTTCAGTTTTGATAATGATGCCATGTCTGATTTCGATATTATCTTGGGCATGGATTGGCTAATGGATTGGCTGTTAGCCAACCACGACAACATCGGTTGTAATGAGAAACTTGTAGACTTTGTTGTTCCATGTGGGACTGGTTTTTGTTTTCATGGATCTCAAGTTAGGGTGACACTTGTAGTTATCTCAGCGATCCAAGCTAGAGCGTTATTGAGTGATAATGCATGGGGTTATCGGGCAAACATAGTAGACACGTTAGTTAGTGATACTACTCTTGATTCAGTACCTGTTGTGAGGGATTTCATTAATGTTTTTCGTGATGAGTTACTAGGTCTACTGCCGATGAGAGGCAAAGTAAACTTGAGTTCCTAGTAGGTGACCACGTTTTTCTAAAAGCGGCACGCATAAAAAAATGGTGTTGAGGAACAAGACGATAAACTTGGTCAAAGTTCTTTGGAGTAACCAAGTGTTGGAAGAAACTACGTAGGAGTGTGAGGATGAGATGGGGCTAGGTATCTTCACCTTTTCACCTAGGGAGCATACTTTTTGGGGACGAAAAGCCTTTTTAGAAGGGTAAACTGTAACGTCCCGTTACTTTTGATGTAATTTTATTTATTATTTATTTTAATTAAAGTATTTAAATTTATTTTTAGAATTAATAACATAGAATTTAGGAATTTATTTCGTTTGTAAACTAGTTTAATTGCTTTAGTAGCTTAAATTAGTATTGGGCTTATTGATACAAATTAACGGGTCAATTAATAATTATTAATCATCTTTTAGCTATTTAAGTGCTTCTGGTTTAGTTTTAAAAGCTAAAAGGAAATGAGGGACAATTTCGTAATTCTTGATTTCTTAAAAATTTCTTTACTATTAATTCATCTCCTTAAATAAAAGAAAAAGTCAAAATATTAGAAAATCTTCTCTCCTTTTCTCTTAAAAAACCGTGGTTTCCTTTTAGTTGGAAAGCCCTCACTCCAAGATTTTTTTTCATCCTACTCTTTTGACATTTCTGGCTTTCTATGGAAGCCCTAAAAAGTCAGTTTTCAAAACTTTTCCTCTAGTTTTCTTTGTTTTTGTTTCTAAATGAGTTTTTAAGTTGAGATCATGTTTTTCCTTCAAGAAAGTTAACGATTTTGAGCTCGGATTTTTGAAAATACTATTCACCCAAAAACACTATTCATCTAGAATCACTATTCACCCGAAATCACACTTTTTCTCATTTAAGTTATTGTTTATAAGTTGTTTTCGATAGGTGTTTTGTAGGTGTTGGTAATCGCACGTGTGGTAAATTGTTCGGCACTTAGAAAGTTGTCTACTTTGCTAAGGTGAGTTTAAAGTATTGGTTTGTAATTTTATGTTTGGGTTGCATGATGATCTTTTTCTATCAAGGTTAAAAGATGATTTATAAATAAGAGTTATAAATTGATGGATGGCGATTATGAACCTTAGAAGTGAGATCTGTGCCACTTTACTTTATTGAGTGTATTGGAGTTCGATTAGTGGTTTTTGAGCGGAATGTAAGTTTTTAGTGTTTACTTGGATGTGTTGTGAGGTTATGGAGATTTTCGGAATGATCTTGGGAGTGGAAGGTATTTGGAGTAGTTTTGGACCAAAGTAAGATAGCTGGACTTTTTTTTGGAGCTTATTTATGTAATCTAAGGTTGTCCTTTCGCCGTTAGGAGTAATGTGGTGTTCAACCTTATTTTTCTTATTTTGGGAATGATGACTTCAGGGAATGGTAATGGTGGAGATACGATTGTTATTTTATTCGAGTCCTTTACTTTATGTTTACTTTGGGAATTATGATCTTTGCGGAATTGGTAACGGTAGTGTTTGCGCTTGTTATTTTATTCGAGTTTTTACTTTATGTAATGTTATGTGTTATTGTTTTAATGGCGGTGGTACATTGGATATTGGAATTCTAGTTGTGATTGGAAATGAGGTTATGATTGATCTTGTGTTGTAATGCAATAGGGTTCATGAATGACTTTACGGATATAATGGATTGATAGATGAAACAGGCTATGGGTGACAATTATATCGAGGTACTATGTGTTATGATCTTGGGATATAACAGAGTCATAGATGAAACACGTTATCAGTGATGTTATATGAGGACATCGAGATACTATGTGACATGATCTTGGGAAAAAATAGATTAATTGATGAAACAGGCTATGGGTAATGTTATATAGGAAGATCTGTGGATAAATCAAGTTCATAACATGAGCATCCCAATTGTCATACCTCATGTGGTTCAATTCGTGTCAGACTTGGAAATTTTATTGGTGTATGCTTAGGATTTATGGAAGTGTAGAATGGGTAGTAAAGAGCATATTAGTCCTTTGGACACAATTTTCGATATGGAATTCGGCCCATATGATTACTAGCTTCCATTTTACTATCACTAGCATTTTTATGGTAATCTTCCTACACTTACAACTTTTCAGGTACTTCTCATTGAAAAGAGCGTGGATGTGGTGTTGTTTACTGGAGGACGATGGCTTGGACATGGACATAGACTTTTTTTGAGCATTCTAGAAATGCTTGCTATGCATATTTCCATAATCATACATATAAGCTTGTGAAAGCATTTTCAAACTTGTACTTGTCTTGATAACTTAATTTCTATTTCGGAATTTATTATAAACGGAGATGTGCATTTCCATATTTTTATGCTTTTTCTAGTTGTGAAAAATGTAAACCAGGTTTTGAATAGTCCGAGTTTTAAAAGTACCCATGCCTTTTTTTTAAAACCAAGTCTTCTGCTGTGTTTTTTAGATTAAAGAATTTAACGGAATCAGATCGTTATAGTTTTATATTGAATAAATGGAATAATTAGAATATTTAAATTTGGAATTAGATATGATTAGATATAAATTTCATTAAATAGATTAATTTAAATATGGTATTAGTATTGCAATATATGAATTGATTAATTTAAATATTTTATCAGATACTAAAGAATTTAAAAATAAATAAAATATCATGATTTGATAATTATTTTGGTTCGATTTCAATTTGAAGAGATTTTCTACTTAATCTTCCTATTCATCTTGTCGTCGTTGCCCATATAGTATAGGAAAAGAATAATTTTTTTTCTTTTCATTACTTTTTTCAAAGAAGGTTGGTGCCCACGCATTGTTCTGCATTGTGCATAGTGAGAAAGGCTTCTTGTTTGTCCTAGTATCCTTGAAGAACGAGTAGACACTTCTCATCAAGGGTATGTTATTTATGATTTCATAGTTTAGAAAAATGTTATATTGCAATGAAAATACTTGGGAGAGACGTATCATTCCAAATACACCACATATCTAATGTATTATGTTTCGATGCAAAAAGTCTCTGTAACCTCAGTTTCAATGGGAAGTGTCTCAATACCTTAGAAATTTTCTTCTTACATTTACCCTCATTCACCAAGTAACAAGATTCCCCACAAACTAAACAAACTTCTTATTTAGCATATTCTTTTCTAAAAACAACGCAATTGAAGTTGCAAACTTGTGTAGATTCATACCCCAATCCTAACCCAACATAACAAGTTCTTTGAAGCATTGTCCAATACTGTCTCTTCAGGTAATGCTTTTTTTAACAACTCGAAAAGTATATCGAATGACTTATTACTCTAACCGTTCGAAACCATAATGTGAATTTGTGACGACCTAACTCCTTTTAAATCATTTAAAATCAGAATACAATAAAAGTCTTAATATTGAAAAAAAAAAACAGCATTGATACGTTTAAAATTTGAACTATCCAAAACCTGTGTATATTTTTCACAATCAGAGAAATTGTAAATACAAGGAAATGTGCATTTCCTGAGGCAAAGTTCAAAAGAAATTTCAAAATCATATACGACTAAAAACAAAAGCTCTCATGAGCTTATATACAAACGTGCATCAAAAGATGAATGACATAAAAAAATATTAGTCCAAAGACTACACACTTTCTCTAGTTCATCTCGCCATCATAGTAATCCAAGATCAAATAGCACCAGCTCCTCTCCCACGACCTCGATCACGATCGAGACCTGAAAGTTTTGTAATATCATGAGCTAAAAGAAAGCCCAGTGAAAATAAATGGAAAATAAAGTAACATTAGACTTCTATTAGTGAAAACGGTGATTAAACTAGATGGTGAAGGGTGGCATGCTTGTGCACATGGTTAACAAGTAATATTAGTGGTAAGTGAGTGTCGTGTCCCACGAGGATGGTTGGATATAAATAGAATTAGAATCTAAGGGTGATTACAGCTACAGAATTAATTAGATAACAAATCTAGGTGTTGTGATGCATAAAGTAAACGGATCAACATTAGGTGTAGTTCGAAGGATTGGAATGTGATGATGTATTAGGAATTCAGATAAACTATTATCAACAAGTAGTAAGGTTGCTACGAGAATTCAAATATAGATACAGTTTATGAGACAACAAGTGTGTAGGAAGACAAAAACAAGAATGAGTTTCCTCAAACACACTCTAACGCATTATCCGACCCTAGATTTTACTTCTAAGACCTTAGATGAATTATACTTCCTAAGTACCATTCTCTATTCTTCTTAACCATTCCCTTATTTCTAAAGTTACGGATAAGATGAACAAGTAATATCTTACTCTAAGTTGTCATACAATGAATATTTCAATACTTGCAGACACTCTTCTAACTCTATTTTCATAAAGGTTTAAAAAAGGACATGATCATAAAGAATATTACATCACAATCTCCATACATATATGAATCTCCGAACATTATCTTGTGTCTATCCATCTCCACTAACACTTCATCACAAAAGGGTTTAGCCTACCACGGCTAACAATAACATGAAAATAAAAGTGTTCCTTAAACAAGAATTCATGCTCGAATAGAAAAACAGAAAGTTCAGTTAATTAAGCTAAGAATGAAACAAATAACTCTACTAAGTAAACGCCTAATTGCTTCATTCAATACTTTCCACTTTTTTCTCTCTTCTCATCTTCTTCCACACATGACCTCAAAGCTTCCCTTTTCTTTTTATATCCCTTTTGCTTCGTCTCCACTTCGGTATTTTTATCTTTCTCGCAAAAAAAAGTAGTTGGTGAAGCTTATAGGGGTGCACGCGCTACTAGGAAACTATAGCATGAAGTGACTGTTGGTTGTCCCATCAAACAACTAATAGCAAAGATAAATGTCTTTTTGTCCTCTAAGTGCCTTGCTTCAGCAATATCATAACATGCTCTTCTTTATGCCTTGCCTTGCAACAGTAGAGAATTGCCAAGAGCACTAACTAGGAGCTTATGCTTGCAATGGCTATATTAGAAAACTTGGATGATTGTCAATTAAAGATAAAAGAGTTATTGAAAATGGCTAAAGTTAGACAGAGAGCTCAAAAGAATTGAATACTACAAAAGTAACTTAAATAAGTGTAGTGGCTCATCATTTCACTCAATTGCTTGGTCTTTTTACCTAGATATATCCAAGTTTAACTATGTGAATACTCTCCTTTCAAGGACTTATCACACCCCCAAACTTGAATCATTGCTCGAGCTCGAGTAATACTCTTAAATATAGAAAAACAGCAAGGATTGAAATTTACTAATTCGATGTATTATTTAAACTAGCTAAATAAGGTTCCAGTATCAACATCTCCTTTTTCAACAAGCGCAAGAACAAAGCTTTTCTAAAGGCACGAAGAGAAAAACAACTCTCAGCAGTGCTTGTGTGCATCTCAATTCTCAAGCCTCTCTTCTCAATTCCTCTCAGATAGTAAAGTTCCATCTTAGAGTTCCTCCTCTTGAGCTCCACTTCTCCAACTTGCCCTTCCTATTTTGGATTCTTAAGCACAAAAAACTTAACTCCTTTTTCTTGTAATACTAAAAGATTTATTTCTTTTGCTACATTTTCTTTTCTTTTTCTTATTTTTTTTGTTAGAAGCAAGTAAATGATGTGACTTCCTAGTCACCTTCACCTAGAGACTTACCCTATGGGCTCACTCATTCATATGGAAGAGGAGTGACCATGCAATCTCTATCAACGATGCCACTTAAAATTTTCAACTCATCCCTATTTTGAAACTGAACCCCGTCCCTCTCACACAGCCCTGTGATTAGACTTGGAAAAACCAAACAACCCCCTGTGGCAGCACTCTCAGCACATTTTTTCATCTCTCTAGAAATAATTCTCCTGAAATTAACTGGTTTTTCTAACATGGCACTATAGAGAAGCAACATGCCCTCAACACTTACAATTATTTTATGTGCTGTAGGCATGACATGGGTGAGCAAGCATATGAGCCAGATTCTGGTAGTGGGTTTTAGATGGGCCTTCTTAATAGTGTAGATTTTCTAGGTAGAGATGGACCACTGGGCCCCAAGATGGCCTACATTACAAAATTTCTTCAAAAAAATTAGGGTGCAACCGCTCCACATAATCTCCAAAGAAATCCCCCTGGTCAGGTATCCCATAGTATTGACTTATCACTTCTGGTGAGAAATTAACCTCTCGTACTCGAACTCGGACAACATACTCAACTCTGTCTGCAAAGTTTGCGTAAAAATTTCTCGCAATAATTAACATTGGGTTCATATCGGGGTGACAGACAAGCAAAACCATCCTAAGCGTCTCCACAGGTTTAGAGACATAGATGGGAAGGCCCCAAGTGACCCAATGAACTACTTGTGAAGGATCAAAGTATAGTTAATGATATTAGATAATGGACAAAACTATGTCTATAGTACTAAGAGTGAAACTTTAGATATTTAATGGAGTTATATAGAAGTTAATGAATAAGAATTAATTGATTGAAGGCGTTTGATCAACGTAATTCTAGATCATTGGGGCTTAGTCCTATAGATCCATTAAGTCCTCCAAGCAAACGCATGTAATTGAGAACATAAATTAATATGGATTAATATCTTTGGAAAAATGATTTTAGTATTTGATTTGAAGTTATCAAATCAATTAAGGCAAATACAAATAGAGGAGTCTATTTGATTAATTAAATGAAATTAAATAGAGTCTATTTGATTATTTAATTAATGGTGAAATTAAATAGAAAAGTCTATTTAATTATTTATTAAATAGAGGGAGTCTATTTAATTATATAATGGAGAGATTAAATAGAAGAGTTTATTTAATTAAATTAATTTTGCAGTTGTCCAAAATTGATGGGGATTTAAATAGAGGAGTATTTTTAATATTTAATTTGAGGAAGTCAAATTTAAGAGGAAATAAATAAAAGGAGTTTTATTTATTTATATATATTTAATGGAATTGTTCTATTAGATAAAAAGGAAAATAAAATGTCCAATATTGTCATGGAGATGATGAGCTGGGTGTGTGACCCATAGGTAGGGTCACACGCTACATTGGTTATTATTTAACCAATTATTTGCATTTTATTTCATTTAAAATATATGGAATATCTTAATTTAAATTAATGTGATTAATTTAAATGAGTGAGATATGGAATATTTTAATTTAAATTAATATGATTAATTTAAATGAGTGAGATATGGAAAATATTAATTTAAATTAATATGATTAATTTAAATGAGTAAGATATGGAATAATTATTTTAAATTAATAATGATTAATTTAAATAGTGATATGGAATATCTTATTATGGAATAAGATATTATATCTAAGTTATTCAAAATATATTTTAGATTATCTTTATTAATTATTTGATAATTTAAATGATATTCAAATATTTTCTAAGACCTTAGTTTTCCTATAAATAGGAACCTTGGGGTGACCCCAAAACACACAACTAAGAGAGCAAAAGTAAAGGCTCATGAAAATTCCGCTCATCCCCCTCCTCTCTTCCACCGCCACCCACAGGGTAAGGGAAGAAAATATTTTTCTTCCCACTTCCTTTTTCCAAAGAATTTAGTGCCTACGCAATGATTTTCTTTTATGCTTAGTGAGGAATATCTTTTTGGTTGTCCTAGAATCGTAACCAAGAATGACGAGGAAGAGCCAGACACTTCTCTACAAAGGTGAGTAATTATTTTATGCATTTTTTTATAATATTATACTTCAAGGAAATATCCTTGGGAATTCCATATGAGAACTCTTTTATAGGGGCCTCAATCCCAACAAATGCAACAAGTGCCAAAGATTTGCTAAGACCAGTCTTGCTCCGCCCACAGCACTAACAACAATCTTAGCCCCCTGGCCATTCATACAATGGGGGTTAGATTTAGTGGGAAAACGGTCGCTTACTTTAGGAAAGAAATGCTATCTCTATGTCGCAACAGACTACTTTTTCAAATGGATTGAGGCTGAATATCTTTACACATTTTGAAATCCCCAAGGTTATCATCACCGATAATGGAACCCAGTGTACGGAAACATCCATCTGAAAATATTGTGCAGATCAAAAGGTAGAGCTTAGATATTCTATGCCTCGATACCTACAGGAAAAGAGACAGGCTGAAGCATCGAACAAAACCATATTGGATTCTCTCAAGAAAAGGCTAGAGCGAACGAAGGGAAAATGGGTAGATGAGCTACAAAGTCCTATGGGTGTATTGAACCCAAGAATTGCAACAGGCGAAACCCCCTTCACCATGAATTTCAGGACTGAAGAAATCATCCCCACATAAATGATAATCCCTACTATCCAAAGTTTTATTCTAGAAGCCGAGAATAATCGTATAGTGGTGGAAGCCCTCGACCTTGCAAAAGAAAGAAGGGAACAAGCGTTGATTCCCTTTGCAAATTACCAAAAGAAGTTGACTAAGTATTTTCACAAGAAGTTAAAGCGTCGATGTTTCAAGTAAACGACTTCATTCTAAGGAAATTGTTCCAGAACACGAAAAAAGCCCGAAACATGAAAGTTGGGTCCGAACTGGGAAGGTCAGTATTGGATCAACGAAGAAGTCCAACCAGAGATCTACCGCTTTGAGGATCAGTACGGCAACTCAATCCTGAGAGCTTGGAACGGGCTTCATTTGAAAATTTATCATGCTTAGAGTAGGAAGGCAGTGTAAACTAGCCAAAACAGGCTTTTCAGATGAATATATATACTATGAGTTTTTTCTTCATGCAACATGAGCAGACTCAAGCCCTAATATGTATTTCGGAATCGGGCCTTAATCTGTTAAGCAAGTATTTACAGTCCCTTGCGGACTCAAGACCTAATCCGTTAGGCAAATATTTATAGTCCCCCGCATAATCAAACCCTAATCCATTAGCAAGTATTTAAAATCCCCCATGACTGAAGCCCTAATCTGTTAGGCTAATATTTAAAGTCCCTCATGGACTCAAGTCCACGTCTACCAAGAGATTCTAAAAAAGTTCCATGCAGACCGAAGTCCTAATTTAGTAAGAGAATAAACCACGTCCCCAAGGACAGGATCCGATTGCTTTGGCACAAAATAAAAAATAATAGAACAACAAAAACGACTAGGCATGAAGTCAAATATTCAACTTTTATTTCACAACAAACAAGTAAGGCTTGAATGCACAAGTCAAAAACTCAGCTAAGGATAAGTACAAGATCGACATGTAATGTAAGGGGTATTGTTCGCCCCAAACCCAATGAGAAACTACCGAGTCCAAGTGTAACCCGCCAGAGGCAACAACGATGGTAGTAGAGAAGAATCTCCATGTAGAATCCCGAAAAATTCTAACCGCTGAATAGAGGCGCCATCTTTTCTTACAAAGGGCTAATGGAGGCTGATGCAGAAGATGAAGGTTTCGCCACTGCTCTTTCGAACCCGCCAGAGAAAGGTTCCATTTTCTTCTTCCAAGCTCTAGCTGAGACAGGTCCAGAAAGAGAAGAGCTCTTACTTCACTCTCCCGAAGGGCTCACTTCACCTGAAACATTGGGTTCAAAGGACTTGGGGAAATCGGTTTGATGACGTGATACTTTGACACCTTCTATTAGCTCTGGTCACAAGAACTAGGAGAACCTCAACAAAAGCAAGAATACCCCCCCCCCCTTCGCTAGAACTCTTGACTACTCCCCAACTGGAATAATTGGGTGAAGAAACTGACCAAGGAAGGTGAAGCAAGAGGTTGACCCAATTAACCACATACAAGGGGAGGATCCTCACAGGCGTTTAGGATAACACTTAATAAATCTAAGCAAACCCGGACCAACCAACAGGCTTTGAAGATCAAATACAAAGTCTTTTTCCAAAGACTGTAAAAGGAGGCGACCAGACATGAAAAAGAAGGAGAACACATTGGGAAAAACCTATGGATACGGGGAAACCCTTCTGAGGAAGATTTTCTATGGGAAGAAAGATTTCCCAAGGTGTTTTTGGTTAGAGACAAGAAAAATGGGAGATAAGAATAGCATAGTCCATTTCCACCTATTTAGAGAACAAAAGAGTCGTTGGGATTAAAACACGTGTCAAACATCCTAGGCGTTAGCATAGCTGGTACCGTTCACGAAGCGAAAAGTGCATTTAAGAAGCATTCAACTCCTCTTTAATGGTCGAATTTGAAGGAATTCTATGGGACAAGTCAAGTGGTTAATGAAACAGACCGAATAACACCATTACCTCCTCATTAGACGTAACGTCTGGTAAGGAAAATGGCATCGAATGGACAAATAAAGGCACAGGGACAGGTTCACCCTTACTGCTATAATTGTGACAGTTATCATTCTGGGAGATGCACTCTACCATTGAGATGTTATGTTTGTTGTCAGACTGGGCATCGCGACATTCACTGTAGGGCTTATCAGGCATAGCCATAGCAGCATGGTAACTAGGGTCAGGGTAGTCAACATAGGCCACAGTTGGCACTGCCAGCTTTGTATTCTCCCCAAGGTAGGGTCAGAGGTTAGGACAAGGGTAGAGATCATGATAGACGGGCTCAGCAGTACAAACTTTTGCCTGTTGTTCCACCATTACAATTACTACTTCCACCACCACAACCATTACCTCATCTACCTGTTCAGCATTAGGCTCGTGTATTTGCCACTAGGAAGGATGCTAAGGCTACAAGTATGGTGGTGACTCGTACTTTGTCCATTTTGGGCCTTTCAACTTTTTTCTGTTTGATTATGGTGCTAGCCACTCTTTAATTTCTTCTGAGTTTGTTAAGACAAACGCTCTTGAGTCTGAACTGTTAGGTTATGAGATGTGTGTTTCTACCCTAGTGGGGAAGTTTGTTATTGTTGATAGTGTGATTAGTACTGATGATTTGTGTTTTCTTGGTTGTTGTTTACATGCTACATTGATTATTATGCCTATGTCTGACTTCGATATGATATCGGGTATGGATTTGCTATTAGCTAGTCGTGCCACTATTGATTGTACTGAGAAAGTTATTGATTTTATGAATCCATGTGGGACTATTTTACATTTTTGTTGGTCTAGTAGCCGAATAACACCCACTTTGATAACTATGTTAGAAGCTAGAGTACTTTTGAGTGATGGAGCATGGGGTTATATAGCTAGTGTTGTCAATACATTTGTACCGAGGACTAGTTTGAGTTCTATGCCAGTTGTGAGGGATTTTGTTTATGTTTTCACTGATGAGTTACCCGTTTTACCACAGGTGACAGAGATAGACTTTCATATTGAGGTTGCTCCTGGGACAGCTCCATTGTCCAAGGCACCTTATCATATGGCACCAACCGAGTTAAAGGAGCTGCAAAGTCATTTATGGGAAATCTTAGACTTGGCGTTTATATGCCCCATTGTATCGCCACAAGGATCTCTGGTGTTGTTTGTGAAAAAAGAAAGATGGCTTTATGAGCTTGTACATCCACTATAGAGAGTTAAATCGTGTTACGGTGAAAAACAAGTATCCTTTGCCCAAGATAGAGGACTTGTTTAATCAGTTGAGGTGAGTCACTATCTTTTCAAAGATAGATTTGAGATCTGGCTATCATCAATTGAGAATTCGAGATGAGGTTATTCCCATGACTTCTTTCAGAACACGTTATGGACATCATGAGTTTGTAGTTATGTCTTTTTGCTTGACCAACGCGCCTGCAACTTTTATGGACCTTATGCATACAGTGCTCAGGAGGTTTATTGATTCTTTTGTAATTGTGTTCATTGATGATATCTTGGTTTATTCCAAGACCGAGGAGTTGCATTCTATGCATTTAGGGGAATTTTTATAGTGTTACGAAATCAAAGGTTGTATGCCAGGTTCTCAAAGTGTGAGTTTTGGCTTAAAGAAGTGGTATTTTTAAGCTATGTGGTATTGAGTATAGGGGTATCTGTTGATCCCTCTGAGATTGAGGCAGTTAGTAACTAGCCTAGACCTACTAATGTGGTTGAGATTCACAGTTTTCTGGGATTTGTGGGCTATTATAGACGGTTTGTGTAGGATTTCTCCAAAATTGCTTTAGCTTTGACACATTTGACTAGGAAAGGAGTAGATTTTGTATGGCCTGAGGAGTGTGAAAGGGGCTTTAAGGAGCTCAAGAGGAGGCTTGTGACGGTACCATTTCTAGTGTCACCCGATAGAATTGGTGGTTTGACCGTGTATCCTATGCTTCCCGTCAGTTGAAAGAACGTGAGAAGAAATATCTTACTCATGATATAGAGTTGGCGGCTGTTGTGCATGCATTGAATATTTGGAGACATTACTTGTATGGTGAGAATATCATGATATTTACCGACCACAAGTGTCTCAAGTATTTCTTCACTCAGAAGGAATTGAACATGAGACCGCGACGGTGGTTAAAGCTTGTTAAGGATTATGACTGTGATATTCAATACCATTCTGGGAAGGCAAACGTAGTGGCTGATGCATATAGTAGAAAGCAAATCACACTCATTAGCCTTGTCAGCTTTACCTTTGAGATTGAGATGGGATATAGAGCGAGCTAAGATAGCACTCCTTATTGCCGAGGTTACCGTAAGCCTAGCTAGCTTAATAGTGGGGCCTACATTGAGAGAGAGGCAGAGTCCGACATGTCTAGCCACTTTTCCTTTTCTACAGATAGTGCTTTGATGTATCGTAAGAGGCTTTGTGTGCCTTTAGGATAAACTTTTAGAAGGGAAATGTTGGAGGAAGCTCACAGTTCTGTCTTTTCTATTCATCCAGGTAGTACGAAGATGTACAAGGACCCGAGACAACATTATTGGTAGCCTTGAATGAAACATGAAATTGAATTATATATGTCAGTAGGTGATTGATTTGTCAGCAAGTCAAGGTCTTGAGGAAGAGTCCACTGGGTTATCTTAATCCCTTGAGTGTACCAAAATGAAATAGGACAAGATTTCCATGGATTTTACAGTGGTTTGCCGAGAACATCAAAGGGTTACAATACCATTTGGGTGATTATAGACCATTTGACAAAGACCAGACACTTTATACCTGGGGGGATCACCTACCCGGTTGAGACTTGGGCATAGTTATATTTACTGGAGATTGTCAGATTACATGGTGTGCCAGTAAGAATCGTATCAGATTGGGACACTCGTTTTTTCTTGAAGTTTTGGCAGAGATTACATACAGCCATGGGTATTGGCCTGGATTTTAGCACAACCTTTCACCCTTAGACTTATGGTCAGACTGAGAGGGTTAACCGGATTTTGGAGGATATGTTGAGGGCTTGTGTTCTTATTTTTTGTGGTAGTTGAGACTCTCAATTGTACTTGGTAGAGTTTGCAAATAATAACAGTTACGAGGCTACTATTGAGATGACACTATTTAAGGCACTTTATTGTAAAAAGTGTCGTTCTCCCAATCATTGGGATGAGGTTGGAGACATAAGACTTCTGGGGCCTGAAATGTTGTAGATAACTAGCAAGTCGATCGATTTGATTAGAGAGAGGATGAGGGTTACCCAAAATAGATAGAAGAGTTATGTTGATAAGCGGCATAGTTCGCTTGAGTTTACAGTGGGGGACCATATATTTTTAAAAGTGGCACCTATGAAAGGTTTTATAAGATTTGGAAAGAAGGGTAAGTTGAGCCCTAGATTTATTGGCACTTTTAAGATACTCGATCGAGTAGGAGTGGTAGCTTACCGTTTGGCTTTAACACCCTCGTTATCGGTCGTTCATAATGTTTTCCATGTATTGATGCTTCAAAAATACATGGCGGACCATTCCCACGTGATTAATTATGAGCCTGTAGTTTGGATGCTAATATGTCTTATGAGGAGACAGCGGTTAAGATGTTAGCATTCGAATAAAAGGTGTTGAGGAACAAAACAATTCACTTGGTTAAGCTTCTTGGGAGGAACCAAGTGTCGGAGGAAGCTACGTGAGAGTGTGAGGATGATATGCGAGCTTAGTATCCTCACCTTTTCACTTAGGTAGCTTACTTTTCGGGGACGAAAAGTCTCTTTAGGAGGGTAGACTGTAACGTCCCGTTACTTTTGATGTTTTTTTTGTTTTATTTAATTAAAGTATTCAAATTTAGTTTAGAATATATAACTTATAATTTACGAGTTTATTTCGTTCGTAAAGCCATTTAATTGCTTTATTAGTTTACATTAGTTCGGGGCGTATTAATAGTTATTAATGGGCCAATTAATAATTATTAATCACCTTTTGGTAAGTTTAAGTGCTTCGGGTCTCGTTTATAAAAGCTAAAAGCAAACGAGGGACGAGCTTGTAATTTTCGAATTCTTAAAATATCTTGGCACTATTCATCTTCTCTTTTAAAAATACCAATTTTGACCAAAAGTTGACAATTCCTCATCTTTCTCCTCCTTGAAGTCGTGAGCATCATCTCCTTGGGAGAAAGTTTTGGGTTTTCTACGATTCTCAATAGATTGTCTCGATTTCGGTTACGTTGGATAGCCCTCGGTCCAAGATTTCTTTTCAAATTATCGTTGGAACTTTTCCTTTGTTTTCGAGAGGCCTTAAGGTAATTCAAAGTTTTTAAATCTTTAAGGGTTTTGTTCCAATTGATGTTTTAATGGAATCCATGGTTGAAATCTTCGATTTCTTGCCAAGAAACTCAAAGATTTCAATTAAGGAAGTTGTTTTATGTACTTAGTAAACTTCCCTTTAATCCTAGATTCAATATTGAACCAAAACCCGTCCCATTTGATCTATACAAATCGTGGGCTGAATTTGCGATGTTTTTAATTGATTAATCTTATGTTGTAACTAAATTTGTGAAGCAACTATTGTCCAAAAACCCTAATTATGATTACCCTATTGAAATTGCGAACTTCCAAACTACTTGAAACCAACTTGAAACGCCTCTAAATTGCCTAAAAGCCGGAAAATCAAACTGAGACCCACCCCCCTTGGTGAGGCCGAGATCCACTTAGGGACGTTTCGAGGGTTTTTTGTCATTGTATGCTTTTATGTGTCTTTTGTTCGATGTTTTGTTAATTAATGATTGTTAGATGTAATTTAATTGTAGGTGTTGTTGGATAGCCGCCTGAACACTCTTTTAGAACCTTGAACTTTTTTGTCAGGGTGAGGATAAATAGAATTTATATGTAAACTTATAAACCAAACAAGTTGAACAACTTGTAGAATCAGAAGTTGAGATTAGGATTTGAATTGAAAGAATTAAAGTCAGTGAGCTAACTTGCTTAGGTTTGGGAGTTAGTTCTAATTTGAGTTTAGATAACTCATAGGTGTTTCGAAGGAAACAATTAACTCTTGAAAGTTCTAAATTTAGATTCGGTTTGGCATTTACTAATAGTTATCGGAAGTGGAAGGTTCCAAGTTTAATAGGGTGAATAGGGACTTTGGATATGGAACTTTGTATGTTTACTAAAAACAATGAAATCAATGGATTGGAGACTTTTATGTTAATGTTAGTAACTCAAAGTTATCTTAAGGCCGTTTGGCTTGACTTATTCATTGTTGTACATATGCTCATACTTTCTTGTTTTATGTATAAAGGTAATAATGATTCATTTATCATTTATCATTTATCATTATGTTCTTTCGATTACTTTGAATGGTTAAATTTATGTTTATTCATGCTTAAGACCCTATTTATGTTTATTTTGCATGATCGTATTTGGGAGGGATAATGAGGCAATGCATAGACTGCATGTGCTTGCATTGTCTGGTATTATTGGTATTGTGATTACATATATGTATCATGAGGTAATGCTAAAGGTTGTGTGAACTTTGCATTAATCGAGGGGGGGTGAATAATGAGATGATGTTGGGACTGCGCGTGCTCACATTATCTAGTATTATTCATAATTACTAGAATACATATATGATAGAATGTCAAGGCTGAGTGTACCTTGCATTCGGTGTTATAATGAGGTAATGATTAGACTGAGTGAGCTTTCATTACCCGTCATTATTCACTAGAGGTGGGAAGATATTCATAAAAGACTATATGTACTTTGTTGGTAAAGCTAGATAATGAAGTATTGTTAGACTGTGTGCGCTATCAATATTGTCATTATAAGCATTGATAATGGTTATATTATTGTAAGGGCCGAGTGTACTTTACATGTGTTAATGAATAATGTTAGACTATGTGTTCTATCATTATCAACATTAATCGTGAATTAATTTGTTTGAATATGTTAAGACCGAGTGACCTTACCCTGAGTTATTAGTGACAAAGGAATGTAAACCTTATGTTTAGTATGAAATAGTAAAGAGAATGAAATAATAATGTTATGTGTGTTATAAAATACGTTCTTCTAAGGGCTTAAGAGCTAGATTCTAGATTGTTTAGGAGATCTAATATGTGAAAGTTGGATACTTAATGTGAAATCCCTGAAGTTGTTGAGTGATAAAGAGTATGTCAGTTTACTTGGTCATAAATCCGAATACAGGTTTAGAGTCTAATGTTACTTTACTTTCTGTTTATCTTCTCTGGATTTTCGCTCACGATATTACAGTTTTTTAGGTAATGCTCGTGCTTGGGGTCGTGGAATAGGAGCTGATGCAGTCTGATTTGGATGATGATCATGGCGAGATGGACTAGAGATGTTTTAAAGTCTATGGATTCGTTTTATTTTATGTTTCTCTTTTGGGTTGTACATGTGTATATAAGCTCATGAGAGCTTTTTCGTTTTCAACTTTAATAACACTAAAAACTCCTTTAAACTTTGCAACAGGAAAAACATTTCCTTGTCTTTACAAATTCTTTGATTGTGAAAAATGTAAATAGGTTTTGGATAGTTCAAATTTTAAACGTATCTATGCCCTTTTTTTCTTTCAAAAACTAAGACTTCAGCTGCATTCTGGTTTTTAAATGATATAAAAGGAGTCGAGTAGTCACAATAATAGATAGAACCGGAGCAGGGCCCAATAGGTCACAATGTATTTTATCAAAAATATGAGGACTGAAGTTTTTAGAAGAATTAAAAGGAAGTTTACTTAATTTTTCTAGCTGACAACTATCACAAAATGATCTCTTTTTAAAGATCCTACGACTTCACCCTTATTCTTTAACAATTGAAAAGCACGAAATTTTGGATGGCCTAAATATTGATGCCAATTGCCTGTAGTTCCAAATTTAAATCGAAATGAGAAATGTGCCTCTGGCTCTTTAGACAAGACTAATAAGTTACCCTTTCGTTTCATTGTTTTGATTTTTTTCTTCGGTATCCACCAACAAATTTTAGCAATATGTCCAGGTTTCCTTCTATATTGACAAGTTATGTCACGGTACAAATATCTTTCTACAACGGTCATTCATCATTCTCTAGGTGGTGGTGGTGGTTTACGTTCTTGTGTGTTATGGTTAATTGAGTAGCTATGTGACTGTTGTGCTTGAAAGCCACGACTTGTAGAAGTGAAGGCATTATTTTGGTTCCTGGATGTGAAGTTTCGGATCTGTTTTTTTATTTCTCCATAGAAGGTCAAATGTGGAGTGAGAGTAGAAAGAGAAACATTAGGTTGATTTGAGAACCAATTCTTGAGATGATCTAGATTTTGCAATTGGGGAATACGTTATGTATAAGATGGTCTTGCAGTTTGAGCATTGTTGTAGTAAATGTTTCATATTGTGGCCCAATACTTGTAAGGAGGCAGTACACTTTTTCTTTATCAGGGATAGGCTTTCCCATGGGAGCAAGATTATCAAACAAACATTTGAAAGTTCGTAAATGATCTGCCATAGTTTTATTGTCATCCTGACATAGATAAGTTATTTGTTTGTTGAAATGTGAATTCTCGCTCTTGAGAATCTTGTGCTTAAGCTTCTTTGAGAGCTTTCCATACTGCAAGTGTTGTATCTAACCCGATGACAAGTCCATGAGCTTCTTCAAAGAGGAATCCAATAATCCAACCCCTTAAAAGACAATAATATTTTTTCCAAGCGAACAAATTCCACTACAAGAAAACTGTCATTTTGCGACCAGAAAAATAAGTAACCATTTTGTGACCAATACAGTCGCAATACCAAGCGTTGACCAAGGGCTACGGTGGTGTCGCAAAATTTCTGACCACTTTGCTACTTAATCATACAGAGTGTCATAAAAAATGGCACGAAATGATTGCGCCAAGATTGCCACCCTATTGTAGCAAATATTTGCGACCAGATGGTCGTATTAAAACGACTCTTTACCTTTTCAGTCAAAAAAATTGGCGGGTAATTTGTGACTCTGTGGTTGCATTAAAGCGACTCTACACATTTCCAGTCATAAATTTTTGGAGGGAAATTTTATGGGGCAAATTGCGGCCACCATTTCGCAAAATGGCTACCATGCAAAAAAAAGGAGGGAAAATTACTTACCTTCCCGCCAATTTTTGTGACGATTTGGTCCCAAAATGGCTGATTCATACCCCTATAAAATGCACCTCCAAACATTGTTTGTCAACATAAAAAAAATGAGAGAGTGGATGTATATTCGTTTAATTGAGGGTTTTTTGAATGATGAATTCGTTGCCGAGGTTCAGCAATTTGTTGAGTTTTGTATGACAACGGGGTATTATGAAAAATATGGTCAGAAACTATGATGTCCATGCAAAAATTGCGACAACGGAAAAATCATACATGTTCCTGATCTAAAGAAGCATCTTTATAGTCGGGGTTTTGTGCCAAATTATTATCACTGGTTGTACCAAGGTGAAACAAAGGAAATATTTGACGCTGTAGTAGAGGAATCACGATAGTACAAAGGAAGTAGCTCGAATGTTAATGTTGCAGTCAATAATGAAGAACACCAGTTCGGTCAAATGCAACGGATGATGATAGATGGTACAGGGTATGGTAATGAAATTAATCGTGAAAGAGAAGATGATGAACAAACTTATGTTGAAGAGGAAATGAATCCAGAAGCATGAAAGATTCACCAGATGAAGGATGTGAGTTTAGTCAACTTGCTGCAGCTACGGAACTTTTAAATCTAAAATTATAGTACCATATCCCGGTAAGAGGATTTGATTCAATTGCATCATGGTTTCTTCAATTTGCTCCACAAGAAGACACACTGCCAGAGAGTTTGTACGACACAAAGAAGCTAGTGGATGGTCTCGGTTTACCCATGGACAAAATAGATTCTTGTCGAAACGGATGCATGATATACTGGGATGTGGATGAGAGTCTAATCACTACAAATTTTGCCTTCAGCCAAGATATAAACAAGCAAAATGCAGTCTGATTCCACACTCTCGCATGTTTTATTTACCCCGCGTCTGTAACGATTGTATGCATCAGATGTGATAGCTTTGCACATGAGATGGCATCATGAGCATTCTCAAGATGATGGAGTTATGAGACATCCCTCAGATATTGTGACACAGAAGCATTTGAATAATTGTCATCCAGAGTTTGCCCAAGATTCTAGAAATGTCATATTGGGATTATGCACGGATAGCTTAACCCGTTTAGGGCATGGCCGGTGATTGTGACCCCGTATAACTTTCCACCCTCGATGTGCATGAAATACCCGGTGATTTTTTTAACAATGATCATTCCTGGTCCGAAAAGTCCAAAACAAAAACTGATGTGTATTTGCAACCACTTATCGGAGAGTTGAAAATGTTGTGGTCTGATGGTGTTATGACGTACGATATATCAAGGAAACAAAATTTCTTGATGCGCACTGCATTAATTTAGATGATCAGTGACTTCCCAGTGTATTCAATGTTATTAGGTATGTTCAATATATTATTTATATTTTTATCTGTTTAGTTTTGGTAATTGCTTACTTAGTCATAATATGTAGTTAATTAATTTATACCTTCTCTCATCCTCTAATTAAAGGATGGAATACGACGGGAAAATACGCGTGTCCACATTGCATGCTTGACACAGAGCCATTTTCTCTAAGACACAGTCAAAAAACTTGTTGGTTCGATTGTCATAGAAGATTTGTACCTTTAAATCATTCATTTCGTTCTAAAATAGTGACTGGAAGAAAGGTTGACGTGCACGAAAAGAGCCTCTGACAATGTTTAGTGGGCTACAAATTCTTCACGGTATAGATGCCCTAGGCATGTAGAAGATTACATGTGAAGGTGCAGAGAATGTGAACAAGTTGGTTGTGAAGAACACAGGGAAGAAACAGAGTATATTTTGGGATACACCGTATTGGAAAGATCTACTTATTAGACATAACTTGGATGTAATGCATATTGAGAAGAATTTCTTTGACAATGTTTTCAACACTATTCTGAACATTTCGGGAAAAACAAAGGACAATATGAAGGCATGTTATGATATCCGAGAGATATGTTATCGCCCTGAGTTGGAGCCTGATGCTAATGATCATTACGTTAAAGCGAAGTACATGTTTACCACGGAGGAAAAAAAGAAATTATTTGAGTGGATAAGAACAATCAAATTCCCAAACGGATTGGTTTCTAATCTCAGTCAGTGTATAGATAGCCAGAAACATATAATGTTTGGGATGAAAAGCCATGATTGTCATGTATTCATGCAACATTTGATGTCAGTCGCGTTCAGACCATTTCTAGAGCATAGACATTGGGAGCCACTTGCGTAGTTGAGTGTTTTTTTTAAGGGACTTGACTTGTACTGAATTGACCGACGCAACTATTACATCAATGAGTTCAGAGATTGCTCTTATCATTTGTAAGTTGGAGCGAATGTTCCCACCTGTCTTTTTTTACTCAATGGAGCATCTTCTAGTGCATCTTCCATACGAGGCATTCTTAGGAGGTCTGGTGCATTACTGCTGGATGTACCCATTTGAAAGGTAAACACTCATTTTATGAATATTTAGCGTACGCATTCTTTGCGCATTAAATATATATGTATTATGTTGTATCGATAGGTACTTAGGTTGGTTGAAGAAGACGGTCGAAAATAAATCACGAGTAGAAGGATCTATCTATAGTGCGTACCTTACGCAGAAGACTACCACATTTTGTTCCTACTATTTTGATCAGCATATTGCAGAGCAGTATCGATCGGTGAAGCGAAATGTTATCGAAAAGTTACTAGAAGGTGTTGATGTAAATGACTTGTCCATATTTACAGAGGCTGTCATGACTGTTGGTAAATGTGTGCGGAGGCCGTTGATCGATGTTTAGTATCATGTTATTCAAACATACGTGTTATGCAACTGCACCGAAGTGGAGCCATACCTAGAGTAAGTTTTTTTTTGTCATTTTCATTGTTTCAACAATTTGAACGTTTCAACAATTTGTTTAACTTTTGTACATCATATAGATTGTTTCTAAACCTATACGTTTGAATGATATGGCCTGGTATTACATCCGCTGATGAGGGATCAATGATTGACAAAGAGTTTTGTTGTTGGTTCTATTCATATGTGAGTTTTTGGCGAATATATGTCAACTTTATTTTGTAATATATGTTGCGATTTGAATTTACCTTTTAATATATGTGATGACAGGTTTACTCACCTACATTTCTAATAACTGATCCTCGTATTATTTCTTTAGCAAAAAGACCTGCACGGGTTACAAGATCATACACTAGCTATGTTGGTAATGGGAACAGATTCAAACGAAGGCACATTCAGTTAATAGAGCAACGAACAATAGTGGGGTTTGCATAAAGGTTCAAGTTTTCGGCACCAATGTAGACGGTTATTTCGTAGTAATAGATGAGATCATTGAGATTCAATACGCAAGTCCGACTCTAAAACGCATTGTAATGTTTAATTGCACGTGGTTTGAGACAACGAGATAAGGTGGAATTCGTAAGCTACCTCATTTGCAGATCATAAAGGTTAATAAGTATAAACATATACGCACAGAAGATAGTTTTGTCATGGCTTCACAGGGGATTGAAGTCTATTATTTGAAATATCCATGCAATAGACGAGACCTGACAGATTTGTTAGTTGTTTGTAAAGTAAAATCGTGCCACGTAGAAGAAGGTATCTCCCATAAGAACATTACAGAGCACAGTGCTTTCTAGGAAGAGGAGATAAGATTGCGTGCGATTGACGATGGTCAGAACGCTAGTACGGCTCAGCCACTGAATGATGGAACGATGATATTGCAGGACAGTACAGATGTTCCAATTGAGCGTGAACGTGAGAATGAAACTTCGGTACATGAAACAGTTGAAGAAGAAACTGAAGAAGAATCTGATGCTGAACCTATAGCAGGAACCGAAGACACAGCGGACGATGACTAAAATGAATTATTTTTCTTTTAATTGCTGCATTTAAAACTTTGTCAAAAAAAAAAACAAAAAAAAAACTATATATTTATGGCCATCTGGTCGCAAATGGCCACTGACAAATACGACCATATGGTCGCAATGGCATTGACAGCTTTTTACAATCCCAATGTACAATTACGACCATATGGTCGCAATTGTATTGATAGTGGTAAAAAAATTTACTTTCCCAATGTACAATTGCGACCATATGGTCGCAATTGCATTGATAACTGCAAAAAAAATTATGTTCCCAATGTAAAATTGCGACCATATGGTCGCAATTTTATTGACAGCTGTAAATTTTTTTTTGCTTTTGCGACTATATGGTCGCATTTGTTCGTGGGACTTTTCAATTTTCATGAAAATTTTGGCGGTGACTGGGTCGCAATTGCCCCCACGCGCGACTTCTCATATTCCATCCTAATTACGTTTTTGTGACCATCTAGTCGCAAAAATTAATATAATAAGGCAGAAACGGAATTCCCTCCCCATTCCGTTCTGCCTTCAATTCTTTCTTTTCCCTTTTCTTTTCTTTCCATCCCCGTTCCCTCAACCCCGTTCCCTCAACCTCCATTCCTATAAAAACGATTAGTTATTTCAATTTTCAGTTCCAATTAATTTCATAATTTTTGAATTCGTTTAATTATGTTTCGTTTTAGTTAGATTTTAATTAATTATGTTTTGTTTTAGTTAGATTTTAATTAATTATGTTAATTTAGGTAGTTATTAAGTTAGTTTAGTTTATTTTATATAATTAGGTTACTTTCGGGGTTGGTTTAATTACATTAGTATAATTATAGTTTAGTTATAAATTATTATAGTTTAAGTTAGATTAATATTGTTAGATTCACTACAAAAAAAAGTCTAATTGTGACTAGACGGTCGTTTTTAAGGAAAATGCGACCGAAAAAGTGACCAAACCTGGCGTGGCAAAAAAGCTGGTCGTCCAGGATATTTGTGCGTCCAAGTGGTCACCGAAATACGACCAAACATATTTGGTCGCAAAAAAGTCAACATTTGAAAAAACGACAAGACAGTAGCGTAAAATAGTGACCACCTGGTCGTAATTTAAGATGTAGACAAGTGACCAGTTGGTCCATCAAAACTGTGACCACATGGTCGTTTATATTAGTGACCAAATGTTCACCTTCTTAAGTGACCATTTGGTAGTTTGAGCATCAGCCCAAGGCGACCATCTGGTCGTATAAATTGTGACCACCTGGTCGTTTATATTTTATAAATTGCGACCATCTAGTCGTTTTATATTTTGAAAAATGCGACCAGGTGGTCGCCAATGTAATTAATAATTTAATTAATTTCTAATTTAATTTTTTAAATTAAATTATTTAATTTGTAAATATTATTATTTTTATTTTATTGTTTAAATTTAATATTTAATTCGTAAATATTATTTTTATTTTATTTTATTTAAATTTATTTATTTATTTTAATTATTTAATTAAATATTAAAAAATGGAATTAAAATAAAAATATATATAAATAAATTTCCAAAAGAATGTATTATGCAAGAAAATAAATCTAAACTACTGCGAAGGAGCAAGGGGTGGTGGAGGCGGCGCCGAAGATGATGAATCGGATCTCGGGATCCAAAGAACGCGGCCAATGCAGTCTGAACATGGGCCTGCACCTGAGCATGAACATCCGCCTAAATCGCAGCGACTCGAGCATCGAAGTTGCTGCACATATCATCCATCTCGGTGTACAGCTGCTGAACCTCAACTCGCAGCTGCTGTCTACTCGAAGAAGGACCGGAACTCGTGCTCGCTTCGCTGCGCTGAGGCAGAGGCACGTCGGTGTATAGTCGTCTCCTGTAAGAGCCGAGCCCAGGAACTAATCCATCAGGCCAAACCCCTCCAGCAGTCTCCAAGAACGCCTTTCTACGATCGTCCTGAGTCGGTTGCGAGTTTGGTGTGGGCAACCGCTGACTCAAAGATTCCTTGAAACGTTCCTAAACATTTATAATTCTGAAAATAAAATAGTTAATATATAAGTTAGAAAATATTGTAAAGAAAAAATAATAATTGAAAAAATTATTAAATACCTGAACTTCTTTCGCCTTCTCGTCGACGATCGTCCAGTCCTTCTTCGTGTGAAGAATGAGATGTAGCTCATCGGGCGGGACAAGGCGACCGTGCTTCACTTCCTAAAAATACTAGAGATTGAAGAAGAAAAAATAAATTAATAACTAAGTTAAACAAGAAAACAAGAAAAAAGTACGTAAAAAAGCAAAAAAAAAAAAAATACTAATCGACGATGGTGCTCGACATCGGTCCGGGCCCCGACTGTGTGTTTAGTGGGATTCTTCTCGCGGTTGGCCTTATTCCTCCTTGACACTGCCTTGCCCTCGGGAGTGTTCAAGCTCGCGATCAGCCGCGCATGGTTCTCCTCGCTCATCCACACGGGTCGGTTTGCTGCTTGCTTTCTGCACGCCTGGTAAATGAGGTCCTTGAATCGATCCTGGACGTGATTTTCCTATAGGGGGAACAATCTACCGTCCGTGATATCGGGATCGAAAACAGGAAACTTGCCCTGAAAAAGTTGAAATAAAAAATTTTTAAAGTAATAAATTTATTTGTAAAAATTTCAAAATTAATTAATTATAAAAATAAATGATATTTTTTACCTTCCAATTGTCGTATATCCGACGTTTCTCCGTCATCAGAATCTTCTGCCAGCGAAGCTTGTTGGGTAGAGGCATGCACTGGAGGACCTCGCGAAATCGTTTTGAAACAGTTGTATGCGGCTGTACTCTGCAAAAACATAAAAAATATTGTGATATTAGAAACTATTTGTTAAAACAAAAAAAAACACTTTTAAAAATATTTAATGATTTAAAAATTAAGTAATTAAAACAATAAACAAAATTACTTACATATTCCCTTCAATCCTAAGGGTAGAGTCTGCGGCCCGAGGAGGCTGCGTGCCTGAAGTGGATGGTCCCGCTGGATCGGGCTGGGTTGCAGACTCTGATGCTCCCGCGAAAGTAGTAGCCTGGGAGTCCTGTGGCAATCGTGGTGTCGCATGCTGGGACTGCATCATTGAGAGTGGCAGCAACTCCCAACTCGTAAACGAAGAGGAGGTTGTCCAACTCATCTGTAGTCAGGTCCGCATTAGGGGCAGCGGCAGTAGGCGGCTGAGGAGTCGCCTCATCAATCTCATTGTTAGGCTCGTCTGACTGGGGAGGACGTCGTCTGCCCGTCATAATCCTACAACTAAACTAAACTAATTTAATACTAAGTAAATAAAATAATGAAATAAATTAAATTAATTAATTAATGAAATAATCTGAATTAAATTAATTAATGAAATAATCTAAATTAAATTGATTAAATAATGTAAATTAAACTAACATGAATTAATTATCTAATTTAAACTAAACTAATTAATTAAATTAAATTAACGTAAATTAAAATTAGATTAATTGAACTAAAATGAATTAATTAAAGTAAACTAAGTAATGAAGAATTAAAAAATTAGATTAATTAAACTAAAATTAATTAAATTAAAGTAAACTAAGTAATAAAGAATTAAACTAAATTAGATTAATTAAACTAAAATTAATTAAATTGAACTAACATTAATTAATTAAAACTAAAATAAACTAAACTAATTAATTAAAGTAAAGTAAATCAAAATTAGATTAATTGAATTAAAATTAATTAATTAATTAATTAAAGTAAATTAAGTAATGAAGAATTAAACAAAATTAGGTTAATTGAACTAAAATTAATTAAATTAAACTAACATTAATTAATTAAAACTAAAATAAACTAAACTAATTAATTAAATTAAAGTAAATTAAAATAAGATTAATAAAACTAAGTAATTAATTAAAGTAAACTAAGTAATGAAGATTTCAACTATTAGATTAATTTAAACTAAAATTAATTATATTTAACTAACATTAATTAATTAAAACTAAGCTAAACTAAACTAATTAGTTAAATTAAAGTAAATAAAAATTAGATTAATTGAACTAAAATTTATTAATTAATTAAAGTGAACGAAAAATTAGATTAATTAACCTTAAGTAAACTAAGTACTTAATTAAACTAAATTACATTAATTAAACTAAAACTAATTAAATTAACAAAATTAAACTAAACTAATTAATTAATTAAAGTAAACTAAAATTAGATGAATTAAAGTAAATTAAACTAAGTAATTAATTACACTAAATTAGATTCTTTAAACAAAAGTTAATTAAATTAACAAAATTAAACTAAACTAATTAATTAAAACTAAAAACTAAAAACTAAAACTAAATTTAAACTTAAACTAAAATTAATTAAAAACTAAAACTAACTTTAAACTTAAAATCTATACGAAAACTAACCTCGTAATAGAAATCGGGATTGGAGGTTTAGGGTTTTTAGGTTTAGAGTAGGAACGGGGAATGGGAACGGGTGAAAGAGAGAAAAGAAAGAAAAGAGAGAAAGAAAAAGAGAAATAAAAAAGGGAAGCGGGGGAAAGGAAAACGTTGCTGGTTTTAAATCATAATTTGCAACCAACTGGTCGCAAATATGTAATCATGACTAGAAACGAAATGTCACGCGTGCTGGGGAAATTACGACAACCTGGTCGCATTTTTACACATATTTACGACCACCTGGTAGCATTTACTAAAAAAGTGACCATCTGGTCGCCAAATTGCGATTATCTACAACAGCTGTCATATCACGCGTCCCATCAAAAATTGCGACCACCTGGTCGCAATAATGAATTTCACCACAAAGGATTGCGACCAGGTGGTCGTAATCTTTAAATTCACCACCATAAATTTCATGAAAATTTAAATTTACCGCTCAGATTTGCGACCAGATGGTCGCACTTATGAAATTAACCGCCAAAAATTTCATGAACATTTTATAATACCCTTTGAGTTTTGCGACCAACTGGTCGTAATTGAACTTATATTTTAGGAAAAACATAATTCTACTTTTTCACAAATGCGACCAACTGGTCGCATTTCACTTATAAATTACTACCATGTGGTCACTTTTTGTGTTAAATTGCGACAATATGCTCTCAAATATTAATATATATATATATATATATATATATATATATATATATATATATATATATATATATATATATATATATTATCCTTCATTAAAGAAATAGTTTTAATAAAACATACACAGTGAATCAAAAAGTTACAAAATGTCTCATTCATAATCCTCAATTTCTTCAGTTGTCACTTCTTCTTCTTCTATTTCTTCGTCGATTCATCGTATCAAAGAAGTCCCTCACATAAAGTCTTATTCTTCTTCTTCTTCTGTTTCTTCATCGGATTCATCATCTCGTATAAATTCAGCATCAATGTCACGTGCGTGAGAAGTGGAAACATTTGTATCATCATCATGCAATGTTATTGTTCCATCGCTCAAAGGATGAACAGTACTTGCATTCTGACCATCGTCGATTGCACGACATCTTATCTCATCTTCTTGAAAAGCACCAGCTTCCTCTGCATGTTCGTCTTTCTCGGACAAGTTTTCTTCTACCTGGCGTGGTTTAACTTTACAAACAACTAACCAATCTGTCAGATCTCGTCTATTAATCGAATAGTGTAACGTCCCGTTATTTTGAATTGAATATTTTTTTTTATTTTGTTTATTTCAATTATTTATTTTAATTATGTTTTTAAGGTTAATTTAAAAGTAGTAATTTCGATTTTAGTAGTTAATTTCGCCCTTTATTCTTTTAATCGTTTTAATACTTTAAATTTGCTTCGGTGACATTAATAATTATTAATAGGCCAATTAATAATTATTAATCACTTTTAGATTTATTTAAGAGCATCGGGTTTCGTTTTATAAGTCAAAAGTCATAAAAGGACGCAACCGTCATTTCCAAAATTCCTCAATATCTAAACACTATTCCATTTTCTTCTTTAAAATACCATTGACCAAGCATTTGACCAAAAACATCTCATTTTTCCTCTCCAAACCCGAGCAACAAGAGGAAGAAAGTGTCGCCCTAGCTTCGTTTGTTGGCCGTTTTGCGTGATTTCGGATGCGTTGGAAAGCGCTCGCAGAGACCTTTCTACCCATTCCACTCTTGGAACGTTTCCAACAAGGTAAGCTCTAGAGTTCGAATTCTCTTAGTATTTCCATGGAATTTGATTCAAGCTTTTGAGTTCTTGGCCAAAACTCTCATTCCCTTCCAATTTTGTTGTTGAATGTTGATGGAAAACTTATTGGGTAACTATTACTTGACTTTCCCTTAACCCTAAAATTGAGTTTCAGTTGAAGCCCTTCCCGTTTGAAATTTACCTTTTGGGGTTTGATTATGGGTTAATTATTATTGATATAATGTTTATTGTAATTCCATTCGGGAAATGGCATATTGTTTAAAAACTCGGTTTATCGTTACCCATTGAAAACTGGAATTTCTAAAGTACTTGAAATCAATCCAAAACACCTCTAAATTGCTTAAAAGCCGGAAAACCAACTCGAGGCCTATTTTCCCTATCATGGCCGAGAGCATCCTTTAGGATATTCGGGGTTTTTCGTCGTTTTATGCCTTGAATTGTCAATCGATTGATGTATGCTTATTTATTAATTGTTAGATGTAATTATTTGTAGATGTTTATTGATTTTCCTTGCTTGATAGCACTTCCGGAGGTTTGGAGCGAAGTTACATCTTTAAAGGTGAGAATAAATAGGATTTAAAGTAATTTTAGAAACCGAATAAGTAGAACGGTTTGTAAAATCAGAGGTTAAGAATAGGATTCGAATCTAAGAGTAAAAGAAAGTGAGCTAGTACCCTTAGGATTAGGAGCTAGTTCTTTGAGTGAAAAATTTGGAGTTTCTCGAGGGAAACATTGAACTTTAGGAAGTTCTAAGTTAGAATCGTTTCGGAAATTTAAAATGGATCATTGGAACTTAAAGGATCCAAACTTTTAGATGGGATGGTTAAAGAAACTCGAAAATAGAGCTTTGGATTTTATTTGGAAGTTTAGAATCCTTGGAAGTGTAGATTACTTAATTAAGAAAGAATCTACTTTATTTTAAAGTATCGGGAGTTCGGTTTACTTATTGTTCTTCCGAAATTTCTGTTTATTTACTTTATGCATTTTACTTTATGCATTTTACTTTATACACTTTACTTTATGCAATGCACTTTACTTTATGCAATGCATTTTATGAACGTTACTTTATGAACGGCACTTTATGCACTTTACTTTTATTTTATTTTAAATCACAAGATTTTCAAATTCATACTACATAGCCTGAGAGCTTTCACGTAGCCTGCGGGAGCTACCACATAGCCTGCGAGAGCTATTGCACGGCCTGCGGGAACTGACACATAGCCTGCGGGAGCTATCACAAAGCCATGAGAGCTTACACATAGCCTGCGGGAGCAATTATTATTGTCATTCATCACAAAACTGTTTTTATTTAAATATGTTTATATCAAGAGAAGATGATATAAGTTTTTTTTCATGGTTAAAGGATTATAACTTTATACTTCGATGAAGGTTTTTAAGGAGAAATTTGAGTTTGATCACTTTCATCTAAACTTTGGGAGTTATAATTCTCCAGTTTTGGAAGTTTAGTGAAAAAGTGTAAGAGTTACTTGGACACAAATTCGAATAAGGGTTTGGGGTCTAACTTTACTTTTTATTCTATCTATTCTCACTAGGCTTAAGTTGTTAGCTCATGATATTACAACATTTCAGGTGTTTGGGTCATGAGAGAGGTGCTGGTGTGGCTTGATCGAGATGATGATGATGCTGAGATGGATTAGTTGTCATTTAAAAGTTCCGGAACTTGCCTTATCTTATTTTGTTTTGTTTTCGGTTTTTGAGATGTAAAATTTGTTATAAGCTCTTAAGAGTTTTTCATTTCACTTTTATTATTATAACCTCTTTGAACTCCTGATAGGAACTTGAGTTCCTTGTGTTTTTAGATTTCGGATTTTAGATTGTAAACAGGTTATGGATAGTCCAAGTTTTAAACATATCCATGTCAAATTTTTATTAAATTTAAAGTCATCCGCTGTCAATCTGATTTTTAAATTATTTAAAAGTGTCGGGTCATCACAGATAGTTCAGGTAATAAACTTGAATCGCCTGTGAAGCCAGGACAAATCTATCAGCAGTGCGCATATGCTTAGACTTGTATACCTCAACGAATTGTAAATGATCAATCTTACGGACTCCGCCTCGTCTGGTTGTCTCGAACCAAGTGTAGTTGAACAGAACAATACGTTTTAGCGTCGAACTTGCGTATTGAATCTCAAGAATCTCATCGATTACTATGAAGTAATCGTCTTCGTTTTTACCGAATACATGACCTTTTATGCAAACACCACTGTTGTTTATTGCCCTGTTAACTGTAAAGTCCCGTTACTTTTGAATAAATTTTTTTTTATATAGTATTTAAGTTAAGTTTAAACTTAATTATTTTGATTTTAGTATTTATTTTCGTTCAAAAGTGAAATGAACCCTCAAACGTTGACGGAGTCAAGAACCAGATGATGGACCCTTGAACTGAAAAGCTTGAAAACCCTTAACAATTTGATTCAACCTTTAGGCGAGGTTGGGAAGATGATGACCTAATCGATCAATCCCCTAATTCAAGAATAGGTTTCTTGATTTAAGGTCGAGACACTCCACAAGAAAAATGATCAATTGGACTTGAATGACTCAAAACATGCAATTCAAGAACAAGAATTACAAAGGGGTTTTTCAAAGAAAAAGCTTAAACAAAAACAAAGGGATTTTCTTTCATTGATATTCTGATTTTAAATCTTAGAAAAGAGGCTTTAAATAGCCTAATAAACCCTAGCTTGGTCGAAAATATGAAGGGAAATAAAGACCTAATAATAAAAAGGTAAAAACTAGACTTTCCTAATTCAAATTAGGAAAGTTTTCCTAATCTTTTAAACTTGGTCTCCAAGTTTGCAAAACAAAGGAAACAAAGTCAAATCTTCCCTATTACATCAATAATAATAATAATTAATAAAACTCAAATAAAGTACTAAAATTCGAAATTGGATGAAAATAGACAAAACTACAAGTGTCAGTCGCCGTTTTTGATGTCATTTTCACTCGTTTGAATGTTTTCATGCGCGATTTTCTTTGGAGCTCTTTGAAACAAATATCCCATGAGTTTAATAGTGTTTTAAACTCATTTTCTTTATATTCAAGTATGTAACCCAATATCCTTGCAAATGCCCAAGAAAGTCAATCTTCACTCGTTTAGTCTTCGGATTCTTGATCTTTTCTCGAATGAAACCGTGGAGTTCAATATCTTCAATTCTTTGACATTTGGGGCTGGGATGATTCATATCATTCTCTCCAAGTTCGAAAAGATTCGTCCTCAAATCTAAAGGTTTGATCATGGTGGAGTCTCCCTTGAAAAGTTCGCCAATTGTTAAAGCATTTGTGGCACCATTATTGGCATTGATTTCCTGCAAAAAATCATAAACAAAATCTTGCAAAGGGTTTAGGTTGAAACTTCCCATATGATACTCGAGTGCAAAGAGGGGTGGTGTGGCCAATAATTTCCTTTTCCTCTCAATTCTTCTAAAGAGAGCTTGCTTTTCTTGCTCTAATTTTCTCAACTCTTCTTGCTTCTTTATTTTCTCCTTTTCTTCTCGCTCTAATCTCTCTCGCTTCACCGACTCCCTTTTCTCTCTTCTTTTTTGTTGTTCTTGTTCCATCCTCTTCAATTTCTCTCTTACTTCTTCTTTAGTTTCATATCCTTCTAGAACCAAATCTATCTTGTTAGGGCACACCTCCCGAATATGCCCCCTTCCACGACATTTATTACACTTGATATCTCTAGTATGTATTGTCATACTGGAAGAATTTTGTGGTTGCAAAACAAAATTAGGGTTTTGGAAGATGAAGAAAATTGGTATTCGAACTTTGAAACGAGTTTTTAGATGATTTAAGTTCTGATTTTGGATTTGGTGTCTTCTATAGTTTTGTAGAGGGTCGAAAAATAAACAGATTGGAAAAAAATTTCGTAGGAAAAGGTGAAGGGACGAGATTAGTAGGTGACGTACAAGTTGGAACAAAAATCTGGAAATTTCAGTTTTTTTTCTTTTTTTTTAATGAAAGCGGTTTTGATGGGGGATTAGAAAAAGTGAAGACGTAGGTGATGAAGTAAACAAATTTACCTTTGATAACTCGCTCCCAGAGCAAGCTCTGATACCAAATGATATGAACCCTCAAACGTTGACGGATTCAAGAACCGGATGATGGACCCTTGAACTGAAAAGCTTGAAAATCCTTAACAATTTGATTCAACCTTTAGGCGAGGTTGGGAAGATGATGACCTAATCGATCAATCCCCTAATTCAAGAATATGTTTCTTGATTTAAGGTCGAGACACTCCACAAGAACAATGATCAATTGGACTTGAATGACTCAAAACATGCAATTCAAGAACATGAATTACAAAGGGGTTTTTCAAAGAAAAGCTTAAACAAAAACAAAGGGATTTTCTTTCATTGATATTCTGATTGTAAAGCTTACAAAAGAGGCTTTAAATAGCCTAATAAACCATAGCTTGGTCGAAAATATGAAGGGAAATAAAGACCTAATAATAAAAAGGTAAAAACTAGACTTTCCTAATTCAAATTAGGAAAGTTTTCCTAATCTTTTAAACTTGGTCTCCAAGTTTCCAAAACTAAGGAAACAAAGTCAAATCTTCCCTATTACATCAATAATAATAATAATAAATAAAACTAAAGTAATAAAACTTAAATAAAATACTAAAAATCGAAATTGGATGAAAATAGACAAAACTACAAGTGTCGGTCGCCGTTTTTGATGTCATTTTCACTCGTTTGAATGTTTTCATGCGCGATTTTCTTTGGAGCTCTTTGAAACAAATATCCTATGAGTTTAATAGTGTTTTAAACTCATTTTCTTTATTAGTCAAGTATGTAACCCAATATCCTTGCAAATGCCCAAGAAAGTCAATCTTGACTCGTTTAATCTTCGGATTCTTGATCTTTTCTCTAATGAAACCGTGGAGTTCAATATCTTCAATTCTTTGACATTTGGGGATGGGATGATTCATATCAGAAAGTCTTTTCAATCCTTTTATGACTTAAAATTAGTTTCGGTGACATTAATAATTATTAACGGGCCAATTAATAATTATTAATCACCTTTAGATTAGTTTATGAGTTTCGGGTTTCGTTTTAAAAGCAAAAAGTAAAAGAAGGACGTAGGCGTAATTTTCAATTTCTTAAAAATATCAAGCTAATATTCATCAACTCTTTAAAAACCCATCCTTAGCCAAATATAGAGAAATTTGCTCATCTTTTTCTCTCCCAAAACCCCCCAAACCCGAGTAGACAGAGGAGAAAAAAAGTGTCGAATCTCTCTCGTTTCTTGGCCGATTTCATCGTGCCTTAGCTCGTTGGAAAGCTCTCGCAACAAGCTTTCTACCCATCCTACATTTGAAGCCTTTCCATCCAGTACCAAGGAACGAAAAGGTGAGGGAAATTCTTTAAAATATGGGTATTGTTGATTTTGAAATTCTATCTTTGGTTTATGCTTGAATTCATCCTTTTCCTTTGGGTTTTCGTAGTTGTTAGCTAAAGGATCCTACCTAGGGTTGATGCATGTTTATCCTTTGCCCTAATTTTGGATTGAGTGAAAAACCCGACACCGTCGATTCACCCCTTTTGCGTGGACTGTTATGTGTAGTGTAGAAGTGCTTTATTTTCGTTTTCCTTTAAATTTGTGTGGTTAATTCTAGCCCCTAAACCCCTAATTAATGTTACCCATTATTTAAATCCACCTCAAAACTGCCTAAAACCAAACCGAATTACATCTAAAGTGCCAAAAACCGGAAATGCTCTCTTCTCCAAATCACCCTTAGGGCCGTGAGCATCAAGTCCCCATCCCGGGCTGTTTTCATCTTTTATTTGGTTACATGTCGAACGTTTTTCTTTTTGTTAAATTAATGTATGTTAGATGTAATTAAATTGTAAGTTTTGGAAACCATTCGCAGGATTTATCCTCCGGCTCGTAAGAGGACGACTTCTTCTCAATGTGAGTTTAAAATGGAAGTTAGTAATTTTATGAATTATGTTTCATTACGTTATTGTTTATCGAGGTTAAGAGGGGAATTAACTTCTGGAAGTTATACTTGGTTGGAGACTTTAAACTCAGATGTGAGTGGAGTGGTTTTGGTGTACTTATGGTTTTAGAGGTAAAAGAGGAAATATGAGTGGTTTGGAAGTCTTGTAAGATGATTTGGAGACTTTAGATGAAAGTGAATGAATAAGGAACTTTAAGTGATTTGGGAGTCAAAGTGGCTTAGAAATTACACTTGAGTATTGACTCGTGTAGTTCAAGCGGTTTATGTTCTCTAGTAGTTTAGTGGAACTTTATGTAACTTACTAGGGAGATTGATGGATTCCATACGGTATCATAATGCGATGATATGGGATACGGCACATGATAGTATGTTGATACGCTCCATACGGTATCATGGTGCGATGATATGTGATACGGCACAAGATAGTATGTTGATACGCTCCATACGGTATCATGGTGCGATGATATGTGATACAACACATGATAATATGTTGATACGCTCCATACGGTATCATGGTGCGATGATATGTGATACGGCAAATGATAGTATGTTGATACGCTGCATACGGTATCATGGTGCAATAATATGTGATACGACACATTATAGTATGTTGATACGCTCCATACGGTATCATGGTGCGATGATATGTGATACGGCACATGATAGTATGTTGATACGCTCCATACGGTATCATGGTGCGATGATATGTGATACGGCACATGATAGTATGTTGATACGCTCCATACGGTATCATGGTGCGATGATATGTGATACGGCACATGATAGTATGTTGATACGCTCCATACGGTATCATGGTGCGATGATATGTGATACACCACATGATAGTATGTTGATACGCTCCATATGGTATCATGGTGCGATGATTTGTGATATGGCACGTGGTATGTCGACTTCGGTCCATACGGTATTATGATACGATGAAACTGATTGGGTAATAAAGATAGTTAGTAATGCAATTACATAATCTTTATACTTGTATAGTAAGACTTAGTAATAACGGGTACTTTTACTTTAATTCTTGATATCGTTACTTTTTAGGAAGTATATTATGTATGTTGATTATATGCGGAATTTGGAATGTGGAATGGGTAGTAAAAGTGAAATCTTGGCCTTTGGACACAATTTTTGACATGGAATGTTGTTCATAAGATTACTTGCTTTCATTTTACTCTCACTAGCATTTTTATGCTAATGTTGCTACAATTACAATTTTTCAGGTAAGACTCGTGGTAGAGGACGAGGTAGAGGAGGTGGCGCCGCGTGACCTATCGAGACAATGAACGGACAAGAATATAATTGGTTTTGGGTGAAGCATTCCTAAATGCTCATGAACATTTCACTACTTTCATTTGTTTCATTTTGAGCTCGATGGAGCAATTGTACAATTTGTATATATATTTTTAGACTTTAAAACTTCCTTTAGAAGTTTCATCATGATACGGAATGCACATTCCAGATTTATTGCTTTTTCTGAAAATTGAGATGTAAACAGGTTTTGGATAATCCAATTTTTAAACGAACTCATGCCGTTTTTCTGTAAAAATCTTATTTTCCGCTGTGTATTTAAATTTAAAAGATTTAACGGAAATTGGGTCGTTACATTAACTAAATGCGCCTTCGTTTGAAATCTGTAACCGTTACAGACGTATCCAGCATACGACCTTGGAATCCGTCCAGGTCCATTTGCCAAAGAAATAATGCGAGGATCATCTATCGGTAATGTAGGGGAGTCAACCTGTCATTGTTCTTATATAGTAATGTTAGGAAGATAATAATTTTTTCAACAAAATACCACGGTTTTTTGACAGTTTAAAATAACTCACGTATGCACTGAACTAAGAACGAAACTCTTTGTCGATTATTGACGCCTCCTCAGCGGCTGTAAGACTAACTCGTGTCATTCGAACGTATAAGTTTAGAAATAATCTGTAGGTTACAAAAATAGTTACAAAAATAGTTTGCATATGTCTGCATTACGTGATACTCAGAATCTTTCAACGACCTACGCACTGATCTTCCAACTGTCATGCCACGTTCCGTAAAAATCGGCAAGTCGTTTATGTCAACACCTTCAAGTAAATTTTCGACAATGTTTCGTTTCGCTGGTCGAAACTGCTCTGTAATGTGTTGATCAAAGAAGTATGAACAAAATGTGGTAGTTTCTTACGTCATGTACGCACTACTGATAAATCCTTCTACTCTTGTTTTATTTCCGACCGTCTTTTTAGACCGACGTAAGTACCTGTTGGTAGGTAGAATGTGTAGAAAACATTTGCATTCGATCACTGTACTTTATACGTGTACATTACAAATTAACTGTCCTTACCTTTCAAATGGGTACATCAAGCGGTATCATACCCCCTAAGAATGCTCCATGGAGTCAAAAAAGTTAGGTGGGAACATTCGCTCTAACTTACAAATAATAACAGCGATCTCTGAACTCATTGAAGCGACAGTAGCTTCAGTCAACTCTGTACATGTTAAGTCCTTGAAAAAAACACTCAACTGTGCAAGCGGCTCCCAATGTCTTTTCTCTAGGAACGGTCTGAATGCGACAGGCATCAATCGTTGTATGCTTTTCATCCTGAACATGATATGTTTTTTACTGTCTATACACCGATTCAAATTCGAAATGTATCCGTCCGGGAATTTGATGGATTTGATCCACTCAAATAATGTTTTCTTTTCATCCATCGTCAACATGTACATTGCTTTTGCGTAATTATCATTGTCATCAGGCTCCAACTCAGGACGGTGACATATCTCCCGTATATCATAATGTGCCTTCAGATAGTCCTTTGTTTTTCCCGGAACGTTCAAAATCGTATTGAAAATGTTGTCAAAGAAATTTTTCTCGATATGCATTACATCCAGATTGTGTCTAATCAGTAGATCTTCTCAATACGGTAGATCCCAAAAAATACTCCGTTTCTTCCAACCCGTGTTTTTCCCAGCCTCATGGTTCGCACACTCTGCACCGTCCACTGTAATCTTCTGCATCCCTATAACATCTATACCGTGAAGAATCTGCCTTCCACTATACATTGTCGTGGGGGTTTCTTTTCTTACTCGTCGACCCTTCTTCCAGTCACTGCCGTTTGAACGGAAAGTATGATTCAACTGCAAAAATCGACAGTGACAATCAAACCAACAAGTTTTTCTGACCGTTTCTAAGATAAAATGCATCTGTGTCTAGCATGCAATGTGTAGATGCGTATTTCCCTACCGTACTCCATCCTTTAAGAGGAGGAGATTGAGGTTCACACAATTAACTACTGACTAAGCAAAGCAATAATAAAAACTAAACACATACTCAAAAATGTATATGAAAGCAATTAAAGATCAAAATTACTGACAACATTGAATACGTAGGGAAGTCACTGATCATCCAGATTAACGCGGCGCGCATCAAGAAATTTTGTTTCTTCGAAATTTCATACGTCATAACACCGTCAGTCCACAACCTTTTCAACTCTGCAATAAGTGGTTGCAAATACACATTCAGTTTCTGTTTTGGACTTTTCGGCCCAGGTACGATCACTGTTAAAAAAATCACCGGGTCTAGTATACACATTGAGGGAAGCAAGTTATACGGGGTTACCATGACTGGCCAAACTGAATATTGTGCCCCAGATGACCCGAACGGGTTAAAGCCATTCGTGCATAAACCCAATCTGACGTTTCTCGGATCTTGTGCAAAATCCGGATGACAATTATTTAAATGCTTCCATGCCGCAGCATCTAAGGGATGTCTCATAACACCTTAATCCTGTGAATGCTCGATGCCATCTCATATGCGAAGCTGTCACATCCAATGCATACAACCGTTGCAGGCGTGGGGTCAGCGGTAAATAGAACATGCGGGCGTACGGAATGAGGCTGTGTTTCCCTTGTTTATATCTTGGAACAAAACAGAATTTGCAGTGATGCAGGTCCTCATCCACATCCCAGTAAATCATGCATCCGTTTCGACACGAATCTATTTTCTCCACGGGTAATCCAAGTCCGTCCACTAGCTTTTTCGTGTCGTACAAACTGCGAGGCATAATATTTTCTTCTGGAGCGCATCAACGAAACCACGATGCAATCGAATCAAATCCTCTACCAGGTATGTTGTACTGTGCCTTTATATTTAAAAGTTCTCTAGCAGCAGCAAGTTGACTTACCACACACCCATCCTACAATGGTCGGCTAGCTGTCTTTAGCATCTCGTGCATCTTACGTGCTTCCAAATTCATTTTCTCTTCAACAACCCGTTCATCTTCGTCTACGTTTAAACTTTCACGAAAATTTCCATTGCCTCCATACCCCGCACCATCAAGTATCATTTGCTGCATCTGACTATACTGTTGTTCATCATTCCGTTCTTCGGCAACAACCTCTACATTCGAGCTGCTACCTTCGTATCGTCTCGATTCCTGTAATGCAGCGTTGAACATTTCCTTTGTTTCCCCCTGAAACACCCAGTGATAATAATTCTGCACAAATCCCCGACTATAAAGATGAACCTTCAAATCTGTAACCGGTATGATTCTCCTATTGTCGCATTTCCTGCACGGGCAACGTAGCTTTCCACCATACTTTTCATAATAGACAGTTGTCATGTAAAACTCAACAAACTGTTCAACCCCGTCCACGAACTCATCGTTCAAATACCCGTCTATCAAACGAACATACATCCACTCTTTCATTTTCTTTTTTCTTAATGCTAACAAACAATGGGAGGAGGGGATTTTATAATGGACCCCTCTGCTCATTTGCGACCAGATGGTCGTATTTTATCTACCAAATGGTCATATTTTCCCGCCAAAATTTCCCGCCATTTTCCTCACTACCCCGGGTCATATCAAGTCACAGCATTTACGACCACATGGTCACTTATTTTGGTGACCACTTGTAGCTTTTCTCCCACCAAATTATTTATCTATCACTGGTTACTTAAAATCACAACATTTGGGACGATCTGGTCACTTCACAATGTGACCACCTGGTAGCTTATTTCCCGCCAAATTTTTAAGCTACCGTTGGTCATTAAAGGTCACCAAAATTGCGACCATATAGTCACTTTGAATTGTAACCACTTGGTAGCCTTTCCCCGCCAAATTTACTCGCCTTTTTTTGCTACTAAATGATAACTCATGTCACAAAATTGCGACCACATGGTCGTAATTTTGTAGTGACCATATGGTCACTTTTCTTCACGCCAAAAATTCGCGCCATTTTTTATGACTAATTCTTTACTTGGCCGCAATTTGGTTGCAAAAAAGTGAACATATGGTCGTTTTAAGTCAAACTTCATATTTACTACCAGAGTGGTCACCAAAAAAACTACCCAATACTTTGGTCGCAAATTTCTGGTCGCAATTTAACAGTTTTTTTGTAGTGATTTTAATTAGTATATATAGTTTGATTTTGTTTCAGTTTAAATAGGATTAGTTTAAATTATTTAAGTTAAATTAATTAAAGTATTTTAGTTATTGTATTATAATTTAATTAAAGTATTTTAGTTATTGTGTAAGTAGATTAAATTTAAATTAGTTTAAATTATAATTTAATTAAAGTATCGTAGTTATTGTGTAATTAGATTAAAATTTAAATTAGTTAAATTTAATTGGTTTTAGATTAGTGAAGGTAGAATTTAGTTAGATTTAGTTTACTTATAGTTTTATTATGTTAATTGACTTAATTAATTTAAAATATTTTTAGATTAGTGCAATTATAATTATATTATTTATTAAATTATAATTAGATTAATTTAGTTAATTAATTAATTTAAATTAGTTTTAGATTATTTACATTAGAATTTAAATAGATTAGTTTACGTATTTATTTTACTAATTATAGTATTATTTTTACAATCGCAGATAAAAAAATGACGGGCGCACGACATCCTCCGCGATCAGACGATGATGATGATGATGCTGATGAGTTTGCTGCCGCACCCACAACAGAGGAATTGGACGAGTTGCTCGCAGAGTACGAGAACCCCACTGTCACATCTCCTTCTATAGAAGTACTCGAGACACAGCTCAAGACTGTGCGTGCAGCTTCCAGTTTAGCTTTCTGTTCTACTTGAGGTTTCGGTTCTGGTTCCGGTCCAGCAGTTCCACCTCCCGCTCGTCCTTATGATTCATTATATACTTCAGATCGAAGGAAATGAGTATGTAACGCGTATTCTCAAAGTTAATTTTTTTTATTTATTTTTTATAAAATATAATTATATTTATCATTATTACTTTTTTTTTAACATGAATATTAGATTCCAACCGCATAAAACCGTTTCAAAACGGTTTCGAGAGGTGCTTCTGAGTGGTTCTCTTCTCAATGAGTTTCACTGGACGAAGATTCCGTGCACTGAGAAGAGGAGGTTGTTAGACAATTGGAAGGTAAAATATATTTCGTTGACTTACGTATTTTATATAACTATGCTTTATTTTCTCACAACTTATTACTGTAAATTTTTTATTTTTATGTTTTTGTAGGGTAAATTTACTATCGGTTCCGATATCACGGACAACAGGTTATTTCCCCTCTGGGATAAACACGTGTTGAACCGATATAAAGACCTTCTCTACCAAGCATGAAAAAAGAACGCAGTGAACCACCTCGTCTGGATGAGTGATGAAGAACACGCCTGGCTTCTCGCGAGCATGCTCACTGAGGATGCACTCAGGTTATCTGTGAAGAACCGAGCTAACCGTTTGGTCAACCCTTCTCTACACACGGGCGGGGCCCGTCCTCACAATGACCACCATCGTCTTTTGGTAACTTGTCTATCTACAATTTGTTTTCATACTGTAATAATTACTAAATTTAGTTTCAATCTTTTACAATAATATACATTTGTTTTTTTTATGTTTTTTTAGGAACATGTGACGACCCGACATATTTAAAAAGCCGGTCATGGATACGCAAGCGGAAGGAAATAGTTTAAACCCAAAATAATACTTTTATAAAATATTGAAAATTTCAGCATGTAGTATTCGTAAAGTCCATGCCTCACATACAAAACAAAATAAACCTGTTTTTCCAGAATTCATCGGCTCGTCGGCCGGTTCAGAGTTTCATAAAACCATACTAAAAATAAATTTGGTGCACCGGTTTTAAAGTATTACACAAACGTAATATACATAATGTTTAACTCAAAATCAAAAGAAAACATAAGTTAAAGCGTGTCTCCTATACTCCCAAAATATACGGCTCGCGTGACCGGAGACCAATCCAAAAGCTCCACCTCGTCATAGTCAATGAGCACCACCTGCCGCACCACGCCCTCGTCCCTGAGCGTTACCTGAAAGGTGATTTAGAGCACCTTTGAGCATGACACTCAGTGAAAACAAAAGAATATGAACAGTGATGCGGGATGACCGTGATATAATGCGAAAGTATATGACAACATGCTTAGAATGCGAATGAAGTACAATGCTTTATGTTTGGATAATAACAACTAGTCATAACATCTCTAAACCATAATTTCCTTCTCTTTCATACCACAAGCATTGCCAACATAAACTCGGCGTCTCACTACGCCCATATTTCAATTCAATCATTTCTTGAGCCGTAGCTCATCTCGGTTTTCAAACTATCTCAATTTACTAGCACCCGGGCCATTCTTTACATAGCACACCGGAGCTCCATCACCTCTCCGCCACGGTAACCATGTGTAACGTCCAACACCCATACACCGTTACACAGGTTACAACCCCATGGCCACATAATGTCACATGATATGCATGAATGGCATGTATGACATGATATAGATTAAACATGCTTCTTCACAACAATGTTATATAACGAGATTTAGAATCAATAAGGGTAAATAGATCTACTTTTCAAATCTGGCATATGACATCAATCTTAGCTCATACAATGTTCAAGTCTTTCATATTCACATGGTTTATAATCACAACTAGTTTCCGAGCATAATCAAGAAAAGTATCACATATGTATAATCATAGTCCCAAATCCAGCATATGACTCGTTCATGGACTATGAACATAATAACAAAGCAATTAGGCATGCTTCAATGAACAACTATGAATCAGTTTAAACTAATCCATATTTCGACCCTTTAGCCACTACCGGAGTCAATATCCGTTTCCATAATCCTCTTATACTCTAAAACTTTCCAACCATACTATCAATCAACCACTTACACCACACTTTCCCATTCAAAATAACTCAGGAAGACAAAACCGTGAATGCTCGCCATTCACCCTTCCGATTCTTTATGTTCTCACTTTCAAAGTTGACTCCACGTATATCCACTCGCCTTTGGCCTACAAAAAGTTAATCCACATATGTTTAGGCTAATATAATAATTTAAAATCAGCCATAACAACCACAAGTAGCCCCGAACCCGGTTAGTGACACAAGTGCCAAAACTAGTTGATTCGGGATGCAATTTTCGGTCAAACAAGGAGTACTTATGAAATATTCATTGGATTGATGCTCTAAGGTGGTTTCCTTGTTTAAATATATCTATTTAAACACAAAATTCTCCAGAATTGATAAACATCCATTAAAAGTCAAGAAACACCCAAAATAAGAAAACTAGTCCAACAAAAGTACAATTTTTGGTCAAAAATGGAAATTCACAAAAAATTCACTAAATTGATCTTCCAAAGTGGTTTCCATGGTTAAAATATACATATAAACATCCAAACTTTCCAGAATTAATAACCTTTAAGATTAAACAAGAAACATCCAAAACTAGCTAAGGCTTAAAACTAGTTTTTAGGCCAATTTTAATAATCTTTCAAAACTCATCCTCTTATCTTTCCAAGTTGTTTCTCATGTGGAAAATATCTATATATACCCTCATATTTTCCAGAATTAATAATTTCAAAGTAAAACCATGGAAAACCTTACTTTAAAGAAGCTAGAAATTCCAAAACATTGCCATTTTTGAAGGTGTTTTCAACATGAGTTTATCCATGGTCTTTGGTTCCTCTTAACTTTGATAAACATGCATCTTACAATCATATAAACATTATTAAGTTCCATAATTGAGAAGTTCAAAGTCATGGTCAAGAAATACCAACAAAATCAAAGAACACCAAAGCTTCAAAAACCTCCATTAATGGACTTTTTAAAAAGCTTGCATCCAACCATGTCTTTTATCCTTTAAAGAACACTTAAGAGGTGATACTTAGGATTCATAAACATCAATTGAAACACTCTTTCCAGAATTTAAAATCAAAGAGAAACTTCATGTAAACACCCTTAAGAAACTCCAATCAACACCATGAAAAAATTTGCCAAAAATGACATTCTAGGTTAGTAATTACCTTGAGCTTTTGATCAAATTTCCTTTCAATACTTGCTTGAATCTTCCTAAGATAGTGATTCCAATATGAATCACACAAAACCCCTTCAAATTGCTCCAAGATCCAAGAGAAAAGAGAAAAAAGAGTGAATTTGGTTGATGATATTTGAGAGAGAGGGGGGGTCTACGGGTAGAAGGAGAAGAAGAAGAGGAAGAACATGGAATTTGTATTTTTTTTTTCTTTTTTTTTCTTCTCTTTTTCCCTTTTACTTTTTGTTTTTCTCAAATAAAAAAAATAACAACTAAAATCAAATTATTTCCAAGTCCCTCCACCTCTTCCATTTAGTACCAAGCCCTTCCACCTCCTAATTTTAATTTCAAATCTTTCCTCCTCTTTTCTTTGCTAACTAGCCCTCAAAGAAACTTAACCATGGTTAACTACAATTTTCTTAAAAATCTAATTATGGTTAATTACCAATTAACCAATATGCACTTAACAATAATTGGCATATAATTTTTCCTTAATTAAAATACTAAATAAACAAATCAATATAAGAAAATTCTAAATTCCCGAAATCAAACCTCGGGTCCTTACAAAACAAAAGCACGGATGTCCAGTCCCACCCGATGAGTTACACTTAGTCCTGCACACGAAGAAGGACGAGAGTATTGTGGACGACAAGGTGAGAGAGGTTCAGGTAATGTGTTGTCTACCTTACATTGTAATTGTATATTTACTAAAATAAAATATTATTATTGCATTTTTCATTTTACTTACATTTTTTAACAGGAGAGTTTTAGGGAAACATTGTCCCAGTGCTTGCCATCTGAAGAGTCCTAAGTGGCGTTCAGCCAGATGAATCTGTACCTGGGCTTGGATCTTACGGGAGACATCTATACGCAAACGTACCTCGACCCAAGAGCAGCTCGTTGTGGAGGAACACTACTATTGAGAGGTAGTTGCGTGAGGAGGTTCAGCAGCTCCAATCAGAGATCTAGGAGATGCGTACTTCCATCGATTCTCTGGTCGAGGTTCAGGTCGCTGCACTTGTCTAGGCTCAGGTCCAGGCACAGCTTGTAGCTGCTTTGGCTATATTTTTCGGTCCTCTTGGACCGAATGACCCCGACCTTTCATCTTCAGCACCCCCTCCCCCACCCCCGCAGTAGTATTTTGATTTATTCATTTTGGGTTGTTTACGAATTATTTTGGTATATATTTTATTATTTTATTCCATTTTTTTTCATTAATCATAATTAATAAATTAAAATAATAAACTTTGAATTATTATTAAAATAATATTAAATTTTTTTTTTCTTAATAATAATAAAAATTGAAATATTTGCTACCCCAGGGTCGCAAAATTTTTCTACCCTGAGGTCGCAAATATTTCAATATTAATTTAAAAAAATAATAATAAATAATGAAATTTGCAACCCCACCGTAGCAAATTTTGCTACCTTGGAGTCGCATTTTTAGGTCCAACAAAATGACTCCAGAGTATCAACTTTTACTACCCTGGGGTCGCAATTTTGGGCCAAAAAAAGAGACTCCAGAGTAGCAAATTTTACTACTCTGGGGTCTCAATTATGGGCAAACGACCCACGAGTAGCAACTTTTGCTACCCTGGAGTCGTAATATTTATGGTTGACTATTTTGCAACCAAAAAAGTTCTAGTCGCATTCTGGTCGCATTTTTATGACAATATGATTGCAATTTTTTCAGAGCGACCCACTTTTTGGCTATGTGATTTCTAGTCGCATATTGGGTCGCATTATGTAAAATGCAACCCCCCTGGTCACAAATTTCTGGTTCCAATTAGGTAGTTTTTTTTTGTAGTGTTCTTCTATTATTGTAGATGAGATATTCTCTATATCATTGGTATTTGGTTTGTGAGGATAAAATTTTGGTGTAAGCGGAATTTTATTTGACAGGTGGTCAACCAAATCATGGCATTCTACTAAACCTAATGCTTGTTCTTTCCATAGTGGATAATTAGATGGAGTGACTTTAACAAAATTTCCAACATTCAAAAATAAAGAAGTCATGAAGAGAAAGAAAAAAGAAAGAAAGAAAAGAAATCATGCAAGCTTTGATACCATGAGAAAAATGAGATTTGGAGAAGAATTCTTAAAATAATGAATTTTATTGATGAATCACAATATTGATAAAGAGAGAATGCAGAAAATATAAAGTCTTGTGTATGTGAAATTAGGAAAGATAATAGAAAGAATCCCTAAACTAATTCCTTATAAAAAGCAATCAGTAAAATGACTGAACTAATTCGTTAAAAATAACAATCAAACAAAATTCTAAAGGGAATTCCTTAAACATATAAGCTGAAGATGTTTCCTCAACAACGAACATATTCATTGAAGGCAGATTGTTGTAGCAGATTTTCCAATAGAACTAACTATATTTTTTTGTTTTTAATTGGTTAATTTTTGCTTATGTTTCTCCATTAAATTATTTAATAATGTTTTAAGTACTTCACTAGATAACAAATATACATGTTTTTGTAACCATGTGTTTTTTTTTTATCTTTTTCCAAAATTTATTTTAGTTATTAATTTTTATTAAATCTTGCACAAGTTAAGGGATTTTAAAAATTCCTTAAATATTGTATAAGGAAAATCAAATCGAGAGTATTTTTTCATCTTTTTCGGTTGTGGTATATGACTTATTTTGTAATTAAAGTTGTAACCATGATATTCTTGTAATATGTATTTTTTTTTTTTTGTCCATAAGCACATAAATAGCCGTAAGAATAATGAATATTAAAACCTACAAACAAAACACATAAAAGCAATATAAATCTTTTTTTATTTTCTACTTTTTTTCGTTTTAAATTTATTTTTAAAAAACTATCCCACCAAACAAGTTTTCTGCATAAAAAAATTATTCTTAATTTTTGTCAAATAAAACTGTTTTTAAACATTATTCATAAACTGACTCTAAGATTTATTAAAAAAAATAATTAATTAAGAAATAAAGTTAATGGTCTATTTAAATTGTAAATTGTATTTTCGTGACTTTAAACTACAATACTGATAATTTAATTTTTAAAGTTAAAGAAGACCTATCATGCAGGGCCGGGCAGTTCCACAGGTGCGACGGAACGGACCCCTAGTAAATATAATGTCTAATATGATGGAGTTTTTAAATATAATGCAATGACAAAGTTATTGAAAAATAAGTAGTTGACGTTCCATTGGATTCATTTCACGTTTCTTTTAATCTCAGGTTCCTTGTTCGAACTTTGATGGAGGTAAGATGTATTTTTTTTAGTGGTATTTTATCTATTTAAAAATTAAAAGTTAAAAAAAATTAATTGAACATTTGACTGTGATTTATAGATTTTACATATTATTAACATAAGAGTTTATTCTAAAATTCTACACATCTGTCAAATTTTTTTTGCTATTTTTCATGAAATCATAATATATGATATATGTAGAATATAAATATATCTTGATTTCATTAAAACTAATCGGTTGCAGGATGTTATTTACAATTTTACTAAAGTGCAGGGGTGTATTTTATGACAAAAAAAAGTGCAGGGGTATGATTTAATCTCTTTAATCATTTGTTATATTTGGTTATTTATAGATTTTAGGAAAATAAAGTTTGAAATGTGATTACAGAATTTTACTTTATTTCTTTTTTTGTTAAAAAAAAAAAAGATATATGATTAGAGAATTTATGTCTCACTTTATCTATTTTTTTTAGTGGTGTTTTATCTATTTAAAACTTAGGGTAAAATACCATTTTGGTCCCTGAACTTTAACTCAAGTTTCATTTTCGTCCTTAAGCTTTTAAAAAGTTACATTTTTTGTCCATGATTCGTTCTGTTTTTGTCAATCGGATTTTTTTTTTCATTTGGGACACTAATGGAGGGCTTACGTGTCATGTAATTGATTATGTGACTTTATAGAAATATATCGTGAGGTTAGATATCATGGAAAAACAAATAAAAATGAAGGTTAATCTCATCTTTTTCTCCGTAATTCCAGTCTTAAATCTCATTGTATATTCGTTTTTTCACATAATTTAATCTTATTATATATTTATATAATGCCACATCATCAATTATATGCGATATAAGCCCTCTGGGAATGTTCCAGATGGAAAAACGTAGAATGAATGACTAAAATAGAACGAATCGTAAAGTTCAGGGATGAAAAATGTAACTTTTGAAAGTTTAGGGACGAAAATGAAACTTGAGTCAAAGTTCAGGGACCAAAATGGTATTTTAGCCTTAATTTATAATATAGTTAAATTTTGATTTAAAGAAAAAAAACTATTTTTTCTTATATTGCAGGTTCAGTCACTTTATCTATTTAAAACTTAACGTATACAATGAAAAATATTGTTCAATAGATTTTTAACCTTAATTTATAATATAGCTAAAGTTTGATTTTTGTTTAAAAAAAAATTCTTTTTTTCTTGGGGCAATTACTGAAATAACATATTCTTGCATACTAATTACTGAAATGTTTGAAGTTTTCAAAAATTACTCAAATAGCATAATTATAGTTCAATAATTTATTGAACTAAAAAAATTAATTTTTTAACAAATTCATTGAAAATAATAATAAAAAATGATCAAATAGTTCAATAAATTAATTACTTTGAACTTAAAAAACCAAAAAATAAACAAATTCGTTAAAAATACCTATGAAAAATAGTTCAATAATTAATTGAATTACAGTTCAATAATTTATTTAACTATAATTATGCTATTTGAGTAATTTTTAAAAAGTTCTGACATTTAAGTAATTAGTATGCAGATTTATGCTATTTGAGACAAATTCTTTTTTTTCTTTTATTTTGCAGACTTATCTAATTCCATTGTTCATATATTTTGAATTCAAATTTATTACTTTTTTAAATATGTTAATTAGATATGTTGTTATAAATTTATTGATTTAATTTTTTTCTTTGATACAAACGTTTAAAAAGTAGAGATTAATATCACTAATATCCTGATTAATTCACCAAATTTCAATATTATTGGTGGTTACGATTCTATTTCAAACCAATCCGGGTGGCACAACCGTAGCTGATTTTTATTCAGTTTACCTTCATACCCTTTTTCATTCCTTTATTCGTTTAATTACCGATTCATTTACTGTCAATTTCGTGATTCTTGGGAATTTTTTAATGCCTGATATTAATATTTTTTATCCTCTTAATTTGATTTGTTAGTTACCATATCTAAATTATACAGTATCCATATTTCCTTTGTTTCTTTTCCACGTTTTCTGTAAGATTTCCATTTCATTTTCTTCTTCTACGGTTTCATTTCATTTTATTGTTACTCGATTTCTTTTCATTTTCTTTTCATCTGTCTAATTGGATTCACGCGCTCTTGACCGCCATCTCGGCCACCAAACATATGATTCTTTACTGGGTTGGTTTTCCGGTCATGATTCAAATTCATTGTGAGATCTGGGAGTTTAAGAACAATTCAGATCCTCGTTTTTCCTTCTTCGATTTTGTCAATTTTGAAACGAAATTGGCCTTCTCTGTATCTAAGAAATCGACAAAGGTGATCGTTGTTGTGGCTCGTGATGCTGTTCAATCAAGGAAGAAAGCAGTAACAAAGGTACTATTAAGTAAATGTTTATTTTTGTTCAACATTTATTTTTATTTTCTATTTACATATCTATAGAAACTTTGATCTCTTTTTCATCTCCAATTTTGTGCCTTCGCTCTATCTCTGAATGAATTTTTTTCTCTTTCGTTTTTACTTTTTATCTCTGTATTTTGTAGGAGGACGAGCAGGAATGACATTCGAATTTTCCTAAATAAATGTTTACTAAAAGTAAACTGTTAAAACAAAATTACCTTTCAATTCTAGGTGAACTCGCTTTCTATGTATTTTGTAGATAAGTTACTTTTAGTAAAATGTTTATTTTTATTCAATGTTTATTTTAAAAACCTATTGTAACGACCCGTTATCAATTAAGATAAAAAAAAATGAAATTAATATTATTTTCTCAAATGATATTAATGAGGTTGGATTGATAACTTGGATGTGAACCATCTCATTTTCTCGTAAGGGCATTTTGGTAATTTCTCAAATCTCAACAGTAAAATCACAAGTTTATTTCCATATTTTTAGATGATGTTGATCGTCTCGTTATTACGGTTCCAACGCAACTGACGGATCATCATTCGAGTCCCTGAATGAGTTATGATCGTTTTAATGCAGTGGCATTTTCGTAATTAAATTAATCCGGGATTAAACCCTAAAACCTTCTCCTCCTTCCTCCTTTTTCCGAAAATCAGCCTCCACTTCTCCATTTTTCTCCAATTTTCGCCTAAATGTAACCCATAGAAGTATTTTGGCCATAACTTTCTCATCCGGACTCCGATTTACGCAAGTAAGTAGTGCTTTCTGATCATTTTTTCGTCCTTTTTCCATTGAGACTAATTTCACAGCAATCTAAAATCTGTAGAAAAAGTTATGGGGTAAAAACGAATTCGGCCCTATTAAGTTTTATCCAAATTTAATTGGTTTTCGATTGTTTCTTCGTCGTAGTAGGTGTATTTTTCGATTGAAAGCATTTGGTGAAAGATTGGTGGAGAATTGAGAAGTTCTTTTCAATTTAGGGTTCAAGGTTTTGGAACTCTTGGATAAAGAAAAGCGAAATCTTGAAATTGAAGAACCTAAGGTGAGTAGAAATTAGTTAAGAACTAAATATTATCAGGCTTGTACTTTTCTTTTTCTTTATGAGTTAACCTCTGAAATTTTAAGCATGATATTGGGTGATTAAAGTATGATAAAGAGGTTTATGGGCTGTTTTAAAGAAGTTATAATTTGGATTCGATGTGTGTTTAAAATTGGTTTAAAGCATGCTATATTTTGCCTATCGATATCGATTTATTGAGAAACTGAAACTCATATTTTCTATAATGTTTTTGGGTGTTTTAAGCATATTTTTGGATGTTTTTAAGATGTTCTAAGTTGCTGTCCATGAATGCCTTATTGATGAATTAGTGCCCACTAAGCCAACAATTAAGCCTAGGTGGATAGATAATTACTATTTACTCGCTTCTGGACTTGTTGGAATCTTATTCTCTATGTTTAGGTACTGTTTTGGGAGGCTTATTATAGGCGTTATGCTGCCAAAATTTAGTTAGAATATTAGAGACTTTAAATTGTCCGAAAAAGGAGCGAAACTACACTAGTTTAGGCTAGTTTCGCTTCTAGACTTGTAAAGTGTTGGGAGTTGTTGGAAGTGACCCAAGGATGTTTTATTGGGTGATGTTGGGACGTTTTAGAGTGGTTTAAAGGGGGATTTTCCAGAATTTAATTTCAAGGAATTTCTGGCCTAGAATGAGTGATTTTCGAAAAATGTGAGTTTAGACTCTTATGAACATCATAGTAGTGATGTATAGGATCATATTACTTAAATACCTCGAGTAATATGGTAGTAGGTTCGCTTTAAGCAAAGGCCTTGCTTAAAGAAGAATATTTGCCGTTAAGGGAGATTATACGGTTGTGCACGACTTTATAGCACTTAACGGGGTAGGTTCATTCCATATGTACAATGGAAAAGAATATTTTAAAACTCAAAAGGATTTAAATATGTGAAAACAGTTTTTAAATGCCTTGTTGAGTATAGTCTCTCTTTGTTTGCGGACAAAGAGGAGATTAGAGGTATTAGTGGGGATTTCGAATCGAAAGGATTTAAATTGTGAAAAAGTGTGTTTAAATTCCTTAACGAGCGTAGTCTCTCTTTGTTTGCGGACAAAGAGGAGATTAGAGGTATTAGTGAGGATCTTGAATCGAAAAGTTTTAAATTGAGAGAAGAATGTTTAAAACTGTTTTGAGGGTGTTTTCTTTAAATTTGCGGATTTAGAGACAGTTTGATTTTGATGAGTTAGATTCTGTGTGTTTGGGAGAAAGTGAATTTTCGGAAGTCGGTGAGGCCGATTATGGACTTAAAGTCTTAGAAAAGTCTCTCGTGGCATTATTTTATTTTTAACTCTTTCCTACTCATTGGGCGTAGCCTCATGATGCTACATTTTTTTTTCCAGGTAAATGAAAGAAGAAGCTTGGTGGTTGATGACGTTCGAGGCGAGTGGATTGGTTGGAATAGATTTACACGCCGGCGACCTTTTATTCTATTGTTCTTAGATATTTTGGGTTGGGATTTGATTTTTAACAATGATGTTGTTTTACCATTTTTTTTTATATGAACTGATTAGTTCATTTACTTTGAAATAAGAAAGTACATTGATTTTAATTTTTTTTTTGAATAAAGATCGCGATCAATGTTTGAACAAATTTTTCAATGAAATTTTAATGAAAATGAACTGAAGTTGTTTAATTTAAGTTTCCGCTGTTTTGATTTATGATTTCCATGTTTGGGAAAATTTCGGGCTGTTACAGTTGGTATCAGAGCCCTTATGGTTCTGAAGACCGTAAATCTAAACCAACCGCCACTCCACGAACTCATCGGTACCAGGTTTCATTTTCTTTACTCTATGCCATTAATGAGAGTACTAAGATGCTTTAAGTCATTTAGATAAGATGTAACTACGATGCATTGTTGTTATATCTTATTTGTGTTTATTTGAAATGTTTTTAATATACATCCACTTGCTACACGTAGACATGACAAGGGCCGTGAACGAGGCCAGGGTTTAGGAGGTAGGGGACGCAGTTGAGGCCATGAAATTAACCCTGCTTATGAGAGCGATGCAGAGTCATCGAATGAGGTTAATTCTTATGTTATTCTAATTGAGAAAGATAACATAGCGTTTGAGGATCCTTTTGAGTTTGAGGTGCCATCAGTTTAGGTAGGTTCTCAAGTATCAGCTGTTGCACAAGGAGTGCATGTGCCTCAAGTGAATGATGAAATGTAGAGGGCACTTGGAAAGACTGGGGGTCTGAATGAATAACACCGATTTCATAGAGAATATAAGTAATACACAACAAATAGGTTTCTGTGGATTCATATGAAGCTTAAAAGTGAATTTTGAGAGTCTCTATGAAGTTTTGATTGAGTTTAACGGGAATAGTAAAAAAAATGTGTATGCAGTCATATCGATGCTACAGGCTAGACAACTTTTAGATGTTGGAGCTTGAGCCTATTTGGCTAGTGTAGTTGATACCTCAGTAGAGGAAGTCACTTTGAGTTTAATGTTTGTAGCCAATGAGTTTTTTGATGTGTAATTAAATAAAGTATCAAGATTACTCCCAACCAGACAGATGGACTTCCAGATAAAGGTTATCCCTAATGTCGCCCCGTTATCAAAAACATATTTCATAGGATGGCCCTAGTCGAACTTAAGAAATTGGTAAACTCAGCTATATGAGTTGTTAGATTTGGGTTTTACTTACTTAAGTGTGTCACCTTAGGGTGCATCCAGGTTGTTTGTTAAATAGAAGGAATGAATGATGATGATATGTATAGATTATCGAGAACTCAATAATGTAACCATAAAGAATAAGTTTTTATTGTCGAGGAAAGATGATTTGAATGCAAACACTTGAGAGAAGTGATGACTATATTGAGAGATGGAGGCCTTTATACCAAGTTCAATAAATGCGAGTTCTGTTGAGAAAAGTTTCCTTCTTGGGGCATGTAGTATCTAATGAGTAAAGTTTGGTTGTTCCCCATAGAATAATAAGTAGTTAGCAGTGGGCCTCGACAAACTAATATTTCTGGATTCGTTTGTGATAGTTTTAATTGACGACATCCTAGTTTATTCAAGATCAAGGGAATAACATACTCAGCATTTGAGAGATTTTTTTTTCCTGAATGAATGACTTTCCACCTAAATTAGTAATAGTGACTTTCCACCAAGTTGCATTTTTAGGACACGTGGTGTCATATGAGGGTATTTCAGTTGATCCCTCCAAGATAGAAGTAGTGAGTAGTTGGCCTCGACCAACTATTGTTGTAAGGATTCGAAGTTTCTTGGGTTTGATAGGCTACTATTGTAGATTTGTGCAAGAACTTGTAAGAATAACCTCACCAATAACCAAGTTTCCTATAAAAGGGAGAAGTATGATTGAGAAGCAGATTGTGAAAAGAGTTTCCAGGAACTTAAGAAGAGACTTGTATCTTGCACAAGTTCTTGTTACACTAGATGATTCTAGGGGATTAGAATATCTAAAGTGATGTGTCAAAGAAATGATTGGGTTGTGTAGTAATGCAACATGGAAGGGTGATCATCTATGCTTTGATACAATAAATGTAGCATGACGAGTAGTATCCAACGCATGATATATAATTGACAATTGTGGTTCATGCTTGGAAGATTTGAAAACACTTCTTATATGAAGAACATATTTTTATCTTTACGGATCACAAGTCTCGAATATTTCTTCTTTTATAATGAATTGAATAAGAGACATCGGAGGTGGTTGAAGCTTTTGAAAGATTATGATCGTGACATGCTGTACCATCTGGAAAAAGTTAATATGGTGGCAAATGTTCATTCTTTTGCTATTAGAGCCTGTCAGTGTAGACTACAATTGAAAATGGAACGAGCTGAGATGACATCAATGACTCTGTAGATGATTTCTAGTTTGTCTAAATCAATGGTGGTGCATACTTAAAGACAATAGATCATTGATGCACAAAGGACATATAATAGTCTAGCTGGTTATTTTTCGGTTGTTGAGTGAGAGTTATCTTGGTACTACATCTTTTCCACAAATAATGTCTTACTGTATCGCGGACGGTTGTGTGTGCTTAAGAAAGTTACTTTGAAGAGAGAGTTGTTAGAAGAGAAACACAGTTCTATGTTTTTGTGCATCCAGGTTGCAATAAATGTATTGGGACTTGAAGATAGAATTATTGGTGGCTTGGTAGGAAAAATAATATTGTGTTTGATTGGTGGAAAATTGTTTGATTTGTCTCCAAGTCAAAGCTTTGAGAAGAAGTCCTCCTGGATATTGGACGCCTTTGGATGTTTTAGCGTGGAAATGGAAAGAGATCTCAATGGACTTTATTTATTTATTATATTTTTGTTATTACATATGGCTTTATGGGGGGTAATAATGTGAATTTGGAGATTATGGATGGTTGACCAAATCATAGCGATTCCTTACAGGGAAGTCGAGTTATCCTATTAAAACTTGGGCTCAAATGTGACTCGTGGAAATAGTAAAGTTGCACGAAGTGCCACTGACTAATTTGTCAGATCGGGACAATAGATTTGTGTCAAATTTCGAGAAGAGTTTACCTAGTTTCTTGGGTACTAAGTTACTATTCAAGCAGCGCTTTCATCCTCGACAGGATGGTCAAAATGAGAGGGTAAATAAGATTTTAGAAAACATGTTTCGAGCTTATGTTTTAGAGTTTGGTGGTAACTCGAGTTGCTAAGTTATATTTGGTAAAATTCACCTATAATATAAGTTATCGGAAACTATTAAGATGATCTCATTTGAGGCGTTCTATGGAAAAAAAAAAAAGCAAACCACCTTGTTATTGGGATGAGGTTAGAGAGAGAAAGCTATTGAGAATCGAGTTGTTATCGATAACTAACTAGTCAATCAAAGCCGGAATGAAAAACAACCTAAACAGATTTTGGGAAAAGAACATAAGAGTTTGAGAAACAAAACCGTTGATTTGCTTAAAGTTTTAGGGAGATTCCAAACACATGAAGAAGCAATTTAAGAACGTGAAGATGATATGAGGAGTTCTTATCCTCATCTATATTCTAAGCAGTGAAACTTTTCGGGGACGAAAAGTCTTTTAAGGTGGTTAGTTTGTAACGACCCGTTATCAATTAAGATAAAAAAAATGAAATTAATATTATTTTCTCAAATGATATTAATGAGGTTGGATTGATAACTTGGATGTGAACCATCTCATTTTCTCGTAAGGGCATTTTGGTAATTTCTCAAATCTCAACAGTAAAATCACAAGTTTATTTCCATATTTTTAGATGATGTTGATCGTCTCGTTATTACGGTTCCAACGCAACTGACGGATCATCATTCTGAGTCCCGGTGAATGAGTTATGATCGTTTTAATGCAGTGGCATTTTCGTAATTAAATTAATCCGGGATTAAACCCTAAAACCTTCTCCTCCTTCCTCCTTTTTCCGAAAATCAGCCTCCACTTCTCCATTTTTCTCCAATTTTCGCCTAAATGTAACCCATAGAAGTATTTTGGCCATAACTTTCTCATCCGGACTCCGATTTACGCAAGTAAGTAGTGCTTTCTGATCATTTTTTCGTCCTTTTTCCATTGAGACTAATTTCACAGCAATCTAAAATCTGTAGAAAAAGTTATGGGGTAAAAACGAATTCGGCCCTATTAAGTTTTATCCAAATTTAATTGGTTTTCGATTGTTTCTTCGTCGTAGTAGGTGTATTTTTCGATTGAAAGCATTTGGTGAAAGATTGGTGGAGAATTGAGAAGTTCTTTTCAATTTAGGGTTCAAGGTTTTGGAACTCTTGGATAAAGAAAAGCGAAATCTTGAAATTGAAGAACCTAAGGTGAGTAGAAATTAGTTAAGAACTAAATATTATCAGGCTTGTACTTTTCTTTTTCTTTATGAGTTAACCTCTGAAATTTTAAGCATGATATTGGGTGATTAAAGTATGATAAAGAGGTTTATGGGCTGTTTTAAAGAAGTTATAATTTGGATTCGATGTGTGTTTAAAATTGGTTTAAAGCATGCTATATTTTGCCTATCGATATCGATTTATTGAGAAACTGAAACTCATATTTTCTATAATGTTTTTGGGTGTTTTAAGCATATTTTTGGATGTTTTTAAGATGTTCTAAGTTGCTGTCCATGAATGCCTTATTGATGAATTAGTGCCCACTAAGCCAACAATTAAGCCTAGGTGGATAGATAATTACTATTTACTCGCCTCGGATCGTTGGAATCTTATTCTCTATGTTTAGGTACTGTTTTGGGAGGCTTATTATAGGCGTTATGCTGCCAAAATTTAGTTAGAATATTAGAGACTTTAAATTGTCCGAAAAAGGAGCGAAACTACACTAGTTTAGGCTAGTTTCGCTTCTAGACTTGTAAAGTGTTGGGAGTTGTTGGAAGTGACCCAAGGATGTTTTATTGGGTGATGTTGGGACGTTTTAGAGTGGTTTAAAGGGGGATTTTCCAGAATTTAATTTCAAGGAATTTCTGGCCTAGAATGAGTGATTTTCGAAAAATGTGAGTTTAGACTCTTATGAACATCATAGTAGTGATGTATAGGATCATATTACTTAAATACCTCGAGTAATATGGTAGTAGGTTCGCTTTAAGCAAAGGCCTTGCTTAAAGAAGAATATTTGCCGTTAAGGGAGATTATACGGTTGTGCACGACTTTATAGCACTTAACGGGGTAGGTTCATTCCATATGTACAATGGAAAAGAATATTTTAAAACTCAAAAGGATTTAAATATGTGAAAACAGTTTTTAAATGCCTTGTTGAGTATAGTCTCTCTTTGTTTGCGGACAAAGAGGAGATTAGAGGTATTAGTGGGGATTTCGAATCGAAAGGATTTAAATTGTGAAAAAGTGTGTTTAAATTCCTTAACGAGCGTAGTCTCTCTTTGTTTGCGGACAAAGAGGAGATTAGAGGTATTAGTGAGGATCTTGAATCGAAAAGTTTTAAATTGAGAGAAGAATGTTTAAAACTGTTTCGAGGGTGTTTCCTTTAAATTTGCGGATTTAGAGACAGTTTGATTTTGATGAGTTAGATTCTGTGTGTTTGGGAGAAAGTGAATTTTCGGAAGTCGGTGAGGCCGATTATGGACTTAAAGTCTTAGAAAAGTCTCTCGTGGCATTATTTTATTTTTAACTCTTTCCTACTCATTGGGCGTAGCCTCATGATGCTACATTTTTTTTTTTCAGGTAAATGAAAGAAGAAGCTTGGTGGTTGATGACGTTCGAGGCGAGTGGATTGGTTGGAATAGATTTACACGCCGACGACCTTTTATTCTATTGTTCTTAGATATTTTGGGTTGGGATTTGATTTTTAACAATGATGTTGTTTTACCATTTTTTTTTATATGAACTGATTAGTTCATTTACTTTGAAATAAGAAAGTACATTGATTTTAATTTTTTTTTTGAATAAAGATCGCGATCAATGTTTGAACAAATTTTTCAATGAAATTTTAATGAAAATGAACTGAAGTTGTTTAATTTAAGTTTCCGCTGTTTTGATTTATGATTTCCATGTTTGGGAAAATTTCGGGCTGTTACACCTATTTACATAGGTTTTCAAAATTGTTTCATCAATTTTTGTGTCCGGTATCCATTTTAAGTGCACATTAATAAACTGTTTACTTTTTATCTCTGTATTTTTTAGGATGGCGAACAAGAAAAACATTCGATTTTTCCTTGATGAAAAAGTCAGAAGGTTGAACAACAAGTTAGAAGTTTGAAGATTTTTTATTTTATTTTTTGTTATAGTTTTTATTTTTGTATATATTTGATCTTTCCATTAATTTTGTAAAATTTAAGGGATTTTATAAATTTCCTTAAATTTTACACAAATTAAGGAGAAATTAAATCAGAGGTATATTTGTCCTTTCACAATGTAATTTAATTTGGTCGGTGGTGGTTTTGGGTACTATTGATATTTAATAAAAACATCCGGTATATTTGATATATCCATAATTTTTTTGATTATTAGTGAAATTCACCCTAAAAAGTATCATTTTATAATATTCTAAAAAATTTGTTATTAGATATGTGTGCATATCATCCATCATTTGCTCTTATACCAAAATGAAGATAGAGTTTTATTAAATAAATTGATAAAATATTATATATATATTTTTCTAAAAAAACTTCTATTTTGATAATATATTTCTAAAATCATTACTTTATAATTTTGTTGTTTTTGCGTTTTAGTAAATGTTAGTTTTTTTGGTAATTTTTTTTATATTAAAGATTATATGATAGAAGATTTGTCACTGTATTTTCATACTGAGCCCTTATACTTTGAAGATCGGCTCTGTATACACGATAACCAAAACTTCTCATATGTAGGCTTATTCATCAAATGGGTTATGTAATAAGTAATTTTTTTTTGTCAATTCTTTATTTTCTAAATTACAATCCGTGATCAATTGGTAATCTGAATAAATCATGTTTTTTGAAAGCGATAATTAATTCATAATTAGACAGCCACTATGTCGAAACTTAATAAGGGTCTGTTTGGTACAACTTCCTTTAAAACTGTTTTGAGTGAATTGTTTTAGGATAAATGTAACGTCCCGTTATTTTGTGAAAAAAAAAATTTATTTATTTTATTTTAATTTAAGTAATTAAAGTTTATTTATTAATTGGTAATTTAGAAATTTGTAGTTATTTCGGTTTAAGTTCTTTTAATTACCTTTTTAGTTTAATTTCGTTTTAATGGTATTAATAATTATTAACGGGCCAATTAATAATTATTAATCACCATTGGGATAGTTTAAGATCATCGGGTTTCGTTTTAGAAGTCAAAAGTCATAAAAGGACGTATCTGTCATTTCCAATTTCTTAAAATATCTAAAATCACTATTCACTCATCTTTAAAAATCACATCTTTGACCAAATTTGGCATTTTCTCTTCTTCTTCTTTTCTCTTGGCCGTGAGCCACTTCCTCCATTGGAGAGTTTTTTTATTTTCTTGGCTTTTCTTCGTTTCTCGATGGATCGTCGTGTTTTTGGTTGCGTTGGATTGGTAGGGACGAGGGCTACCTATCCAACCTACCTTTTCGGAGTTTCTCGTTCTCTAATGGAAGTCCCAAAAAGTAAGTTTTCAAAACTTTTTAGATGGTTTTGTTCGTTTTTTTATTATAAATGAGTTTTGAAGTTGAAATCATGAATTTCTATCATGGAATTTGACGATTTTGAACTCGGATTTTCGAAAACACTATTCACCTGAAATCACTATTCATTTGAAATCACTATTCACCTGAAAATGCACACTTGTTCTCATCTTAGTTATGAGTTGTAATATGTTGTGCAATTGGTGAATTGTAGGTGCGATCGCTCGGTTGTTGTTTCGTGGAAATTTGAGACTTGGAGCAAGTCTTTTTTTTGGCAAAGGTGAGAATAGTTAGGATTTAAAGTAACTATAGAAAGCAAATAAGTATGATGGTTTGTAGAATTTGAAACTAAGACTAGAATCCGAATCTAAGATTAGAGGGATGTGAGTTAGTGCGCTTAGGATTAGGAGTTAATCCTTTAAGTGAGAACTTAGGAGTTCTCGAGGAAAGTATTGAATCTTAGAAGATTCTAAGTTAGATTCGTTTCGAAGCTTAGGTTGGATCATTGGAAGATAAAAGATCCAAATTTTTATATAGAACTGTTAATAGAACCTCAGATTATATTGGAAGTTTAGAATCCTGGAAGGTATAGGTTAATCGTTAAGATAGAATGTACTTGTATTAATGTAGCGGAGTTCGATTTACATATCGTTCGTCTGAGATGCTTGTCTATTTTACTTTATGTCATTTACTTTATATCTTTTACTTTATGCCCCTTTACTTTATGCTTGCATCAACTACTTTAATTCCGCACTTTACTTATTTACTTTTACAAGGATATGAAAGCATATGCATATCATATTGCATCATACCATTCTCGCACCATTCATGAAAAAGAAATGAAAGTGAAAAGAAAAGAAAGTGAAAAAGAAAAGAAGGAAGAATGATGAACCCTACGTGGAGTTCACATCACCTTCAGTGAAAAAGAAACGAAAGTGAAAAAGAAAGGAAAGTGAAAAAGAAAGGAAAGTGAAAGAGAAAAGAAGGAAGAATGATGAACCCTACGTGGAGTTCACATCACCTTCAGAGAAAAGAAAGAATGTGAAAGAAAAAGAGACGAATGGGATCCTACGGGATTTTCTCATTACTCTAAGTGAAAAAGAGACGAATGGGATCCTACGGGATTTGCTCATTACTCTAGATGAAAAAGGAGTGAATGGTATCCTACGGGATTGACGCATTACTTCTTCATACATAGGGAGTTGAATGGTATCCTGCAGGATTGACGCATTACTTCCTCATGCATAAGGCTGAATGGGATCCTACGGGATGTTCTCATTACCCTTCATTCACGCACAAAAGGGCAATTGCGAAGTTCTACGGGATGCTCTCATGCATTCATGTTTATGATAGATGAAAGAGAGATTAGACAAGTTGTATGATGTGCAAAGTATATTTACTTTTCTTACTTATGTCATAACAATGTTGATGGATGAGTATTGACTATGATTATTAGTAATATCATCCTTAGAAAGTATAAAACGAAATTACCTAGAGTTTAGAGAACTTTAGGAGTGATTGGTGTCAAATTAATTAGACACAAATCGGAATGCAAGTTTGAGGTCTATCTCTACTTTTTATGCTTATTATTCTCACTGGGCTTAGTTTGTTAGCTCATGATATTACAAAATTTCAGGTAATGCCCTGTAAGAGGTCGAGGGAGAGGAGGTGGTGCTGCGTGATCGAGGGATGCTGACCTCGAGATGGACTCTTTTGTTGTAAAGTTTATATAATTATTTTGTGAATTTCAAAGACTTTGATGATGTATATGTTGTATTTAGCTCATAAGAGCTTTTGATGTGGTTTTTATGATATGAAATATTTGAACTCCTGATTGGGACTTAAAGTCCATGTGATTTTATTAGATTTGAAAAATTAGGATGTAAACAGGTTTTTGGCTAGCCAATTTTCAAACAAAACCACGCAAAATTTTCTTAAAATAAAAGACTTCCGCTGTGTTTTCTAAATTAAATTTATTTAAAGGTGACGGGTCGTCACAATAAATATCAATTAAGCTTTTCATCTAAAAACACTCAAGTATATTAAAAGGTGTTTTTGGAGAGAATACTTGATTTGTGATTCTTCTAAAAATATTCATAAACAAGTATTGATCCTAAAATACTTCTCTCAAGTATTTTTAGATAAAACTCTTAATTAGTATTTATCTTAAAATATTTAACTCAAATATTTTTTAGAAAATATAATACTAAGGATGTAACGTCCCGTTACTTTTGGGGGTAAATTTTATTTTTATTTTATTTTATTTATTTACTTTAATTAAAGTATTTAAGGTTAATTTTAAAAAAAAAATTGTGATTTCGATTTTAGTAGCTATTTTCGTCCGAAATTCATTTAAATCGTTTTAATACTTTAAAATTGTTTCGGTGACATTAATAATTATTAATGGGCCAATTAATAATTATTAATCACCTTTAAATTTATTTAAGAGCTTCGGGTTTCGTTTTTAAAGTAAAAACAAAAGAGGGATGATAACTCTATAAAATAGAGTTATTTGGTCCTATTTTAATGCCTATTTGATAATTATTGGATTGAACTTTGCTCATATTTTGCATACTTTGAATTCATTTTGCATAATTCTTTAAATAAGCTTATTTTGGAAAAATTCGGGTTTTTGGCACTTTAAAGTATATTTAGGATTGTTCTTGGCTCTTGGTATTTAATTTTGTCAATTTGAATGAAAGAAAGTCCTAAAAGAATTGCAAATTTCATGCAGGAAATAGGAAAAAAGTGCAGAATTTTGAAAAGTGCTGTGGCAGTGCTGCAGCACAGCTGCAGCACATTGGGCAGAAACTGGGCAGCAGCTTAGTCACGATTTTCAGCCCAAAAATATCAGTTTTTTGGCCCGTTTCAGCAGATCCACTTGAGATAAAATAAGCCCACTACTTGGGGTCCATCTTAGGAGCAATTTTGAGGAGATTTAAGAAAAGCCCAAGCCCAAAACAAAAGAAAAAGAGAAAATTAACCTAGAAAAGAAAGAAAAGGCAGCAGCTTTGGAGACAGACAGAAACGTGAAAACCAAAGGGGCTGAACGTGAGGAGAGGAGGCGAGAAAAACGCAAGAGGAGGAGTCTTCTTCTTCTTGATGGAGATCTCGTTTGCATTTACTATTCCATTGATTTCTTTCCTCTTCTTCTTCTTCATTCTTTAGATTTTCATTATTGATTTGAGAATATGTTAGGTTTAGGTTTATTTTTGTTTAACTCTTTTGTTAATTTAGGTTTTGTTATGAACTAAATTTTATTTGGTTGGAATTGATAGATGAATCCTAAAAGGGATTAGTTTTCACAAGCTTTAATAAATTCAGTTTTTATGTTCAATCAATAGTTTGATATTTCTATCTATTTGCTTATGCTTGATCAACCTAAGTAAATTGCTTAGTTTAGTTTTAATTCGGAAAAGGTTAAAATTGAATGGAAGAATATTGATTGATAGAGGTTAACGATTCTAGAAATTGTTTTTGGTAATGCATAGACATATGTATTTACACCTTAAGGCTTAAACCGGAACATTGAAAACATATTTCTTAATCTAATTTTACCTAGACATAGGATTAAAATTGGATTAGGAATTAGAATCATTTAGGCTTGACGAAGTCACTTGAACAATAGGGTTTGCTTGCATAAAAAGTGTCTCTATTAATGCGGTTTTGTCACGCAAGACACCACAAAGATCTGGCAGAGAATTGTGAATTCTAAGACTTTTTAGGGGGATTCTTGATTTTCCAACCATTCATCTCTACATAGTTTCATCAATTTATTATTCTTGCATATTTTAGGAGTAATTTAAGCCACTTTAGACCATCACACTCACTTTCCATAATTAATTTAGAATTCATTTATTTAGTTTTGCATAATTTCGCAATTTTTATTAGTTTAGTTTCATAAATCAAATCACCCCAATTTTTCATTGTTTTTATTTTCTTTTAAACTATTTGTTAAACACCACTTTAAGTCACTAATCCTCGTGGGAACGATATCTTCTTATCACTTTATTACTTGTTTGACTGCGTGCACTTGCGTATCACGATTTCACACAACAAGGGACGTAGGCGCCATTTTCCAATTTCTTAAATATCTAAATTTACTATTCATTTATCTTTAAATATCACCAAAGTTGACAAAAATCATTTCATCTTCTTCCTTCTCCTTTGTCTTTGCCGTGAGCTTCCATCCACCATGGATGAGAAGTTTCTTTTCTTCGTTTCTCATTCGTTTCTCGGCGGATCATCGTGTTTTCGGTTGCGTTGGATTGGTAGGGACGAGGGCTACCTATCCAACCTAGCTTTTTGAAGTTTCTCGTTCATTACGGGAAACCCTAAAAAGTAAGTTTTCAAAACTTTTTACATGGTTTTGTTCGTTTTTGATTATAAATGAGTTTTGAAGTTGAAATCATGAATTTCCATCAATGAATTTGACGATTTTGGGCCCGGATTTTCGAAAAACACTATTCACCCGAAAACACTATTCATCCGAAATCACTATTCACCCGAAATTGCACACTTGTTCGCATATTAGTTATGAGTTGTAATATGTTGTGCAATTGGTGATATGTAGGTGCGATTGCTCGGTTGTTGTTTCGTGGAAAGTGGAGATTTGGAGTTATTTGGCTAAGGTGAGTTTAATGTGAAAGTTAGTGGTTTTATGAATTTAGTTTCATTATGTAATTGTTTATCGATGTAAAGAGGGAGATAACTTCTTAGGATTATAGTTTGGTTGGAGACTTTAATTCGGAAGTGTGTGTGGAGAAAGTTTGGAGTTATAATGAATTCGATGAAAAGGGAACATCGGAGAGGTTTGGAAGTATGGTAATGTGATTTGGAGATGTTAGATGAAAGTGGAATGGAAGTTACTTTGATGGTTTTGGAAGTTACTTTGATTGATTTGAAAGTTACTTTGATGGATTTGGAAGTAAAGTAATTAGAAGATGCACTTGAGTAGTAACTCGTGTAATCTAGTTGGTTAGGTTTCTAATTAACTTAGTAGAATTCTTTGGAGTTTAGCTAACTTTTGGGGACCTACGGCACATTGATCCTGCACGTGATAGTATGTGATTTTGATCCATATGTAATCATGGTGAGATGATTTGTGGTGACCTTAGGCACATTGATTCACACATGGTAGTATGTTGATTTGGTCCATACGTATCATGGTGTGATGATTTGTGGGTACCTTGAGCACTTTGATTCTGCACGTGATAGTATGTGATTTTGATCCATATGTAATCATGGTGAGATGATTAGTGGGATAGTACATGATAGTATGTGATTTTGATCCATATGTAACCATGGTACTATGGTTTGTAACTAGTACATGGTAGTATGTGATTTTGATCCATATGTAACTATGGTACTATGATTTGTGATACGGCACATGATAGTATGTGATACGCTCCATACGGTATCATGGTGCGATGATTTGTTATATGGTGAAATTCCTGATATCTATATGGTGAAATTCCTGATATCTATATGGTGAAATTCCTGATATCTATATGGTGAAATTCCTGATACCTATATGGTGAAATTCCTGATACCTATATGGTGAAATTCCTGATATCCGATGTGGTGAAATTCCTGATATCCGATGTGGTGAAAGTCCTGATATCCGATATGGTGAAAGTCCTGATATCCGATGATTGTGATATGGTACATGGTAGTATGTTGATTCGGATCCATACGATACCATGGTACGATGATTTGTGATATGGTACATGATAGTATGTTGACTTCGGTCTATACGGTATCATGGTACGGTAACTTGAGACATGGTACGACCGTATGTGGTATGTTGATTTCGATCCATACAATAGCACGATACGATGAAACTTGTTTGGTAATAAAGATAGTTAATGTTACCTTTACATATTCTTTAGAATTGTGTAGTAAGACTTAGTAGTGAATGTTACTTTACTTTAAGTCTTTATATCTATCTCTTGGTAATGAATGATGAATACTGGTAGTATATGACTATCGAATGATTGTATGGAAATTGGAAGTGTGGATGTGGGTAGTATTGAGCATTATAGGCCTTTGGACACGATTTCGGTTATGAGATTTTGTTCATAGGATTACTTGCTTTCGTTTTACTCTCACTAGCATGTTATGCTAATGGTGCTACACTTACAAATTTTCAGGTAAACCTCGAGCTAAGAAGCGTGGTAAAGGAGGTGGAGCCGCGTGACTAGTCGAGATGGTGTATGGACAATATTAAGAACTCATTTTGGTTTAGCATTCATTGAATGCTTGTAAATTATTCCATCTTTACATACTTATGTCTTTTTGAGCCCGAAAGGGTATTTGTGTAAAATATGTCTATGTTTTATGATTTAAATATCTTTTAGAATACGCATTCCTGATTTATCGCTTTTTATGGAATTTGGGTTGTAAAACAGGTTTTGGCTATTCGATTTTTAAACGAACCCACGCCGTTTTTCTTTAAAAGTCGAGTCTTCCGCTGTGCATTTGAATTTAAAGAATTTAACGGGTTCGGGTCGTTACAAAGGATCTAACCATTATGCTTAAAAAAAAAGATACTATTATTGAACTGTTTTTCATAGGTATTTTTAATAAATTTGATTGATTTTTGGTTTTTTAAATTCAGTTTAATAATTTATTGAACTATTTGATATTTTTTATTATTATTTTCAATGAATTTATTAAATTTTTTTAATTTTTTTAGATTAATAAATTATTGAATTATAATTATAATTTTTGAAAAATTATGATATTTGAGTAATTAGTAACTAATAATACGTTATATCAATAATTGCCAAAAAAAAAAAAGGAAAAAAAAATCAATATGTCGGCAAGAAACGGCGCTGCAACTTAATCTTGACACGCACGCACCCTACGAAAGAGATGCTTTATCACAATGAAGATAGTGGGCTTAGTTCCGTACTCTTTTATATTTCTTTTCTGAGTTGGCACTGGCAGCCGCAATTTTGATGCGCTACAATTTTAGGCTGATTTGGATTTTTCTGGCGACAACGTTAGCTTCTTGTCGGCCAAATATCTCTCTCTCCTCTTTTGGGAGATTTGTGTTTTTTTTTCCTTACAGCTTAAACGTGGTAGTTCGGAAAAACATGTTAATTTTTTTATTGAAGTAAATAATTTATGGGTTTCGTCTTTTCTACAAGTCATTTCTATCTGTTATTTTTAGGTACTATGTTTGTGAGGTTATAATTACTCGAGAGAAATGAACGTCTAAATATTGTTGAACACATTTTTTTCCAAAAACTTATGGCCCCATTTCAAGCTATTCACTTTCTAAATGGAATCAGTCAACTGTAATGGAGAAAAAAGTTTTGATTCATATCCAGTAATGCTAAATGAAAGAATTTTTTTTCCTTTTTTTCAATACAAGTATTTTACCACTTATTCACCACACCACGTGATATTCTTTTTAACATAGAAAGATTTAAAATTTTGACATTTTTTTGTTTAATTTTTTTATGATTTATAAATCTTTTTCTAAATGATTTTTGTTTTATTAATATTTAAATTATTAAACGTATTATTATGTTCTATTTAAAATCTAAAGTATTGTATAGTCAAATCATTCAAAGAATTATATGTAGTTAATTTTCTTTTTATTTAAGACAATTTTTTAACTTCTTCATTTTTAAAATTTTTACTACCAAATAAAAAATAAACCGCTTGTTTACTCTCTCAATATATATTAGTTAATTTTTTTTTTCATTTATGGATTATTTATTTCTAATTTTAATTAAAATTTAAGAAATTATATATATTTTTCTGTTTGATTTTTACATATTTCTAATTAAAAAAATTTATATTTATTAAATACTATACTCTTACTAATTCAATAAAGTATATTTTGTTGTAGATGTTTTTTTTATCTTAACTGTTTTTTTTAAACAATTTATTTTTTTATATATTTTAAAATTAGTTATCATCACGTTTATTAAATTATTTAATATTTTGAATATTTCAATATAATTTATTTTTCATAAATGATGAATTAATAGTTATTCGTTTCCATATGTTGTTTGTAATTTGATGTTGTGAATGCAATAACAAGCCAAGAAATTTATTAAAAAAATTGACAATTTCTTATTCATTTAAGAGAAATTTTTACTTATCTAAAAAAACATATTTTAATAAAAATGTAAATAGTCATTTAATAGAAAGTAGAGTATAAATAACAATCACATGTTTAGAAATTTGAAGATTTAAAAAGGGTATATATAATGACATATTAAGAATTTTAAGATTTTAAAAAGAGTATAGTAGTTCAAAAATATTTCTCAAACATCCATCTTTTTATATATTAAGGATAATGATCATATATTGGGTTATATAGGGATATAGCCACAAAATGACCCAAATAAGGGTAAATTACTACTTTCCATAAAATAAGGTCAAATAGTCATTTGGAGGCAACAAAAATACCAATCTTCCTTCACTTGGGTACTCAAAACTATTCTAGTCACAAGAGCTAATTGGTTCCCATCCTCCACTTCATCATCAAACTCCTCAGCCTCCTCCTCCTTCTCTTCCTCTTCATTGTCACTTTCCTCCCCATCTGTGACTATCTCCAAATTTCTAATGATCATAGCCCTTTTATTAGGACAATCTTGGCTTATGTGTCCTATTCCTTGACATTTCCAGCACTTTATGTCCTTATATGTAACGTCCCGTACTTTCGGTAAGTGTTAAAATAAATAAACCTTATTTATTTTATTTTATTTTAATATTTACAGGAAGTGTGGTAATTATTGATTAAATTTCTTTTTTTATAGGAATTTAAAATAATTACTTTATTAGTAATTTGGAAATAAAGGAAATAAAAAAAAAAGAAGGAGGTGGCGTGGGAAAGGGAAGGAAAAGAAAGAAAAATAGGGTTTCAATCTCTCTTTGCCTCTTTCACGTGAAAATCAAAGACAGTGACCAAGGTAAGGAAATTCTTCATCTTCTTCTTCCTTCTTGGATTAATCCAAGAGATCTCGAGCCTTTTGATTCAATTTGCTCTTGATTTTAGGTTTGTTTCTTGTTGGGGTTTCCTTTGGTGAAGGGTGGTGAAGATTAAAAGAGTATTGTGGCCATTTGAGATCAAGATAAGGAATTTTCTCTTCTTTTAAAATTCTGGAATTTTGTGTTATTATGGTTTTAACCTATCAAAGTCCTAAAAATTATCATTCTTTCCTTCAAAATTTTCCATTCTTTTCAAACCCTAGAGAAACCCTAACCTTAATCTTTTGGAAAAAGCCCTTTACATGCACCTTCTCCACCAAACGACGCAAACCGGGGAGCCACGGGGCCGCCGTGCCGCTGCCATAGCAGCAGCCCAAAAGGCCGCTGCTGCCGTGGCAAGGCAGCCCTATAATGGGGCTGCTTTACGCGGTTTCGGCCCGACGCTTCGTGGTCGCTTCGTGGTCGCTTCGTGGTTTTTCTTTCTCTTGTAATTGTAGGTTTTTGGAATAGGTTTTAAGTGGTTTAGGTGCCTTTTCAGGTTCTTAATTTAAATTGGAAAGGAGTTCAAGTTTGGAAGAAAACTAAGCTTGAAAAGGTGAGTAGAAATTTGTTAAGTTTTAAATTATGCATGTTTGCGTTTTTCTTTTTCTTTACAAGTAATCTCTGAAATTTAAGCATGATGTTGGGTGATTAAAAGTATATTAAGGATGTTTAGGGGCTGTTTTTAAGAATTGAAGTGTTGGGGGTTTAATATGACAAAAAAAAAATTGGATTTTAAAGCATGCTTTAGGTGACTTTTGGTATCGGTATTTACATAAGTTGTTTCTTTGTGATCTTTGGCTTGAAACTAAACACTTATGCATATTTTGGATGTTTTCAAGATGTTCTAAGTTGCTGTCCATGAATGCCTTATTGATGAATTAGTGCCCACTAAGCCAACAATTAAGCCTAGGTGGCTAGATAATTATTATTACTCTGCTCTGGACTTTTGGAATCTTTTTCTCTATGTTTAGGTACTGTTTTGGGAGGCTTATTATAGGTGTTATGCTGCCGAAATTTAGTTAGATTATTAGAAAGTTTAAATTGCCTGAAAAAGGAGCGAAACTACACTAGTATAGGCTAGTTTCGCTTCTAGACTTGTAAAGTGCTGGGAGTTGTTGGAAGTGACCCAAGGATGTTTTGTTGGGTGAATTTGGGGCGTTTTAGAGTGGTTTTAAGGGAATTTTTCCAGAAATTCATTTTAGGAAATTTTCGGCCTTTAATGAGGGTATTTTGAGAAGTGTGAGTTTAGACTCGTATGAACATCATAGTAGTGATGTATAGGATCATATTACTTAAATACCTCGAGTAATATGGTAGCAGGTTCACTTTAAGCAAAGGCCTTGCTTAAAGAAGAATATTTGCCGTTAAGGGAGATTATACGGTTGTGCACGACTTTATAGCACTTAACGGGGTAGGTTCATTCCATATGTATAATGGAAAAGAATATTTTAAAACTCTTAAGGATTTAAACATGTGAAAACAGTTTTTAAATGCCTTGTTGAGTATAGTCTCTTTTTGTTTGCGGACAAAAAGGAGATTAGAGGTATTAGGAAAGTTAATGATCGAAAAGTTTTAAAATGAGAATGGGAGTTTAGAACTGTTTCGAAAGTCTATATTCTTTTAATTTGAGGATTAAGAGATATTGTGGAGGGATGTATTAGTTAAGAGAGCTTTGGGTGAAAGAGTGATTTCGGAAGTTGTGATACCGATAAAGGACTTAAAGTCTTAGAAAAATCTCTCATGGCGTGATTTTTAATTTAACATTTTTCTACTCATTGGGCGTAGCCTCATGATGCTACACTTATTTTTTTTCAGGTAAAGGAAAGAAGAAACTGGGTGGCTGATGCGGTTCGAGGTGGTGACCGGTTGGCGTGGATTTGCTCGCTAGCGAATCTTTTTATCTATCATTATGTTGGGGAAAAACTTTATGATTCATGTTTTGTTTTGTTTTGAATAAAAACAATAGTTAATGTTTATTTTGAGAATTCTTAGGCAATGGATGAATTTGCCTTTTTCTTTGATGTTTTATTGATTTCAATAAACCGATCGGTTATGAACTATTTCTGAATTTGATTTCAATAAAGAGAACTATTTGATGATATTTATTTGCTTCCACTGTGATTATGTGTCTCAATGTATTTGGGAATTTTATCGGTTGTTACAGTTGGTATCAGAGCCCTTATGGTTCTGAAGACCACAAATCCAAACCAACCGTCACTCAACGAACTCATCGACACCAGGTTTCATTTTTCTTATTTTATGCCATTAATGAGAGTACTAAGGACTTTAAGTTTTAATAAGATATGACTTCATGTAATGATTGTTGTATCTTATGTGTTTTATTTGTGCTGTTTTTCAGTATGCCTCCTCTAGATATGCCAGGACGTGGTAGGGGCCGCGGCAGAGGCCGAGGTCGAGGTGGACGGGGACGCGGTCAAAGACATGCTCACTAAAGTTGTTGCAATCAAATACATGCTCTATTTTATCCTCATATTGCAAGTACTCCTCCGGATTAGACCTCCCATGGAATGGTGGAATTTTAAGCTTAATACCCCCTGGGTTTCTCTCTTCAACTCTTTCTTCTTGTAACTCCCTAATAGGTCTCCTAGGTGGCCTTAATTCTCTTCCTCTTCCTCTACCTCTACCCCTTCCTCGACCCCCTCCTTGTTCTCTCCAAGGTTTACTCCAGCCAATAAAGTAACATTGTCATCTCCCTCATCTAGGTTCTCTTCTCTTTGCTGGTTGTTAGCTAGCTCTTATCTACCCATACGCTCATTAAGCTCTTCTAAGGTTTGGATAATCCTAGCAAAAGCCCCTATTTGTGCCTCCCTCCACCTAGCATCACTAATCTCACCTCGATTATTTCCCCCTTGTGTCATGATGTTCCTCACAAAGTAATAAGTATTATGGACCTTAGAACACTCCCTCACTATATGTCAGTCAAGGAAACACTCATGTTTAACACTCAAGGTAGGCCAATTTGTATGTAGGTGCTCGGATATAAACTCACTTTTAGGTAAGAAATGTGTTTAGAAAGCTACAAAAGTAATTCAATTAAAAAAATACAACTAATTATGAAAAGAAACAATAATAGAATAAGAAAATAAAATGGTAGGAAAAAACAGATTTTAAGGCAAGGAAAAACTAAGAAAATGCCAAATATGGTAAGTCAAAATTCAGAATTATTGGCAATGAATTTTAAAGTGAAAGATCATATATTGATCAATCAATCCGTTATTGAGAGTGTATAATTGGAAAAATTCAAAATAATAATGAGAATTGAAAATGCCAATCAATCAAAAGACAAGATCCTGAAATTTAGGAGCAGATTGCGCACTGATTTGATTTTCAGAAAATGAATGGTTTACAGATCGGTTTTCCTTAAGTGTCCTTCTTGAAAAGGAAAGATAACTAATTAAATTAACTTTTCTATTCATATATGGAAAGATAATTCAAATTATTTCATGCATTTTAGACAGCTATTCAGAGCACTAAATGCAACAGATTCAATTATGGAAAGTATGAGCAAGATTTGAGTGTCAAACGGATTTGAATTCAATTGTTGTGTAATTTATGGATCTAGATTGAAAAAATAACATTTAAAATTAAGAATTACATGAAAAGGTTGTATCAAACTCAGAATTTCCAAAGCAAAGCAAAGACGAACACAAGATGAACAATTTTGGTGCACTCGGATGAAAAGTCTCTTTCTTACTTCCTTTTTATTTTATTTTCAAGATCAGAATGTGATCTACAAAGATCAGCACGAAAAGAAAAGGAAAAATGGTGGTTTGGAAAGAAATGAAAAGACAAGGCAGATTTGAAAAAAACAAGCAAATTGTAAGGAAATTAAAGGATAGAATCAAAGCTAGAGTTTGGCCAAGGTTTCGACCAAAGCTCTGATACCAACAAATAAGGCAAACCCAAATTGCAAGTACAAAGACCCTATGCTATTATGCTTAGCATGAACCTTTGAAGCAAGAACTCAAACCCTCCTTAACTAATTGGCTTCAATCAAGAGATTAAGGCTAGATGAGATAACCTCTTAGATCAATTATCTAGAGACAAGAATGAGGTTTCTTGTTCTAGATTGAATCACTCGACAACTAAGTTGATCAATCCCTAGTTGAATGTCTCGGCAACAACCCTAAACATAAGAATTGCAAAGAAAATGAAAACTCAATTTGGTTTTCAAAAAGAAACTCTGAAAGAGTACTTGTTTTTCATTCAAAATAATATGAGTTTTAGAAAGTGTTCCCATGGCTTTATAAGCCTACAATCAGCAAAAAGGAAAAGTAAACATATAAGGAAAACCAAGCATTAAAGCATTCGATTACAATTAGCAAAAACAGAAAAGGAAAGTAGAGCCCTTAATGCACACGTCTACAAATAAGGAAACTTTGACTAAAATTCAAATAAAAGTGAATCTAATTTTCTTAGTTGTTGCATTCTTCCCCTAAAGCATAATTTAGACTTGCATAAGGTTATTTTTGTAGATATCTTTCTTATGGATTTGTAAGTTGAATACATTGATCTTCAAAGTGGGATATGTCAAGTCTTCATCCAAAATGGGCTGCTCACTTGGAAATAAAGCTCGATCCGAGCCTAGCCATTCTTGCACATGAGTAATAAAAGCTTGTGGATCTTCTTTGCTTTAGATCTTGTGATTAGGCTGGTTGGAACATGTATTGGAGTGGGAGTGCTTCCATGATCCTTATCAACCTCAATCTAAAAGTTTAACTCCCTCACCAGCGGTAAATCGGGTAACTCAACAGGGAAAACATCAGTGAAATCCCTCACAAAAGGCACATAACTCAAGCTAGTCTCTGGTACAAATGTATCAACCACACTAGCTATAATAACCCAACAATCCAACACTCAGAAGCATTCTAGCATCTATCATAAATATCAAAGTGGGTGCTACTCGGCCATTAGACCCACGAAAACGTAAACTTGTCCTACATGGACACATAACATCAACAACTTTCTCAGTACAAACGACAATGGCATGATTGGCTGATAGACAATCCATAACCAAGATCACATCAAAATCAGGTATATGCATAACAATCAAAGTAGAATATGAACAACTATTGAGAATACACATGTCATTAGTACTAATCACATTACCAACAATAATAATCTTCCCCATTGGGATAGAAACACGCATCTCAAAACCCAACAGTCTCGACTTAAGAGCTGCCAACTCAACAAAATGAGATGAAATAAAAGAGTGACTATTACCCAGAATCAAACAGAACAAAAGTCAAATGACACAAAACTGAAAATGTACCTGTCACTACCATACATGTAGCCTCAGCATCCTTTCTAGTAGCAAATATAGAAGCATGATGTTGAGTAGATGGAGGAGGTAACATACGGAAATCTGTACTGTTGAGCCTGTCTACCTGATATCTACCTCTGTCCTGACCTCTACCCCTACCCTGCAAACATACCGAGCTGACAGTGCTTGCTATAGTTTCTTCTGACCATCCTGACCCTTGTTACTACGTTGTGGTTGTTGTGTCTGATATGCCCTACAAAAGTGGTATGATTCCCAGTTTGATCACAAGCATAGCATCTTGGTTGAAGTGTGCATCTCCCCAAATGGAATCTGGCATAGATATTGCAGTAAGGATGAACTTGTCCCTGTGCTCTCGGCTGTCCATGTTGAGCTCTACCTCTAACCTGCTGTTGCTGCTGCTGCTCCCTCCGCTATGGCGGTAGCCCTCGACTAGCATGGTTGTCCTCTGCCTTCCTCTTCATAAATAAGATCTGTCCTATAGAAGCTGGTTTTCCTTCTTTTCATAAGATGCAAAATCCAAAAAAAGGACAAACTCTATGTAACGTCCCGTTATTTTGAAGTGATTTTTTATTTATTTATTTATTTTAATTAAAGTATTTAAGGTTAATTTAAAAGTAGTGATTTCGATTTTAGTAGTTATTTTAGTCCGAAATTCTTTTTAATCGTTTTAATACTTTAAATTAGTTTCGGTGACTTTTATAATTATTAATAGGCCAATTAATAATTATTGATCACCTTTAGATTAATTTAAGAGCTTCGGGTTTTGATTTATAAGTCAAAAGTCATTAAAGGACGCAACCATCATTTCCAAATTTCTTAAAAATATCTAAATACTATTCCTTCATCTTTAAAAACACAACATTAACCAAAAGTTGACCAAAATTCATTCTTTCTCCTCTTCAAAACCGTAGCTTCAAGGGTTTGGGGGGAAACATTCGGGTTTCGTTCGTTTCTTGACGAATCGACTCGATTTCGGTTGCATCGGAAAGCCCTCGAGTCTAGGATTCCTTTCCACCTAACAATCGTGCTTTCCACTCGGGTTCTATGGACTTCTCGGTAAGTTAAACTTCAAACTCTAAGCTCCAAATAGTGTTTTAATGGAGTTTTCTCTTTGATTCTTCGATTTCTTGCCGAAGAATTTGATGATTTTAAGTACGGTAGTTGTTTTTAGTAATTTTGGAAACTTTCCCTAAACCCTAAAACCGAGTTTCAGTCGAAACCCTTCCCATTTGAAATTTACATCATGGGGGTTGTTTTGGGGTTTACTTTTATTGATATATTGTTTATTTTAATTAAATTCGGGAAATCGATTATTGTCCATAAACCCGAATCATCGATACCCATTGAAATCGGGAACTTCGAAACTACTTAAAACCAACTCGAAACACCTCTAAAGTGCCTAAAAGCCGGAAAACCGAACCCGAAACCCATTTTTCATTGAAGGGCCGAAAGCACCCTTTGGGGTTTTCTGGGGATTTTCGTCGTTTTGATCTTTTAGATGTTAATTGATCGATGTATGATTTATTAATGATTGTTAGATATACTTTTAATTGTAGGTCTTTTGGATCGTCGATTGATCGTGCTATCGGAGAGTTGGAGCAAAACTACTTTGGCTAAGGTGAGAATAAATAGGATTTAAAGTAATTTTAGAAACCGAATAAGTTGAACGGTTTGTAGGATCGGGAGTTGAGATTAAGATTCGAATCTAAGAGTAAAAGAAAGTGAGCTAGTGACCTTAGGATTAGGAGCTAGTTCTTTGAGTGAAAACTTTGAAGTTTCTCGAGGGAACATTGAACTTTTGAAAGTTCTAAGTTAGAATCGTTTCAGAGATTAGAATGGATCATTGAAAGTTAAAGGATCCAAACTTTTAGATAGAATGGTTAAAGGAACTCAAAAATAGAACCTTGGGTTTTATTTGGAAGTTTAGAATCCTCGAAAGTGTAGATTACTTATTTAAGATAAGATCTACTTTATTTAAAGTATGGAATTTCGATCTACTTATTGTTTTTCCGAAATTCCTATTTAATTACTTTATGCATAAGGACATCTATGATCCTTTTACTTTATGCACTTTATTTTAACCACTTTACCTTTATGCCCTTTCGATTATGTTGAATGTTTATATTTACTTTACTAGCACTCGAAAGCATAATTCATATCATATCATATTGCATAATCGAAATTGGGAGGAATAATGAGACATGTAAAGGTTGCAGTACTTTGCATTGTCTGGTATTATTCGTTTTATATTTTCGTATATGTACATGAGGAATGCTAAAGGACTGCAGGACTTTGCATGATCGGAGAAGATGGATAATGAGATAATGATGGAACTATACGAGTTCACATTATCTGGTATTATCCATAATTACTATGATACATATACGAAGATACAGAGTGAATGAACTGACCTACGAGAGCTTCATTACCTGTATTCAGTGAGTGAGATAATGAGGTGAATGAACTGACCTACGGGAGATTCATTATCTGACATTATTCACTAGAGATGGGAAGATATTATAGAAAAGACTTTGTATATTTTATTTTGGAAAGTGAGTTTAATGAGGTGAATTAACTGACCTACGAAAGCTTCATTACCTGTCATTATTCACTAGAGATGGAATTCTATTATTGAAAGGACTTTGTATATTTTATTTTGGAAAGCGAGATAATGAGGTGAATGAATTGACCTACGGGAGTTTCATTACCTGACATTATTTGCATGTGATAGTTATATATATGTAAAGGTTATATGTCCTTTATACTTGTTTAGCGAATTAATGAATAATGATTAGACTACGTGTACTAATATTATCGTCATTAATCGCAAATTGTGATTGTTGAATATGTTAAGTCCGAGTGAGCTTAACATTATTATATTAAAAATAACAAAAAGTAAACTTTTGGTAGTCGAGTGCTATAGGAAAAGAAGATTGAATTGGTAATGAGAGAATACAAGGTTGTATTGAACCTTGTATAACTATTATGTGATATATGTAAGAGAACTAGTTTCTCAACAAATTGGAAGATCTTGAAATTGGAGATTAAACATTTGAATATAAACCTTATATATAGTATAAGGTATATAAAGAAAATGAGAAATAAATGCTATATGCATTACTAAACCATACCCAGAAATGCTTGGAATATAGTTCCACAATTATATTGGAGAATTGGTAAGTAAAAGTGGATCACTGGGCTTTATTGTTAGCTCATGATATTACAATCAATTTCAGGTATGCTCGGGGTTCGTGGAAAGGGGAGTTGGTGCTGCATGATCGAGAGGATGATGGATCAGAGATGGACTTAATTTGTGTATTTTGTATCTTTCAAATTTGTACAATTGTATTAGCACTTAAGAGCTACACGTCTTACTTTTATGATTATTAGACCTTTTGAACTCCTGAATAGGAACTTGAAGTTCCTTGTGTTTTAAATTTCAGAATTGAAATGTAAACAGGTTTGGCTAGCCAACTTTCAAACATAACCTTGCCATTTTTTTTAAAACATAAAGACTTCTGCTGTGTTTTAAATTTAAATGATTTAAAAAGGAGTCGGGTCGTCACACTCTATAGGTTCGTCACTCAAATCTTGAATGAACTTAACTTCATAGATCATTTATTTTCTTGCAAAGAAAAACTGGTGTCTCTTAAGTACCTTAGTTCAATAATGTTCTAACCTTCTAGCATAGGATTCACCTTAGAGTCTATCTTGAAAAGACTCACTAGGTCCAAAATATGACCTACAAGTTTCTCAAAGTTCACCATCCCAATTAAATGGTCAAACACATTGTGATTTGAAGTTCACCAAACAATATGTAACGTCCCGTTACTTTTGGGGGTGAAGTTTTTTTTTTTTATTTTATTTATTTATTTTAATTAAAGTATTTAAGGTTAATTTAAAAGTAGTGATTTCGATTTTAGTAGTTATTTTCGTCCGAAATTCTTTTTAATCGTTTTAATACTTTAAATTTATTTCGGTTGTATTAATAATTATTAATGGGCCAATTAATAATTATTAATAACTTTTAGATTTATTTACGAGCTTCGGGTTTCGTTTTTAAAGTAAAAACAAAAGAGGGACGTAGGCGTCATTTCCGATTTCTTAAATATCTAAACACTATTCATCCTTCTCCTTTAATAAGCCAAAATTAGACAAAAATCATAAAATGTCTTCTCATTTTTCATCCCACACCCGTAGCTTAGAGAGAAAAAAAGAGGAGAGAAAGAATTTGTCACCCCGGCTTCGTTTCTCGACCGTTTTCATCGTGCCTTAGCTCGTTGGAAAGCTCTCGAGACGTACTTTCTACTCATCCTAACAATCGAGGTTTTCGCTTATTTTCTCGAAGCCTTAAGGTATGTTAAAGTTTCTAATTTTTGATGTGAATAGTGTTTTAATGGAGGCTTTGAGTTGTAAGCTTCGAATTCGTTCACCGAAGCTTGAAGGTTTCATTCGGGGAAGTCTTTATGGTCAATTTTAGAAACTTTCCCTAAACCCTAAAACCGAGTTTGAGCCGGAAACCCGTCCCTTGTGATTTTCCCTCTTTGGGCTATGTTTAGGATGTTAGGTTCTTTGTGTTTTTGCTTTTTAGTTAGTTTTTCGAAAATTGATTAATATGCAAAACCCTAATTTTCGGTTACCCATTGATTATGCAAACCTCCAAAGTATTCGAAACCAACCCAAAACACCTCTAAAATGCATAAAAGCAGGAAAACCAAACCCGAACCCCTTTTTCCCTAGCTTGGCCGAGAGCTCCATAAGGGTAGAATCCGGGATTTTCGTGGTTTTATGTGTTTAGATGTTGTTTGATTGCTTTTCGGTTAATTAATGTAATTTAGGAATAATTCGTTTGTAGGATTGTGAATTGATCGTGAATTTACAACCTCGGATTATTCGGAGCTTGTCTTCAAGCTAAGGTGAGTTTAATGTGAAAGTTAGTGGTTTTATGAATTTAGTTTCGTTATGTAATTGTTTATCGATGTAAAGAGGGTGATAACTTCTTAGGATTAAGTTTTGGTCGGAGACTTTAATTTGGAAGTGTGTGTGGAGAAAGTTTGGATTTATGGATAGTTCGATGAATAGGAAACATCGGAGTGATTTGGAAATATGGTAATAAGATTTGGAGATGTTAGATAAAAGTGAGAATGGAAGTAACTTTAATGGATTTGGAAGTTAAAGTAATTAGAAGATGCACTGGAGTGATAACTCGTGTAATCTAGTTAGTTGGGTTTCTAATTAACTTAGTAGAATTCTTTGGAGTTTAGCTAACTTTTGGAGACCTAGGGCACATTGATTCACACATGGTAGTATGTTCATTTTGATCCATATGTAACCATGGTGTGTTGATTTGTGGGAACCTTGAGCACATTGATTCGGCACATGATAGTATGTTGATTTTGATCCATATGTAATCATGGTGCGAGGGTTTGTGAAATAGTACATGGTAGCATGTGATTTTGATCCATATGTAACCATGATACTATGATTTGTGATACGACACATGGTAGTATGTTGATTTTGATCCATACGTATCATGGTGCGATGATTTGTTATATGGTGAAAGTCCTGATATCCGATATGGTGAAAGTCCTGATATCCGATATGGTGAAAGTCCTGATATCCGATATAGTGAAAGTCCTGATATCCAATGATTTGAGATATGGTACGACCGTACGTGGTATGTTGAGTTCGATCCATACAATAGCACGATACGATGAAACTTGTTGGGTAATAAAGATAGTTAATGTTACTTTTACCTATTCTTTAGAATTGTGTAGTGAGACTTAGTTGTGAATGTTAATTTTACTTTAAGTCTTTATATCTATCTCATGGTTTTGAAAGACCATTACCGGTAATTTTTGACTATCGAATGATTATATGGAAATTGGAAGTGTGGATGTGGGTAGTATTGAGCATTATAGGCCTTTGGACACGATTTCGGTTATGAGATTTTGTTCATAGGATTACTTGCTTTCATTTTACTCTCACTAGCATTGTTTGCTAATGGTGCTACACTTACAAATTTTCAGGTAAACCTCGAGCTAAGAAGCGTGGTAGAGGAGGTGGTGCCGCGTGACTAGTCGAGATGGTGTATGGACAATATTAAGAACTCATTTTGGTTTAGCATTCATTGAAATGCTTGTAAATTATTCCATCTTTACATACTTATGTCTTTTTGAGCCCGAAAGGGTATTTGTGTTAAATATGTCTATGTTGTATGATTTAAATATCTTTTGAAATGCGCATTTCCCAATTTATCGCTTTTTTCTGAAATTTGGGTTGTAAAACAGGTTTTGGTTATTCGACTTTTAAACGAACCCACGCCGTTTTTCTTTAAAAATCTAGTCTTCCGTTGTGCATTTGAATTTAAAGAATTTAACGAAAAGCGGGTCGTTACACAATAATATCCCCTTATAAAAGTCATCGATACCATGACCCGACAACATTCCCTCTCGATCTCAATAAAATACCAACACTCAACCTTAGTACTAGTTAACCCTGACAATTTACTAAATATGGATCTTGATAAGTCGACCTCAAGTATTTCAAATTTAGATTGATACATCATAGTCTAATAGAGACCAGACTAGGCCATTAACCAATTAACACAGTAGTTAATGGTCCTCATTGAGACCCATCATGAAATATTCTAACTTCCTCTTTTGAGTGATAACACACTTCCAACTTAACACAATACTATCACAAAGATTTACCACTTACCATAATTCAACTTTCTCAACTCAAACTAGGAACTTGTTCCTTTAATTGAATATAGGTTACTAGACCCGAGCCAGATTGATTAGTTATCAACAATTACTCACCTTAAACAGGCGTTTCATCTCTTAGGAGTGGGCTCCAAACAATCATGCCCCTTTTAACACATAAAATGTCAACCACATTCACTAACACCACTAGTTAGCAATTGTGTGACAAATAAATTTTAATCAAACGTTGAGGATCAAATAAGCAATCTCTCAGAGTATCTCGTCTCCTTCAAACTGACTTTACGTCAATATGCTTAACGAGGTGTAAAACCTCCAAAACTACACGGGGTCATTCACATTCTTAGCACCCTTATCAAGATCTCAACCTTGGGTCAAATAAACATCACCACATAGTGGTTTTACGAGGAGGTGCAATATCACAAATACAAATAACGGTTAACAACCTTCTCATAAACTTTTCGACTATTAAAGAAATAAAGCTTGAGTATAAAAGTTCTAGTCATACCTGGTGCCGCTGATCTCGAACGACGATTAGAGAGTGGACTTAAAACAAAACATGAAAAACAAACATGCGTCGCATGTAGTCTACAGAATCCTAAGGCTTTGATACCAACTGTGACTGCCCGACTCCTTTTAAATCATTTAAAATCAAAATGCAGCGGAAGTCTTAGTACAAAAGGGCATGAATACATTTAAAATTTGAACTATCCAAAACATGTTTACATTTTTCACAATTAGAGAATTTTTAAGGACAAGGAAAATGTGCATTTTCCGATGCAAAGTTTAAAGGGGTTTCAGAGTTATTTAAGTTTAACACAAAAAGCTCTCATGAGCTTAAATACAATGTACAACCCAAAAAGAGAATATGAAATAACATAAGTCCATGGACTTCAAAACATCTCTAGCCCATCTCTACATCTTCATAATCCAAATAAGACAGTAATAGCTCCTCTCCCACGACCTCGACCACGGTCGATATCTGAATTTTTTTAATATCGTGAGCTAAAGCCAGCCTAGTGAAGATAAACGGAAAATAAAGTAACATTAGACTCCAAACCCATATCCAGATTTGTATCTAATAAAGTTTACATATCAAGTATTCCAGTTTCACTTACCAAATCTCCCAAATAATTGAGGAACTAACTTCCAAGCATTTAGAAGGACGTGTTTCATAACACAAATAACATTCTTATTTCAATCTCTTTAATACCTTATACTATACATAAGGTTTTCATCAAATATTACAATCTCCAATTTCAAGATCTTCCAAAGAAACAAGAACTAGCTCTTAAGCATTCAAAGTACTAAATTTCACTATACAAGTCAATCTCATTCCTTTTCTTATAGCACTGGGGCTATACATCATATTTCATTTCTTTTCCCTATAGAAATGTAGGCTATACATAAGGTTATAGTTTTTTTCTCTATAGAAACTTAGGCTATAAAATAAGGTTTACATTCCTTTATCTTTAATAATTAATTCTAAGCTCACGCGGTTTTAACATATTCAAACATGATAATTCGCGATTAATGTCGATAATGTTACACTACAACAAATACTCTATACCATAGCATTCCTCTATGGCGTTTTGTATAACACGCAATGAATGAAAGGGTCATTCTTATACACAACAATCAAAATTTTACTCTCGCTTTTTTCTTTTTCGTCTAAAAAATATTTTCCATTACTTTCCCTCTCAATCGCTCAGACCACGAAGATGAAGTCTCTCAATCGCTCAACCGATCTCCTAATTTCCCTCGTTCTCTTCATTTTCGTTTCAGCCGCTCAACTGATCTCTCTCTTTCTCTTAGATCGCCACCACCTAAAACCTACGGCGGCCATAACTAATTAAATTAAATCTCCGCCTCCATCTCCAACGACCTCTCTTTATATCCGACCCTTTGTAAGTTCCATATTTTCTTTCAGTTTCTGATTTAATTTTCATGATAGGTTTCTAATTATGAAGCCTATCATCATAGTTTGTTTGTCATTAAGGTTAAGCTTAGTTAAACCCCTCTTTATCAGTTTCTCTCAACGAAGAAGACGAATGAGATGAAGGTGCTCTCTCTAATCGAAGGAGACGAAGGTGCTCTCTCCAATTAAAATGGTCTTCAAGTTATGTCTCTCTTCAATTCAAGCTGACCAATTTCTCTTCAATCGAAGTATTTTACTAAATCTTTAATCAATTTCTCTTAGGGTTATCATTTACTGCTTGGTTTTTTTTTTTTATGATTATTGTTGTATTTTTTAAATAAGTTTTACTCATAGGGAGATGAGCTTCAGCTTATAGATCTATGATTATTGCAATCGTTTTCTAGTTTTTTTTTTTTATCTCTTATGAGGTTTTAATCTGTTTTGATTTCTTATGAGGTTTTTGATTTTCCAAATGTAGCACTATAACTTCTTGTCATTCCTCCTCCCATATCCCCCATGATTGTAATCACTTTTCAATTTGTTTACAGGGAGGGGAACTTTGCTCTCTAATTTACAACTTGACTGTTTCATTTGCTACGTATGTGGCCATGAATGACATTACTCAATTTCATACATACATTCACTCCATGCTCATTCATCATTCGCTTGCTTCTATCAACATTCCTTCAAAGCATGTAAAAGAAACTAGCTTGAAAAGAATTTCTCATATTTCAGAAGTTGAACTCTGCCTCCACCCTAATTCGAAATTTCAGAAGTTGAAATTCCAGTTTGTATTTTTTCCGCTCTCTTACTTCCTTTTTATTTTTTTTTTTGCGCTTGAGGGATCAGATCGATGTTTCCCTTGATATCAAAGAATTGTCTCATTATTTTTGGGCTTGAAGATTGCTAAGAAGACTAAGGAACAACATAATTGGAGCTGATGACCATGAAAGAAGCACATATATTGAATTTAGTAAAAGAAATTGATGAGATGAAGTAAAAGTTGAATGAAATTGAATTAAAGCTTGGTGAGATGAGTTTTGATTACTATCTATGTTATGTATGTGTAATTGATTGTTTAATTTTATACTGTAGAAGTTAGCATTTTGGATTATTCGTATCAAGTTTGCATTGAGTTACCTCTTGGTATTTAGCATGTTTTACTTTTTACCAATTAGATAAGTGTTCTCTTGCTTCAGGGATGGTATATATGTTCGGGTTCATGACCACTTGAAGAGCTTTCAGGGTAAAAGAATGTTAAATGTCTTTTCAATCAAGTACTACTTCTTTTAAATATTATTATTATTTTAAAATGTAATATTTGCCTCTTCAATTGAATGTTCATGATATCCCAAATGAGATGTAATCTTTTTTACTCTTGTTTACTCATGTGACTTGACCATTTGTCCCTTATTATTAACTATTATGCTGATTTATTATTTGCCTCTTCAATTAAATATTCATGATATCCCAAATGAGGTAGTTTTCTAGCTACTTAAGCTATATGTTTCTTCAATTTCAAGCATATTCATCACAAGAATTGACTTTCCAAATCTACGGTATTACCATTTCCTTGCTCATGTTAGTCTTAAAATTTAGGTTCTTTCGGATTCCATGAAGAAAATAGACTATGATGAGCAATTGAGAAAGGAGGAATCCAGGACTAAAAGTGTCTGCCAATAGGTTCTTGCATCATCTAGATATATCTTTATGGAATTATTGTTATTGTCTTCCTGATTTGTCCACGTGGGTGCTCATTTCTGAAAATGGTTCTCACGTGTAATTTTCTTGGATACTAAATTGTAATTTTCTCTGTTTGCTCACTCCAGAATGTGACAATTCTCATACCAATGTTGTCCTCACTTTCCAAAAATGAGATCTCTCTCTCTTTCTGCGCTACATTTCTTTGCAGTTCTTCTCTTTAGTTTAGATAAGAATGACCCCAACCAAATGGTGCTAGAGTAGATACTGTATGTTACTTTGAAAATTTACCATTAAAGAATTGATTGTGATGACATAAAAAGTTAATTATGTAGTTAATACATATTGTGTCATGGCTATCCTGCAGTTATGGTAGCTATGACTTTAACAACGTGCTAAAACTGTTCTAGTTTCCTTTTTGTGATCAAATGAGTTTAGAATCATTTTGAAAAAGTATGCTTATGTTTGCTCCATGTCTTTGCGTATGTTTAAGTTCTTTCCTTTATCTATATTTAAGCAAGAGTTCAAAGTTTGGTGAATATTCTTTGTGAGCGGCAGGGGGGTTATGATGCATTGTCTTAATTGTGCAAGTGTATGAGTTTTATGCATATCTTTGTTTTTAGAAAAGCTAGAGTTCAAGTTTAGCAGATCTCACTTGCCCTTCTTCGTTTCAATTTTCCTTTTTATTTTTCTTGATTAGCATCAGTCGACCCCCTGTTTCATAATTTCATGTTGTTTCCTCCAAATTCACTAAAATTGTAATTTTCTCCGTTTGCTCACTCCAGAATGTGACAATTCTCATACCAAGGTTTCCTAAAAGGGGAATGAGATGGGTTTTTTTTATATCTTTTTAGGATTTTTTAAATGGGATATGCCTAGAAGATATCTTTTTAGGATTTGTTAAATGAGAAGAGTTTGTGTTTATCTTTTTCTTTGCTTATTTTAATATTGTTAGATTGATATTTTTGGTAATGACCATTTTTTAAACCTCTGGTTGTATATGAACAATTCTGTGAAAGAGATTAGGCCATTAATGAGTTGAAAAGGAAATTATAAAATAAAGATGGGGAGTTGCACTTACAAAAACTAGACTATAAAGTGGTTTTTTGTGCTTTCACTGATTCTTGATTGTTGGTACAAGACTGTTTTACATAGATAATTTATACTCTTTTCTATTTGATTTACAGGCTTGGGCCAAGGAAAATCTTCTTCGAGAACAAGATAAAGAGTGAGTGACCTACATGTTACATTCTTTTTCGAGAAGTCTATTATTTCTTCCTTCGTTAGATGCCACTAGTTTTGCTTTTCTAATAGCATGCCACATACTGAAGTTTAACACTCTTATGAATGTACTTTTATAAACATTTTGGTTGATCTGTTTATGGTGACCCCCTTGCATTATCAACTTTTAAAATTATACTATGCAATTATTGTGTTTCATAATTTTGATAACACTAGATGCATCTTAAATCTAGAAGAAATGTGATCATTTGGAAGTAGAAAGATTTTAGCAGATAAAACAAACGCATGAACTACAGAACACATTCATGAAAAAGAGTGCCAGCTTCTTAAGTTACAGCAGCAAGTTTGTGGAAATATTGTCTCTCCATATCTCTTTACTTTTTTTTGGTTTCCCATTTTTAACTTCCTTATAAGGTATCTAGTGTGACAAAGAACTTTTTGGGGTTTGCTTAAACATACATTTGGTGAAAGTATGTTTATATATTTGTACTTAATAGCAAGAAAATGAGAATATTATTTTGACTTGAGGATTTTTTAAATATAAATAATAAGTACTTAAATCTTGTTTTTGGTTCACTCTTTGTGTGTTGTAAAAGCTCATAGATATTAAGCCTTTGATTTCTAACTATAAATCATTAGTTAATTCTTTTTAATAAGAAATATTTTGCAAGTAGTGGAAAAGATTGTTTCATTCATGTTTTGCAGCTTGTGTAGTTAAAGAGAAAAAGGTAATAAGTACATGGTCATTTTTAGTTAGATAGTGTTATAGGATGCATGAGTGATACATTCCTTTGTAAGAGTTGCAAGATGAAATGAAACATTGTACTTTGTTTCTATGAGATGCAAGAAACACACCCTTAGTTTTCTCTATAATAAATATGGTCTATTATGTCATATAAAAAAACTAGGATTACCGCCGTCAATAAAAAATTTGAATAAGTTTTAGATGAACAAAGTGTAAGGTTTCCAAAGATATTAATACTAAATTGGTCTTTTTTTAAGAACAATAAAGAATGAATAGATGATAATGAAATATTAATTATTACAATCTCCTAATGACATCTTATTTATTTTTTATATTTTTTTAATTGCAGGGCTTTAGGGATGATGTCATGGTATTAATGAAAAAAGCATCACGATGAAGATAGAGCAACAAAAATAAGATATTTTTTTATATATAGTTCTAAGTAGTTGTGATATGATTATATAACGTGAACAATTGTGATTAGAATTCACATGGCTTGTAAATGTATCAACTTTGTATTGAGTGAGAATCTATATTATTCCTATTTATATCGTATTTAATGACATTATTTTTTCAATGTGATGACATACTATTGACTATTGTTTATACAAGGTGATTCTTTAAATTAATAAGTTAACATGTATTAATAAGAATATAAAAACAAATATATATATAATGATATGAGAAGTATACTATAGCGTTTTTTTTAAGATATAAAAAATAATTCATAGCGTTTTTAAAAAGATATGATATGTTTTGTAGCATTACGGTTATGTTATTGGAAACAATTTTTCATAGCTTGCGTTATAGCTTATAAAAAACGCTATAAAAAATCTCAGACTTTTAATTACGGGGGCTATCATGGCGTTACGAGAAACGCTATGAAAGATCAATCATAGCGTTTTATCGACGCTATAAAAAGCAATATTTGTTGTAGTAGCACATGGAGTCTTAACATTATTCAATAACTCGCTCAACAAATGTAAAGTATACGTAGCCTTTACATTAATATAACCATCAAATGCTTATAATGACAGTATTTAAAGCACACGCAGTCTAACAATACCTCATTATCTCCCTTTTCAAAACAAAGTACATATAGTATTTATACAAGGTTCAATCCACCCTTGCATTCTCTCATATATGTATCATAATAATTATACAAGGTTCAATCCACCATTGCATGCTCTCATATATGTATCAAAATAATTATTCAAGGTTCAATCCACCCTTGAATTCTCTCATATATGTAAACATAAAAGGAATAATACCAGACATTGCAAGCACACTCAGTCTATGCATTGTCTCATTATTCCTCTAATACGATCATGTAAAATAAACATAAATATAACCATTCAAAAGAACATAATGATAAATGATAAATGAATCACAAATTATCTTTTATACATAAAACAAGAAAGTAGGAAATTCTTGAAAAGACCAATGGATAATTCAAGCCAAACGACCTTCAGATAAATTCGAATCACTCACTTTATCATAAAAGTCTCCAATCCAATTATTCCATTCTTTTTAGTAAACATACGAAGTTCCTTATCCAAATTCCTTATTCACCCTATTATACTTGGAACCTTCAACTTCCAATAATCATTAGTAAACGCCGAAGCGAATCTGAACTTAGAACTTCCAAGAGTTAGTCGTTTCTTTCGAAAAATCCACGAGTTCTCTCAACTCAAATTAGAACTAATTCCCAAGCCTAAGCATGTTAGCTCATTTACTTTAACCCTTTTGATTCAAATTTCAATTTTAACTTCCGATCCTAAAGTCGTTCTACTTGTTCGGTTTCTATGTTTGCATTTAAATTCTATTTATCCTCACCTCAAATGTTTGCGTGACAACAAATTTCTTACATATCATCAAACAAGCAATCGCACCTACAATTCATCAATTGAACAACATTTTACAACGCATAACTAAGATGAGAAAAAGTGTGATTCTCGGGTGAATAGTTTTTTCATAAATCTGAGCTCGAAATCGTCAAATTCCTATAAGGAAATACATGACTTCAACTTCAAAACTCATTTAGAAAAAAAAAACCATATAAAAAGTTTTGAAAACTCACTTTTTAGGGCTTCCCTTAAAGAACGAGAAACGTAGAAAAGCAAGGAGAAGAGAATGATGAGCAAATGATTTTTTTCACTATTTGGATGTTTTCAAAGAGAAAGTGAATAGTAAAAGGATATTTTAAGAATTCAAAAATTACAAACTCGCCCCTCATTTTCTTTTAGCTTTTAAAAACGAAACCTGAAGCACTTAAACTTACGAAAAAGTGATTAATAATTATTAATTGGCTCGTTAATAAATATTAATACGCCCCGAGCAAAAATTAAGCTAATAAAGTAATTTAAAGGATTTACGAATGAAATAAACTCGTAAATTCTAAATTATAAATTGTAAATTAAATCTAAATACTTTAGATTAATAAAAAAATTTACCTTAAAAGTAACGAGACTTTACAACCATTCACATCAAAATTGCAGGTGAAATTTCTATTAGCTTCAGTTGGTTTTATACAAAATTTTCTATTTATAATTTTAGATTAATTCAGTTGGTTTTACACTAAATTTCTTTTTGATTTTGGGAACCATTGCTGGAGGTAGTGTAATTAATTCTGTTTGAAGAGACATATTAGAATTTGCTACCTTCCGTATTTTTGACAATCACCGTGGACTCTTCATTCATTCATCATCATAATCATCTGATGTAAGCAGTTTGTTTTTACATTTTTACCATTAATGGAGACAATTTTGGCTTTAATGGTTCATTTTGATTCACTGATTGCTTTTTTGATTCAATTTTGAATAAGGTGACTATAGCTTCTCAATTTCACTTACCAATGTTTGAATTGTAAATTTCTTTGATTGAATTACTTTCCATATGTTTCTCAATTTCACTTACCACTCATCTATTGGGTGTGGATTGATGATTCTCAAATGGTTGCATTTAACATGTAGGTTCTGTCATTTTTCCATATATATGATATGGTTACAAAATATATTTGCTTCTTCTTTCCTCATTTCTTTTTTGTTGTTTAGACACTAAGAAGAGAATATTTGAGCTCAAGAGAAATATTAGTTGGTTCTAGAAATATGGTTTCAAATGTTCCATATTTTCTTAAATTTATAGACTTCAAGTGATGTGCTAAAGATTGAAGGATGCACAAAAGATTCCCATAATTGAAGCTTTGTCTCTTATGTGACTGAATCATTAAATATTTTTCAATATCCCTTTTTTATTGTTTGGACTCAATTTTTCTTTAAATGTTTTTTTTAAAAAAGGAAAAAAAATCTTTTTGTTACCTTGTTGAATAGAATGAAAAAATAATCCGGGTTGAAAAAAGCTTCTATTTCATCATCTTTTGCCATGTGAGTGTTTTGATGCTTCATTTTATGAAAGGTTAGTGTAATTTTCATGAAATTTTATGTGAGGATGCATTATCAAACAATCATTTACATTAATCTCATGTAGAATATCAATCGAAGTAATTTTCATTCAGTTTTACTTAATGAAAGAATATGACTTTCTTGAAGCATTCTTTTTCTATCCTCTTGTGCATTGATGCTTTGATCTTCGCATGAAAAAGTATTGCATATGTTCCAATTCATTTTCAATAATTAAATGCTTGAAGTCAACCATGTGACAAACGAAGACCATGTTGTCATATATTTAACAGTAAAATGTTAAGTTTCTAATGAGATAATCCTAGTTTAAAAAACTCAACCTTTGCCGAATTAATTAGATAATTAATAACTCATAAATGTTTATGCTTGGTGTTTCCTCTAATTTGTAGCAACTATTGTTATTGTGGTTTTTCCTCTGAATGTGCATTTTTGTTTTTCAAATACAATTTTGCGAGCTCTTATGCAATCTATAAATTGTTTTGTATATGCTTATTTATTGCTTTGGTTTGGATATGCTTATTTTATTGCAGGCTCTTATATAATCTTAATGTTAAATTTGTTTTTGATTCAGGAATAGCCACCCTTGGATGAAGTCACTCCAAAACATCCTCAACTTACTGTAGGTATTCCTCACATTCAAAAGCCCCTCATTAAAAAATCTCAAATTACTAAGGCCTTCACCTTGTGTTAATGTAGTTAAGCAGATTAGCTAATGTTAGTTTTAGTTTAGGATTGTAGCAGACTTTTATTGGTGTTAAGTGTATACTTTGGCATTATATTTTTCTGCTTTCTTTATTGTGAATAAATAATATTTGTTTTTGTGATCAAGTATATTTCTAAATGCCATGTTTGAAGACATTGATTGTGCAACGACCCGCTTTCCGTTAAATTCTTTAAATTCAATTGCACAGCGGAAGACTCGATTTTTAAAGAAAAACGGCATGGGTTCGTTTAAAAATCGAATAACCAAAACCTGTTTTACAACCCAAATCCAGAGAAAGCTATAAATCGGGAATGCGCATTCCAAAAGAGAAATAAATCATAAGACATAGACAATTTTTACACAAAATACCCTTCCGGGCTCAAAAGACACATGTATGTAAAATGGAAATAATTTACAAGCATTTTAACAAATGCTAAACCAAAAGATGTCTTTAACATTGTCCATACACCATCTCGACTAGTCACGCGGCTCCACCTCCTCTACCACGCTTCTTAGCTCGAGGTTTACCTGAAAATTTGTAAGTGTAGCACCATTAGCATAAAATGCTAGTGAGAGTAAAACGAAAGCAAGTAATCCTGTAATGTCCCGTTATTTTTGTGATAAAAAAAATTATTTATTTTATTTTATTTAAGTAATTAAAGTTTATTTATTAATTGTTAATTTAGAATTGCAGTTTATTTCGGTTTAAATCTTTTAATTGACCTTTTTAGTTTATTTTCGTTTTAATGGTATTAATAATTATTAACGGGCCAATTAATAATTATTAATCACCATCAGGATAGTTTAAGATCATCGGGTTTCGTTTATTAGCTAAAAGTCATAAAAAGGGCAATTTCGTAATTTCCAAACTACCTAAATATCTAGATATTTTGGTCATCTTCTTTAACTATCATCTTTGACTCAAATTGACCAAACAAACTTCACCATTTTCCCTCCCCAACCCGTGAGCATCAAAGAGGAAGAAAGGATTTTCGATTTTCGTTCATTTCTTGCCCGATCGACTTAATTCTGGGTTTATTGGAAAGGTATCGGTCCTACAATCCTTTTCCACCCAACCATCGCACTTGCCACTCGTATTATACGGAGTTCTCGGTAAGTTTCTCTTGAAACCCTAAGCTCCAAATAGTGTTTTAATAGAGTTTTACTTGTTTTCCTTCGATTTCTTGTTGTAGAACTCGGTGTTTGTAAATACGGGAGTAGTATTAAGTGTTTTTGGAAACTATCCCATAACCCTAAAACCGAGTTTCAGTCGAAACCCTTCCCGTTTGAAATTTACCCTTTTGGGTTTGTTTATGGGTTAAAATTTAATGAAATAATGTTTATTTAAATTCAATTCGGGAAAGGGCTTAATGTTCAAAAACCCTAATTATCGATACCCATTGAAATCGGGATTATCGAATTTGCTTAAAACCAACACAAAACGTATTTAAATTGCCAAAAAGCCAAAAAACCAAACCCGAACCCCTTTTATTAGGGAGGGCCGAGAGCCTCCAAGGGGTGGTTTGGTGGATTTTTCGTCTTTTTGCTTGTTTAGTCGTTGTTTAATCGTTAGTTGGTAATTTATTAATTTTCGGGATATTAATCCTTTTGTAGGTATTTTTGAACCGCTTGTTTGATTGCTCTTCCGGTGCTTAGGAGCGAAGTCTTCACTTTTTCTAAGGTGAGAATAGTTAGAATTTAAAGTAACTATAGAAAGCAAATAAGTGCGATGATTTGTAGAATCGGAAACTAAGATTAGAATCCAACTTAAGATTAGAGGGAGTGAGATAGTGCCATAGGATTTTAAGTTAATCCTTTAAGTGAGAAACTTAGGATTTCTCGATGAAAGCCTTGAATCTTAGAAGATTCTAAGTTAGATTAGTTTCGGAGTTTAGAATGAATCATTGGAAGTTAAAGGATCCAAGACTTTGATAAAGAACGGTTGTTAGAACCTCGGATTATTGGAAGTTTAAAATCCTTGAAGGTTTAGGTTAATCGTTATGTTTTGATTCTTTACTTTGTTAGCGGAGTTCGATCGTATATCGTTCATCCGGGATCCTTGTCTATTTTACTTTATGTTCATTACTTTATGTTCTTTCGATTACTTTAATTCCGCACTTTACTTATTTACTTTTTCAAAGATATGCAAGCATATGCATATCATATTGCACCATAACATTTCGCAACATGCATTGAAAAAAAGAAAAGAAAGGGAGAATGTTGGAGCCTACGGGTAGTATCCGCATCACCTTCAGAAAAAGAAAAGAAAGAAAAGAAAAGAAAGAAGAAGTTGAATGGTAAGTTGCGGACGTACACGTTGCTTCTCATTTAGAAGGAGTTGAACTATTAGTTACGGACGTACACATTACTTCTCATGCATAGGGAGTTGAATGGTAAGTTATGAGTGGTACACATTGCTTCCTCATGCATAAGGGCAATGCGAAATCCTACGGGATGTCCTCATACATTCATACTTATGATTGATGTATTTGAGAGTTGAAATGTTATAATTATGCAAAGTTTATTTATTTTTTTCTCATTTTGTTATAACAAGTTTATCGATGAACAATTAGACTAAGTATGCTATTTAGTATCATCATTTGGAAAATATGGATTAGAAGTACCTAGATTTTGGTGAATTCTAAGGAAGTTTGTGTCAGTTTAATTGGACACAAATCGAATGTGAGTTTGAGGTCTATCTTTACTTTTTATGCTTATTATTCTCACTGGCCTTAGTTTGTTAGCTCATGATATTACAACCAATTTCAGGTAATGCCCTGGCTAGAGGTCGTGGAAGGGGAGATGGTGCTGCGTGATCGAGGGATGCTGACCTCGAGATGGACTTGTTTTTGTAAAGTATATGTAAATATTTTTGTGAATTTCAAGACTTTGATGTTGTATTTAACTCATAAGAGCTTTTAATGTGTTTTTTATGATATGAAATATTTGAACTCCTGATTTGAGACTTAAAGTCCATGTGAATTTATTAGATTGAAAAATTAGGATGTAAACAGGTTTTCGGCATGCCAATTTCCAAAAAAAACCACGCAAAATTTTCTTAAAATAAAAGACTTCCGCTGTTTTCTCTGATTATAATTTATTTAAAAGTGACGGGTCGTAACAAATCCTATGAACAAAATCTCATAACCGAAATCGTGTCCAAAGGCCTATAATGCTCAATACTACCCACATCCACACTTCCAATTCCATACAATCATTCGATAGTCATATATTACCCGTAATCATCATTCAAAACCATGAGATAGATATAAAGACTTAAAGTAAAGTAACATTCACTACTAAGTCTTACTACACAATTCTAAAGAATAAGTAAAGGTAACATTAACTATCTTTATTACCAAACAAGTTCATCGTATCGTGCTATTGTATGGATCGAAATCAACATACCACGTACGGTCGTACCATGTCTCAAGTTACCGTACCATGATACCGTATGGACCGGAGTCAACATACTATCATATACCATATCAATTATGCTCACTGTCTCCACAAATCATCGCACCATGATATGTATGGATCGATATCAACATACTATCATGTGTCGAATCAATATGCCACTGTATCCACAAATCATCGCACCATGATACGTATGGATCAATATCAACATACTATCATGTACCGAATCAATGTGCCACTATCTCCACAAATCATCGCACCATGATACATATGGATCGAAGTCAACATACTATCATGTGCCGAATCAATGTGCCACTATCTCCGCAAATCATCGCACCATCATACGTATGGATCAAAGTCAGCATACTATCATGTGCCGAATCAATGTGCCACTGTCTCCACAAATCATCGCACCATGATACGTATGGATCGAAGCCAACATACTATCATGTGCCGAATCAATGTGCCACTGTCTCCACAAATCATCGAACCATGATACGTATGGATCGAAGTCAACATACTATCATGTGCCGAATCAATGTGATCAAGCTCTCCAATAAGTTAGATAAAGTCTAAGGAATTCTACTAAGTTATTAAAGAATCTAACTACTTAGATTACACGAGTCATCACTTAAGTGTAACATTTAAGCTACTTTAATTTCCAAACCTCTCAAAGTAACTTAACTTCCACTGTTATCTAACATCTCCAAATCACTTTACAATACTTCCAAACCACTCCAATGTTTCCTTTTCATCGAACTCATTATAACTCCAAATTCTCACCACTCACTTCCGAATTAAAGTCTCCATCCAAAACTTAATTCTAAGAAGTTATTTCCCTCTTTACCTCGATAAACAATAACATAATGAAACTCAAATCATAAAACCACTAACTTTCACTTTAAACTCACCTTAGCTTGTAGACAAGCTCCGATATAAATCCGAGGTTGCAATTCCACGATCAAATCACAATCCTACAAACGAATTACACCTAAATAAAATTAATTAACCGGAAAACATTCAAACTAAATCTAAACGCATAAAACAACGAAAATCCCGGATTTCCTCCCTATGGTACTCTCGGCCATACAAGGAAAAATAGGGTTCGGGTTTGGTTTTCCGGCTTTTACGCACTAAAGATGTGTTTCGGGGTGATTTCGGATACTTTGGAGATTCGTAACTACAATGGGTATCCGTAATTTAGGGTTTTGATCAACAATCGATTTCCGAAAAATTAAGTAAAAAGCAAAAACACAATAAACCTAATATCTTAAACAAGGCCAAAAGAGGGAAAATCACAAGCGACGGGTTTCCGGCTCAAACTCGGTTTTAGGGTTTATTTCTAAAATTGACTATAAAGACTTCCCCGAATGAAACCTTCAAGCTTCGGTGAACGAATTCGAAGATTACAACTCAAAACCTCCATTAAAACTGTAACGACTTGATTTTTCATAAAATCCATTAAAACAAATGCGCAGCGGAAAAACTAGATTTTACAGAAAAACGGCATGGGTCCGTTTAAAATTCGGATAAACCAAAACCTGTTTACAACCCAATTTTTCGTAAAAAGCGATGGAACCGAATTTCATATTCCATAATGTGATGAAAATGCTAAAGGAAGCTTAAAATTCGAAAAACAGATACAAATTATACAAATGCTCCATCGAGCTCAAAATGAACATAATAAAATATGAAAAGTTCAAGAGCATTCAAAATGCTTCACCCAAAGCCACAAACATTCTTGTCCATTCATCGTCCTAATAGGTCACGCGGCGCCACCTTCTCTACCTCGTCCTCTACCACGAGACTTACCTAAAAAAAATTGTAATTGTAGCAACATTAGCATAAAAATGCTAGTGAGAGTAAAATGAAAGCAAGTAATCCTATGAACAACATTCCATGTCAGAAATCGTGTCCAAAGGCCTAGATTTCACTTTTACTACCCATTCCACATTCCAAAGTCCACATATAATCAACATACATAATAATCTTTCTCATCTTCGTGGTTCAACGAATTTTATGAGTCATGGATTTCCTCGAAAACATTCTATCATCATATAAAAACTCATAAAAAGATACAAGTAAAAGAATGTGATATACTAAGTGCAAAAGAAAAACGTCGCAACCACACACGCTCAAATCTTCGAGTGCCACTCGTATCACCGCATGTGTAGTACTATAATAATGATAACAATAATAACGCATCCATACACGCTCAAATCTTCGAATGCCAACCTCACCACAGCATGTATAGTGCTATAATAATGATAACAATAATAACGCATCCATACACGCTCAAATCTTTGAATGCCAACCTCACCACAGCGTGTATAATGCTATAATAATGATAACAATAATAACGCATCTATACACGCTCAAATCTTCGAATGCCAACCTCACCACAGCGTGTATAATGCTATAATAATGATAACAATAATAACGCATCCATACACGCTCAAATCTTGGAATGCCAACCTCACCACAGCGTGTATAGTGCTATAACTATAATGCATTTATACGCTCAAATCTTCGAATGCCAACCTCACCACAGCGTATCATAATACCGTATGGACCGAAGTCGACATACCACGTGCCATACCATAAATCATCGCACCATGATACCGTATGGAGCGTATCACTTACTATCATGCGCCATATCACATAACCTCGCACCATGATACCGTATGGAGCGTATCACATACTATCATGTGCCATATCACATAACCTCGCACCATGATACCGTATGGAGTGTATCACATACTATCATGTGCCATATGGAAGTCATCAAGCTCCCTAGTAAGTTAGATAAAGTTCCACTAAACGACTAAAGAACATAAACCGCTTGAATTACACGAGTCAATACTTAAGTGTAATTCCTAAGCCACTTTGACTCCCGAATCACTTAAAGTTCCTTAGTCATCACTTTCATCTAAAGTCTCCAAATCATCTTATAAGACTTCCAAACCACTCATGTTTCCTCTTTTACTTCCAAAAACCATAAATACACCAAAACCACTCCACTCACATCCGAGTTTAAAGTCTCCAACCAAGTATAACGTCCGGAAGTTAGTTCCCCTCTTAACCTCGATAAATAATAACGTAATGAAACATAATTCATAAAATTACTAACTTCCATTTTAAACTCACCTTAGATGTGAAATCCAATCTTCCAAGGTGCCGGAGTCAAAGTCACGCAGTCGATCACAAACCTACATATCAAATACACCTAACAACCATTAATTATCCAAAAATCGATCAAACGACATCTAAAAGCATAAAACGATGAAAACCCCGGATTTAAACCCTAAGGGACCCACGGCCTAATAAGGAAGGGAGGGTTCGGGTTCGGTTTTCCGTCTTTTATGCACTTTTAGAGGTGATTTGGGTTGATCAAAGACACTTTGAAAGTCGAGATATCAGTGGGTCACGATATTTTAGGGTTTTACATAATAATCAATTTTCGAAAAATTAAGTAAAACGTATAATCATACCAAACCAAACACCCTAATCTTGTCAAGTGAGAGAAATTAACACGGGACGGGTTTTCAACTCAAACTTGATTTTAGGGTTTAGGGAAGTTTCTAAAACTTGCTAAAACGACTTCCTTGATTGAAATCTTTAAGCTTCGGTGTGTGAATTTGAAGATTTCAACTCAAAACCTCCATTAAAACACTATTCATATCAAAATTTAGAAACTTTTTCATACCTTAAGGTCTCGAGAAAACGAGCAAAAACCTCGATTGCTAGGTTAGAAATGATCCTCGAGATGAGAGCTTTTCAACGGAACCGGAATTACGGCGATCCACCGAGAAATAAAGAAAAGCCAAGATGAGAGAGAGAGGGGGAGGGGGGTTCGGCCAAGGAGAGAGAAAGAAAAGAAAAAATTAAGCTTTTGTTGACCAAAATTGACTTTTAAAGAAGGTGGAGATGAATAGTAGATATTTTAAGAAATTAGAAAATGACGTATACGTCCTTTTTAAGTGATTTGATTAAAATACGAAACCCGAAGATCTTAAATTAATCTAAAGGTGATTAATAATTATTAATTGGCCCGTTAATAATTATTAATGTCACCAAAACTAATTTAAAGTAGTAAAAGGTTTAAAAAGGTTTTCGAACGAAAATAACTACTAAAATCGAAATTACTAAGTTTAAACTAACTTAAATACTTTATTTAAAATAAAATAAAATAAAAATAAAAATAAAATTACCACCAAAAGTAACGGGACGTTAAATTCTACCCTCCTAAAAGGGCTTTTCGTCCTCGAAAAGTGCATTTACCAAGTGAAAAGCGAGGGTACTTAGACTACATTTCATTCTCACTTTCCCACGTAATCTCCTTCAACACTTGGTTCCTTTACAATACTTTGACCAAGTGGATAACTTGTTTCTCAACACTTTGGTTCGGATGCTAGGATCACAACCGGCGTCTTCTCATAAAACTAGCTAGCATCCAAAACCACGTGTTAGAGTAAAACGCTCATAACACGATTTTACAACTATTGCAACTACTAAAACCATTCAACAACATTCCTATTTCTTTCAAATAGTCTTATTTCGTAACTTTCACCACATCGGATATCCAGACTTTCACCATAACGGATATCAGGAATTTCACCATATCCAGTGTTAGGAATTTCACCATATGTAAAACATTGGCGTCTTAATTAAAACAACAAGTTATTTAAAAAAAACATAAAGGAACGGTTAACCTGAGAATCACTTAATACAAGAGCAAAGTGACCTAAAACTGACAAAGTACCTGTAACAACAAAACCAGATGCCTCAGCATCCTCTCGAGTGGTGGCAAAGACACGGGCCTGCTGTCGTGTATGAGGCTGTGCCTGAACTGCCGGTGGTGCTCTCTGCTGTTGACTAGGACTAACCTGGCTCTGCCCTCGGCCCTGACCCTGACCTGAACTCTGACCCTGACCCCACTCTGCTGTGGTGTCGGTAAACAAGGGCAGAAAGGTCTAATATGTCCAATCTGTCCACACTGATAGTATTTCACCACCTTACACTGACCTAGGTGGTACCCGGTGCAATCTGGACAGTAGGGTAAGGGAGGGGCCCGATCACTAGATTGACCTGAATGGAACTGCAGTCCTGTCTGTCCCTGGCCCCTACCAGGAGCCAGTCTATGTGGTTGTGTCCCTCGACCGGGAAGGTCGTCCACAGCCTTCCTCTTCCCAGAAGAGGTCTGTGCAACAATCTCATTGGCCTTTTTCTCAGAATCACCAATATCTAAGGCCAAAGCAGCAGTCAGAGAATTAGCATACGTAGCAGGCTGTAAAGCTCGTACCTGCCCTCGTAGCTCTGCTCTCAAACCTACAATAAACCTCTTTCTCTTGCTTTCAGGGTCAGTAACATGTTTAGTAGCAAATTTTGACAGTCGGTCAAACTCCTTCTCATACTCCACAACAGACCTATCCTTCTGTCTGAGTGCGAGAAACTATATCTCTAACTGATCTCGTGTATCCTCTGGATAGTATTTTTCAAAGAACTTTTCCCTGAACACCTCCCAACTGACCTGCAACTTAGGGCTGAGAGTACGATATAAACCTTTCCACTAGTACAAAGCATCATCTACCAAAGAATAGGTCCCACAGTGGACCTTCAAATGATCCGGACATTTAATGAATTCAAGTACCCTCTCTACTCTGGTGATCCATCTCTCAGCAACTGCAGGATCAGTAGATGTCCCATCAAACTCAGGAGTATTGCACCTAATATACTCTTTCAAAGTTTTTGCAGCATCAGTAATACCAGACTGGTCTACCACGGGAGTCGGTACTCTAACAGGTGGTATAACCCGATCAGTCTGTCCTCCACCACCTCGTAACAGGTCTAAAAAGTACTCCTCTGATATGGTGACACTACGACCCTGACTAGGCGTCTGATCCACTGGAGGCTCATCCTCCCGATAAACAGTGGGAGGGGTGGCGGTGTAACCGCCCTCGCCCGACCTCTACCTCGTATCCCACTGTACTCGCCTCGACCTCTCCTAGGTATCACTGTCCTCGGAGGCATACTGAAATCACAATCAGAAAAGCCTCACATGAGATAATGGAAAAGGAATGGCAATACTACAATTACACTTATCAAAAGAGGAGGTTCTAAGGATACCTGGCACCGTTGACCTTGAACAATGATTGGACAAGAACAAAATCAAACCATGAAAACATGCGATGCATGTGGTCTACAGAACCAAGAAGGCTCAGATACCAACTGTAACGACCCGATTTTTCATAAAATCATTAAAACAAATGCGCAGCAGAAAAACTAGATTTTACAGAAAAACGGCATGGGTCCGTTTAAAATTCGGATAAACCAAAACCTGTTTACAACCCAATTTTTCAGAAAAAAGCAGTAAACCGGAATTTCATATTCCATAATGTGATGAAAATGCTAAAAGAAGCTTAAAATTCGAAAAACAAATACAAATTATACAAATGCTCCATCGAGCTCAAAATGAACATAATAAAATATGAAAAGTTCAAGAGCATTCAAAATGCTTCACCCAAAACCACAAACATTCTTGTCCATTCATCGTCCTGATAGGTCACGCGGCGCCACCTCCTCTACCTCGTCCTCTACCACGAGACTTACCTAAAAAAAAATTTGTAATTGTAGCAACATTAGCATAAAAATGCTAGTGAGAGTAAAATGAAAGCAAGTAATCCTTATGAACAACATTCCATGTCAGAAATCGTGTCCAAAGGCCTAGATTTCACTTTTACTACCCATTCCACATTCCAAAGTCCACATATAATCAACATACATAATAATCTTTCTCATCTTCGTGGTTCAACGAATTTTATGAGTCATGGAATTCCTCGAAAACATTCTATCATCATATAAAAACTCATAAAAAGATACAAGTAAAAGAATGTGATATACTAAGTGCAAAAGAAAAACGTCGCAACCACACACGCTCAAATCTTCGAGTGCCACTCGTATCACCGCATGTGTAGTACTATAACAATGATAACAATAATAACGCATCTATACATGCTCAAATCTTCGAATGCCAACCTCACCACAGCATGTATAGTGCTATAATAATGATAACAATAATAACGCATCCATACACTCTCAAATCTTCGAATGCCAACCTCACCACAGCGTGTATACTGCTATAATAATGATAACAATAATAACGCATCCATATACGCTCAAATCTTCAAATGCCAACCTCACCACAGCGTGTATAGTGCTATAAGTATAATGCATTTATACGCTCAAATCTTCGAATGCCAACCTCACCACAGCGTATCATAATACCGTATGGACCGAAGTCGACATACCACGTGCCATACCACAAATCATCGCACCATGATACCGTATGGAGCGTATCACATACTATCATGAGCCATATCACATAACCTCGCACCATGATACCGTATGGAGCGTATCACATACTATCATGTGCCATATCACATAACCTCACACCATGATACCGTATGGAGCGTATCACATACTATCATGTGCCATATCACATAACCTCGCACCATGATACCGTATGCAGCATATCACATACTATCATGTGCCATATGGAAGTCATCAAGCTCCCTAGTAAGTTAGATAAAGTTCCACTAAACGACTAAAGAACATAAACCGCTTGAATTACACGAGTCAATACTCAAGTGTAATTCCTAAGCCACTTTGACTCCCGAATCACTTAAAGTTCCTTAGTCATCACTTTCATCTAAAGTCTCCAAATCATCTTATAAGACTTCCAAACCACTCATGTTTCCTCTTTTACTTCCAAAAACCATAAATACACCAAAACCACTCCACTCACATCCGAGTTTAAAGTCTCCAACCAAGTATAACTTCCGGAAGTTAGTTCCCCTCTTAACCTCGATAAACATTAACGTAATGAAACATAATTCATAAAATTACTAACTTCCATTTTAAACTCACCTTAGATGTGAAATCCAAGCTTCCAAGGTGCCGGAGTCAAAGTCACGCAGTCGATCACAAAACTACATATCAAATACACCTAACAACCATTAATTATCCGAAAATCGATCAAGCGACATCTAAAAGCATAAAACGATGAAAACCCCGGATTTAAACCCTAAGGGACCCACGGCCTAATAAGGAAGGGAGAGTTCGGGTTCGGTTTTCCGTCTTTTATGCACTTTTAGAGGTGATTTGGGTTGATCAAAGACACTTTGAAAGTCGAGATATCACTGGGTCACGACATTTTAGGGTTTTACATAATAATCGATTTCCGAAAAATTAAGTAAAACGTATAATCATACCAAACCAAACACCCTAATCTTGGTCAAGTGAGAGAAATTAACACGGGACGGGTTTTCAACTCAAACTTGATTTTAGAGTATAGGGAAGTTTCTAAAACTTGCTAAAACGACTTCCTCGATTGAAATCTTTAAGCTTCGGTGTGTGAATTTGAAAATTTCAACTCAAAACCTCCATTAAAACACTATTCACATCAAAATTTTGAAACTTTGTCATACCTTAAGGTCTCGAGAAAATGAGCAAAAACCTCGATTGCTAGGTTAGAAATGATCCTCGGGATGAGAGCTTTTCAACAGAACCGGAATTACGGCGATCCACCGAGAAATAATGAAAAGCCAAGATGAGAGAGAGAGAGGGAGAGGGGTTCGGCCAAGGAGAGGGAAAGAAAAGAAAAAATGAAGCTTTTGTTGACCAAAATTGACTTTTAAAGAAGGTGGAGATGAATAGTAGATATTTTAAGAAATTAGAAAATGACGTATACGTCCTTTTTAAGTGATTTGATTAAAATACGAAACCCGAAGATCTTAAATTAATCTAAAGGTGATTAATAATTATTAATTGGCCCGTTAATAATTATTAATGTCACCAAAACTAATTTAAAGTAGTAAAAGGTTTAAAAAGGTTTTTGAACGAAAATAACTACTAAAATCGAAATTACTAAGTTTAAACTAACTCAAATACTTTATTTAAAATAAAATAAAATAAAAATAAAAATAAAATTACCACCAAAAGTAACTGGACGTTACAAAAACACTATTCATCTTAAGTTTTAGAAACTTTGACATACCTTAAGGCCTTGAGAAAATGAGCGAAAATCTCGATCGGTAGGTTGGAAATGATCTACGGGCCAAGGGCTTTCCAACGGGAGTAGAATCGATACGATCCGCCGAGTATTAAAGAAAACCCAAAATTTTCTATTCCTTCCTTGCTACTCTCGGCCCCAAGGAGAAGAAGAGAAAGAAAAATGACCAATTTGGCCTTTGTTTGGATATTTAAAAGATGATGAATAGTAAATTTTAGATATTTAAGAATTTGGGAAATGACGCCTGCGTCCCTCTTTTGTTTTTACTTTAAAAACGAAACCCGAAGCTCTTAAAAGAATCTAAAGGTGATTAATAATTATTAATTGGCCCGTTAATAATTATTAATGTCACCGAAACGTATTTAAAATATTAAAACGATTAAAAAGAATTTCGGACGAAAATAGCTACTAAAATCGAAATTTCTGAATTTAAACTAATCTTAAAACTTTAATTAAATAAAAAAAAATTTACCTCAAAAAGTAACGGGACGTTACAGATTGGAATCTCAATTCATTCCTCAATCTGTAGTCTTTTTAATTAACTGATTTAAGTCATTCGCTAGCCTTATATTTGTTATTATTATGTGAAATTGAGTTGTATGTTTTTGTGTATTCTGGATGGTTTCAGTTTCAGAGTCTATATTATGTGCTTTTAATCTTTTTTTTTTCGGTAAAATGATATGCAATACCAGTATTCATGAAATTGTGTAAATAGTTTTTTGATCGATTCATTCATCTATCTGAATAAAAAGATAACTTCAAGCGATTATATTAACTGGAACACGTTGGATAAGTGCCCATTTGTTACCTCAGATTGGTCTATTTCAAGTTGGTCATTTTCTTCCTAGTTCATTTACTTGATTGTGATGATTTAAGATGATACTTATGTAGTTATTGTGGATTGAGTGTCATACCTATCCTGCAGTTATGGTAGCCTTCACTTTAAAAAGTGTTCCAAACCGGTTCTAAGTTTCTTAGTTATATTTTTCATGCTCTTTGTGATAAATTTAAATATAATAAAATAACATTTTAAATTTATGTTTGTCCTCCTACAACAACTTTCTTTTTTGTCATCATGATTAATTGAGTGTTATTGCTATCCTAAAGTTACGATGACTTTCACTATGGTGAATTTATTGTTCTATGAAATTCTTCTCTTTTTAAAATGTTAAGTTTTTTTTAAAGCGTACCTTGTAATTTTTTTACGATGTTCATCTACCATTGACATGTTTTAAACATATCATTGACTTGTATAGTTTCATGACTTGGTCTTACTGTAGCTAGGTTCATTGTCATGGACAAATCATGGATGGCTAAAAGTAGACTCTCTCAAGAGTATGAGTTGGGGGTTGAAACCTTTATTGAGTCTGGGTTATGTCATGTTAAACCGTTAAACACTATCAAATGTCCATGTCTCAATGTGTGTAACGTCCTGTTATTTTGAAGTGATTTTTATTTTATTTTATTTAATGTTATTTATTTATTTATTTCAATTTAAGTATTTAGTTTAATTATTATTTTTGTAATTTAGAATTTAGTATTTAATTTCTCCCGAAATTCTTTTTAATCGTTTTAATACTTTAAATACGTTTCGGTGACATTAATAATTATTAATAGGCCAATTAATAATTATTAATCACCTTTAGATTAATTTAAGAGCTTCGGGTTTTGATTTATAAGTCAAAAGTCATTAAAGGACGCAACTGTCATTTCTAATTTCTTCAAAATATCCAAAATCACTATTCCATCATCTTTAAAAGTCACAAAGTTGACCAAGACAACTCATTCTTCTCTCTTTCCCTTCTCCTTGCCGTGGGCATCAAAGCCATGGGAGGGTTTTGAGTTTTCTTGGCTTTTCTTCCTTTCTCGGCGGATCATCGTGTTTTCGGTTGCGTTGGATTGGTAGGGACATGGGCTACCTATCCAACCTAGCTTTTCGAAGTTTCCCGTCCTCTAAGGGAAGTCCCAAAAAGTAAGTTTTCAAAACTTTTTATATGGACTTGTTCGTTTTTTATTATAAATGAGTTTTGAAGTTGAAATCATGAATTTCTATCATGGAAATTGACGATTTTGAGCCCGGATTTTCGAAAAACATTATTCACCCGAAAACACTATTCATCCGAAATTACTATTCATCCGTAATCACTATTCATCCAAAAATTCAAACTTGTTCTCATCTTAGTTATGAGTTGTAATATGTTGTGCAATTGATGAATTGTAGGTTCGTTTGCTCGATTGTTGATTCGTGGGAAATTTGAGATTTGGAGCAAAACTAAATGGGCCAAGGTGAGAATAAATAGGATTTAAAGTAGATTTAGAAACCGAATAAGTTGAACAGTTTCTAAGATTGGAGATTGAGGTTTAGATTCGAATCTAAGAGTAAAAGAAAGTGAGCTAGTGACCTTAGGATTAGGAGCTAGTTCTTTGAGTGAAAAATTTGGAGTTTCTCGAGGGAACGTTGAACTTTTGAAAGTTTTAAGTTAGAATTGTTCCGAAGATTAACATGGATCATTGGAAGTTAAAGGATCCAAACTTTTAGATAGAATAGTTAAAGGAACTTGAAAATAGAACCTTGGTTTTTATTTGGGAGTTTAGAATCCTTGAAAGTGAAGATCATTTGTTTAAGATAGGATTTTACTTTTATTAAATTATCGGAAGTTCGATCTACTTATTGTTCTTCCGAAATTCCTACTTATTTACTTTATGCACAAGGACATCTATGATCATTTTACTTAATGCACTTTACTTTAAGCACTTTATGTTTATGTCCTTTTCAATTATGTTGAATGTTTATATTTACTTTACTTGCACTTGAAGGCATAATTCATATCATATCATATTGCATAATCGATTATTGGGGGGAATAATTAGACATGCTAAAGGACTGCGGGACTTTGCATTGTCTGGTATTATTCGTTTTATATTTCCGTATATGTACTTGAGGAATGCTAAAGGACTGCGGGACTTTGCATGATCGGAGGAGATGGATAATGAGATAATGATGGAATTATGCGAGTTCACATTATCTAGTATTATTTATAATTACTATGATACATATACGAGGATACAGGTGTGCATTGAAGCCTGTATTCGGTGGGTGAGATAATGAGGTATTGATGGACTGCGGGATTTCATTACCTGACATTATTCACTAGAGGTGGGAAGATTGTATTGGTATTATATTGATGTAAAGGTTGAGTGCCCTTTACACTTGTTGAGCTAGATAATGAAGTATTGATGGACTGAGGGACTTCAATACTATCATTATAAGCATTGATGATGTTATATTAATGTAAAAGTTGTGTGTCCTTTACATTTGTTGAGCGAGATAATGAAGTATTGAAAGGACTGCGGGACTTCAATACTGTCATTATAAGTAATTGATGTTATATTGATGTAAAGTTGTATGTCCTTACACTTGTTTAGCGAATTAATGAATAATGATTAGACTACGAGTGCTAATATTATCATCATTAATCGCAAATTGTGATTGTTGAATATGTTAAGTCTGAGTGAGCTTAATATTATTTTATTAAAAATAACGGGAAGTAAACTTTTGATAGCCTGAGTTGCTATAGAGAAAAGAATTGAACATTTTGTATGACATACATTATATAAAGAAAAGTAATAAAATGGATGTATAGCCGAGTGCTATAGAAAAAAAGGAATGAGATTGAATTGGATAATGAGAGAATACAAGGGTGTATTGAACCTTGTATAATTATTATGTGATACATATGTAAGAGAACTAATTTCTCACTAAATTGGAAGATCTCTTATTTGGGAGAATAAGATTTAATGTAAACCTTGTATATATTATAAGGTATATAAAGAAAATGAGATATAAATGCTATATGCATTTATGAAACCGTACCCAAAAATGCTTGGAATGTAGTTCCACGATTATTGGAGAATTGGTAAGAAAAAGTGGAACTCTTAATATAAAACTCTTTGAACGGATTGATAGCAAAGAGTAAATATGTTCTTGCACACGAATCCGGATACGGGTTTGGGGTCTAACTTTACTTTTTATTATGTTTATTCTCACTGGGCTTAGTTGTTAGCTCATGATGTTACAAACATTTCAGGTGTTCAGGTCATGAGAGTGGAGCTAGTGGGCTTGATCGAGAGGATGATGATGTGGAGATGAACTAGATGTCATTTAAAAGTCTCGGGGCTAAGCTTATCCTATTTTATTTTATTTTCGGTCTTTGAGATGTAAATTTGTTTATAAGCTCTTAAGAGCTTTTCGTCTTAAGTTTTATGTTATAATCTTCTTTTAATTTTGGAAAAGGAATTGTACTTACTTACTTTTAAATTCTCTGATTATGAAAAATTGTAAACACGTTATGGATAGTCCGAGTTTTAAACATATCCATGCCAAATTTTTATTAAATTTAAAAACTTCCGCTATCAATATGATTTTAAATTATTTAAAAGTGTCGGGTTGTCACAGCTGGTATCAGAGCCTTAGGGTTCTGTAGACTACATGCGATGCATGTTTGTTTTCATGTTTTTGTTTTAAGTCCACTTTCTAGTCTTCATCTGAGATTAGCGGCACCAGATATGTCTAGAACTTTTATTCTCAAGCTTTAAATTCTTTAATAATATTAAAGTTATGAGAAGGTTGTTTATCTGTATATGTGATAGTTCACATCCTCGTAAAAAACACTATGTGGTGACGTTTATTTTGACCCAAATCTCAATTTGGGTAAGGATGCTGAAAATGTAAATGACCCCGTACAGTTTTGGAGGTTATACACCTCGTTAAGAGTATCGACATGATGTCGAATTAAAGGAGACGAGATACTCTGAGAGATTGATCATTTGATCCTCATTGATTGATTAAACTTTAAGTGTCACACAATTGCTAAATAGTGTTTTAGTAAATGTGTGTTGACATTGTGTGTAAAAAGGAGACATGATTGTCTGGAGCCCAGAATTAAGAGATAAAGCACCTATTGGAGGTGAGTAATTGTTGATAAGTAATCGGTCTGGCTCGAGTCCAGTAACCTAGACTTAACCCAATGGACAAGTTCCTGGTTTGAGTTGAGAAAGTTGAATTAGAGTAAGTGGTAAATCCTTATGGTAGTATTGTGCTAAAAGGAAAATGTGTTGCCACTCAAAAGAGGAAGTAAGGACTTTACGTGATAAGTCTCAACGGAAACCATTAACGACAATGTTAATTGGTGAATGGCCTAGTTTGGTCGCTATTACACTATGGTGTATCAATTTGAATTGGATTATACTCGAGGTCGAGTTATCGAGATCCATATCTGGAAAATTTTCAAGATTGACTAACACTAAGGTGGAGTGTTGGTATTTGATTGAAATATATAAGGAAGTTGATGGACCGTGATATCGGTAACTTCCATAAGGCAATGAGATGGTTTGGTGAACATCATTTCACATTGTGTTTGACCATCTGTTTGGACAGAGAATTTTATAAGTTTGTAGGTCGTAGTTTGGACCTACTGAGTCTTTTCAAGATAGACTCTAAAGTGAATCCTATGTTGGAATGTTAGAATGTTATTGGACTAAGATGTTTGACAGACACCAGTTTTTCTCTGTAAGAAAGGAAATGATCTCTGAAGTCTAGTTCATTCAAGATTTGAATAAGGAGGCTTAAGAGTTATCCTTATCTTGGATTTCGCTTATTTTGAAAGGAAGGGAAAAACTAGCTACTACAGACAGATTTCCTCTCAGGAGAAGAAGACAGAAGATGACGATGCCATTCAAGGGATACCGCAGAAGCAGTAACAACAATAGCAACAACAACCGCAGCAGCAACAACAACAACAACAGGTTCAAGGTGGAGCTCAACATGGACAGCCAAAAGTACAAGGATAGGATCATCCTTACTACAATAGTTGTGCCAGTTTTCATTTTGGGAGATGCACACTTCCACCAAGATACTATGTTTGTGATCAAACTTGGAATCACGCCACTTTTATAGTGCGTATACGACTTAACAATCACAACATAGTAGCAAGGTCAGGATTATCAGGAAAAGCTGCCGCTTTGGTAATGTTTTATACTTTGTTATTTTCAGGCCGTTTGGCTTTTATTCTGTTTAATTCTGGATCTAGCCACTCTTTTATTTTTATCTTGTTATGATGAGTTGGCAGCTCTTGAGTCGAGACTGTTGAGTTTCGAGATGTGTGTTTTTACCCCAGTGGGGAAGTTTATTATTGTGATAGTCGATAGGCACTTATGACATGTGTATTATGAGTAGATGTTCACATTTTACTTTGATTGTTATGCATATGTCTGATATTGATGTGATATTGATTATGGATTGGCTATTATCCAATCATACCATTATAGTTTGTACTGAGAAAGTTTTGATTTTATGAGTCCATGTGGGACTAGTTTATGTTTTCGTGGGTTTAGTAGCCGAGTAGCACCCACTTTGATATCTATGTAGAAGATAGAATACTTCTAAGTGATATAGCTTGAGATTATTTAGCTAGTGTTGTCGATACTTCTATACCAGAGACTAGCTGAGTTAAAAGAGCGTTAGAGTCAGTTATAGGAACTCTTAAACTCAGGGTTTATTCACCCCAGTGCGTCCTCGTAAGGAGCACCTTGTTGTTTGTGAAAAGAAAGACAGTTCAGTGAGACAGTATATTGATTATCGAGGGTTGAATCAAGTTACAATGAAAAACAAGTATCAATTGCATTGGATTGATGATCTATATGATCAGTTGGGTAGAAACCGCTATCTTTTCAAAGATAGATTTGAGATCTGGTTAATTTGTTGAAGATTCAGGTTTAAGATATTCCTAAAACTGCTTTCAGGACGCGTTATGGATATTATGAGTTTGTAGTCATGTCTATTGACTTAACCAACGCGCCTACAACTTTTATGGATCTTATGCATACTGTGTTCAAGAAGTTCATCAATTCTATTGATGTTGTGATTAATGATGACAGTCTGATTTATTCTAAGACTGAGGAGATGCATGATATGCATTTGAAGGAAATTTTGACATTATTAAGAAATCAGAAGTGGTATGCCAAGTACTCAAAGTGTGAGTTTATGCTAAAATAAATGGCATTTTCGGCCACGTGGTATCAAGAAGAGGATTATATATTGATTCCTCTAAGATTGAGGCATATAGCAGTTGGCCTAGACTGACGGGTGTGCCTAAGATTCTATGGTTCCTAAGGCTTACAGGCTTGTTTTCGAGAGGCAGAGTAAGACATGCCTAGTCGATCTATCTTTGTTTTATAGATGGTCCGTAATACATCGTAGGAGGCTTTAGATGCCTTTGGGATCGACTTTTGGAAAGAACTGTTGGAGGAGGTTCACAGTTCTATCTTTTATGTTCATCTAGGCAATACAAATAGGTACGAGAACTGAGACAATGTTATTGATGACTTGGGATGAAACATGAGATTGAAGAGTATGTGAGTAGGTGCTTGATTTTTTAGCAAGTCAAGGCCCTAAGGGAGAGTCCACCGGGTTATCTTAACCTTTGAAAGTTCTTAAATGGAAATGGGAGAAGAATTCTATAGATTTTATTAGGGGTTTCTGAAGATGGCAAAGAGGTATGATACCATTTGGATGATAGTAGATCGTTTGATCAAAAACCGCACACTTTACTCTTGGAAGGATCATCTATCCCGTTAAGACTAGTGTACAGTGTTACATAAGAAAGATTGTTAGATTGTATGGTGTGCTGGTGAAGATTGTATCAAATCGGGACATATACTTTGTCTCAAAATTTTGACACCGTTTAGGCACTTTGTGGTAGAAAGTGTTGTTCTCTCGCTCATTTGGATGAGATTGGAGAAAAGAGACTTTTGGTACTCAAGCTGTAACAAATGACTAGTGAGTCTATCATTTGTTTAGAGAAAGGTTAAGGTTAACCAAAGTTGACAGCAGGATTCAGTGTAGTCCGTTCAAGTTGTAATAGTGGATCTCGTATACTTCAAGTGGCACCAATGAAAGGTGTTGTGAAAGTTGGGAATCAGGGTCAGTTGAGCCCTAGATTTTTGGCCTATCAAGATACTCAATGGAGTAGAAGTGGTAGCTTATTGTTTAGCCTTACCACTTTCGTTATCGGCCGTTTGTAATGTTTTCCATGTATTGATGCTTCGGAAATACATGGTGAATCCGTTCCACGTGATTGATTATGAACTAGTAGTTTTGAATGCTAATAAGTCTTATGAGAAGCACCAGATAAGATAAGAGCATTCGAACAAAAGTGATGAGAAATAAAAAGGAATTCACTTGGTTAAGGTTCTTTGGAAGAACCAAGTGTCAAAAGAAGCAACGTGGGAACGTGATGATGACGCTTTTCACTTAGTGAGCGCACTTTTCGAGGACGAAAAGTCTTTTAAGGAGGGTAGACTGTAACGTCCCGTTATTTTGAAAGTGATTTTTATTTTATTTTATTTTATGTTATTTATTTATTTATTTCAATTTATGTGACGACCCGACTCTTTTAAATAATTTAAAATCAGATAGACAGCGGAAGACTTTAAATTTAATAAAAATTTGGCATAGATATGTTTAAAACTCTGACTATTCATAACCTGTTTACAATCTAAAATTCGAAATCTAAAACACAAGGAACTCAAGTTCCTATCAGAAGTTCAAAGAGGTTATAATAATAAAAGTGAAATGAAAAGCTCTTAAGAGCTTATAACAAATTTTACATCTCAAAGACCAAAAAAAAAAATAATAAGACAAGGCAAGTTCCGGAACTTTTAATTGACATCTAGTCCATCTCAGCATCATCATCCTCTCGATCAAGCCGCACCAGCTCCTCTCTTATGACCCAAACACCTGAAATGTTTGTAATATCATGAGCTAACAACTTAAGCCCAGTGAGAATAAACAAAATAAAAGGTAAAGTTAGACCTCAAACCCGTATCCGGATTCGTGTCCAAGAACATACTTACTCTTTGCTATCAATCCATTCAAAGAGTTTATATCATGTGTTCCACTTTTACTTACCAATTCTTCGAAATAAGATTGTGGAACTACATTCCAAGCATTTCTGGGTATTGTTTCGTAATGCATATAGCATTTATATCTCATTTCTTTTCCTATAGCATTCGGCTATCAAAAGTTTACTTTCCGTTATTTTTTTAATATAATAATGTTGAGCTCACTCGGACTGAACATATTCTACAATCACAAGTTGCAATTAATGACGATAATATTAGTACATGTAGTCTAATCATAATTTATTAATTCGCTAAACAAGTGTAAATGACATATAACCTTTACATCGATATAGCTATCACATGCAAATAATGTCAGGTAATGAAGCTCCTGTAGGTTAGTTCATTCACCTCATTATCTCGCTTTCCAAAATAAAATAGACGAAGTCTTTTCAATAATATTATTCCATCTCTAGTGAATAATGACAGGTAATGAAGCTCCCGTAGGTCAGTTCATTCACCTCATTAAACTCACTTTCCAAAATAAAATATACAAAGTCTTTTCTATAATATCTTTCCATCTCTAGTGAATAATGTCAGGTAATGAAGCTCTCGTAGGTCAGTTCATTCACCTCATTATCTCACTCACCGAATACAGGTAATGAAGCTCCCGTAGGTCAGTTCATTCACTCTTTAGCTTCGTATATGTATCATAGTAATTATGGATAATACCAGATAATGTGAACTCGTATAGTTCCATCATTATCCCATTATCCATCTCCTCCGATCATGCAAAGTCACGCAGTCCTTTAGCATTCCTCATGTAGATATATGGAAATATAAAATGAATAACACCAGACAATGCAAGCACACTCAGTCTATGCATTGCTTCATTATTCCTCCCAATAAACGATAATGCAATATGATATGATATGATTTATGCTTTCGAGTGTAAGTAAAGTAAATATAAACATTCAACATAATCGAAAGGGCATAAAGTAAAGTGCATAAGGTAAATGGATCATAGATGTACTTATGCATAAAGTAAATAAATAGGGATTTCGGAAGAACAATAAGTAGATTGAATTTTCATTACTTTCATAAAAGTAAGTTCTTAACTTAAATAAATAATCTACACTTCCAAGGATTTAAAACTTCCAACTAAAATCCAAAGTTCTATTATCGAATTCCTTTAACCATTCTATCTAAAAATTTGGATCTTTTAGCTTCCAATGATCCATTTAATCTCCCGGAATGATTCTAACTTAGAACTTTCAAAAGTTCGATGTTCCCTCGAGAAACTCCAAAGTTTTCACTCAAAGAACTAGCTCCTAATCCTAAGGGCACTAGCTCACTTTCTTTTCTCTTATAATCGAATCTTAATCTTAGCTTATGATTCTACAAACCGTTCAACTGATTCGGTTTCTAAAACTACTTTAAATCCAATTTATTCTCACCTTAGCCAAAAATAGCTTTGCTCCAAGTTTCTAAAAGTACAATCAAACAACGATCCGAAACACCTACAATTAATTACATCTAACAATTAATAAATAAACATACATCGATCAATTAACATCTAAAAGCTCAAAACAACGAACAGCCCCATAAACCCCACTATGAGGCTCTCGGCCCCCCATGAAAAGTGGGTCTCGGGTTTGGTTTTCTGGCTTTTAGGTACTTTAGAGGTGTTTGGAGTTGGTTTTAAGCAATTTCGAAGTTCCCGATATCAATGGGTATCGATGGTTCGGGTTTTTGAACAATAAACAAATTCCCGAAATTAATTACAATAAACATCATATCAATAAAAGTAAACCCCAAAATAACCCCCACGATGAAAAATTCAAACGGGAAGGGCTTCGACTGAAACTCGGTTTTAGGGTTTAGGGAAAGTTGCAAAAATCACTAAAAAAAACTCTCGTAATAAAAGTCATCGAGTTTGGGCCGAGAGCCTCATAGTGAGGTTTATGGGGTTGTTTGTTGTTTTGAGCTTTTAGATGTTAATTGATCGATGTATGTTTATTTATTAATTGTTAGATGTCATTAATTGTAGGTGTTTCGGATCGTTGTTTGATTGTGCTTTCAGAAACTTGGAGCAAAGCTATTTTTTGGCTAAGGTGAGAATAAATAGAATTTAAAGTAGTTTTAGAAACCGAATCAGTTGAACGGTTTGTAGAATCAGAAGCTAAGATTAAGATTCGATTATAAGTGAAAAGAAAGTGAGCTAGTGCCCTTAGGATTAGGAGCTAGTTCTCTGAGTGAAAACTTTGGAGTTTCTCTAGGGAATGTCGAACTTTTAAATGTTCTAAGTTAGAATCGTTCCAGGAGATTAAATGGATCATTGGAAGCTAAAAGATCCAAACTTTTAGATAGAATGGTTAAAGGAATTCGATAATAGAACTTTGGATTTTAGTTTGAAGTTTGAAATCCTTGGAAGTGTAGATTATTTATTTAAGTTAAGAACTTACTTTTATGAAAGTAACAGAAGTTCGATCTACTTATTGTTCTTCCGAAATCCCTATTTATTTACTTTATGCATAAGTACATCTATGATTCATTTACCTTATGCACTTTACTTTATGTCCTTTACTTTATGCCCTTTCGATTATGTTGAATGTTTATATTTATTTACTTATACTCGAAACCATAAATCATATCATATCATATTGCATTATCTTTTATTGGGAGGAATAATGAGGCAATGCGTAGATTGAGTGTGCTTGCATTGTCTGGTATTATTCATTTTATATTTTCGTATATGTACATGAGGAATGCTAAAGGACTGCGTGACTTTGCATGATCGAAGGAGATGGATAATGGGATAATGATGGAACTATGCGAGTTCACATTATCTGGTATTATCCATAATTACTATGATACATATACGAAGATACAGAGTGAATGAACTGACCTACGGGAGCTTCATTACCTGTATTCGGTGAGTGAGATAATGAGGTGAATGAACTGACCTACGGGAGCTTCATTACCTGACATTATTCACTAGAGATGGGAAGATATTATAGAAAAGACTTTGTATAGTTTATTTTGGAAAGTGAGTTTAATGAGGTGAATGAACTGACCTACGGGAGCTTCATTACGTGTCATTATACACTAGAGATGGAATAATATTATTGAAAAGACTTCGTCTATTTTATTTTGGAAAGCGAGATAATGAGGTGAATGAACTGACCTACAGGAGCTTCATTACCTGACATTATTTGCTTGTGATAGCTATATCGATGTAAAGGTTATATGTCATTTACACTTGTTTAGCGAATTAATAAATAATGATTAGACTACATGTACTAATATTATGGTCATTAATTGCAACTTGTGATTGTAGAATATGTTAAGTCCGAGTGAGCTTAACATTATTATATTAAAAAAATAACGGAAAGTAAACTTTTGATAGCCGAATGCTATAGGAAAAGAAATGAGATATGAATGCTATATGCATTACGAAACAATACTCAGAAATGCTTGGACTGTAGTTACACAATCTTATTTCGAAGAATTGGTAAGTAAAAGTGGAACACTTGATATAAACTCTTTGAATGGATTGATAGCAAAGAGTAAGTATGTTCTTGGACACAAATCTGGATACGTGTTTAAGGTCTAACTTTACTTTTTATTTTGTTTATTCTCACTGGGCTTAAGTTGTTAGTTCATGATATTACAAACATTTCAGGTGTTTGGGTCATAAGAGAGGAGCTGGTGCGGCTTGATCGAGAGGATGATGATGCTGAGATGGACTAGATGTCAATTAAAAGTTCCGGAACTTGCCTTATCTTATTTTGTTTTGTTTTCGGTCTTTGAGATGTAAAATTTGTTATAAGCTCTTAAGAGCTTTTCATTTCACTTTAATTATTATAAACTCTTTGAACTCCTGATAGAAACTTGAGTTCCTTGTGTTTTAGATTTCGGATTTTAGATTGTAAACAAGTTATGAATAGTCTGAGTTTTAAACATATCCATGCCAAATTTTTATTAAATTTAAAGTCTTCTGCTGTCTATCTGATTTTAAATTATTTAAAAGAGTCGGGTCGTCACAATTTAAGTATTTAGTTTAATTATTATTTTTGTAAATTAGCATTTAGTAGTTAATTTTGCCCGAAATTCTTTTTAATTGTTTTAGTACTTTAAATACGTTTCGGTGACATTAATAATTATTAATAGGCCAATTAATAATTATTAATCACCTTTAGATTAATTTAAGAGCTTCGGGTTTCGATTTATAAGTCAAAAGTCATTAAAGGACGCAACCGTCATTTCAAATTTCTTAAAAATATCCAAAATCACTATTCCATCATCTTTAAAAGTCACAAAGTTGACCAAGACAACTCATTCTTCTCTCTTTCCCTTCTCCTTGCCGTGGGCATCAAAGCCATGGGAGGGTTTTGAGTTTTCTTGGCTTTTCTTCGTTTCTCGGTGGATCGTCGTGTTTTCAGTTGCGTTGGATTGGTAGGGACGAGGGCTACCTATCCAACCTAGCTTTTCGAAGTTTCCTTGTCCTCTAAGGGAAGTCCCAAAAAAGTAAGTTTTCAAAACTTTTTATATGGACTTGTTCGTTTGTTTATTATAAATGAGTTTTGAAGTTGAAATCATGAATTTCTATCAGGGAAATTGACGATTTTGAGCTCGGATTTTCGAAAAACACTATTCACCCGAAAACACTATTCATCCGAAATTACTATTCATTCGAAATCACTATTCATCCAAAAATTCAAACTTGTTCTCATCTTAGTTAGGAGTTATAATATGTTGTGCAATTGATGAATTGTAGGTTCGTTTGCTCGGTTGTTGATTCGTGGAAAATTGGAGATTTGGAGCAAAATTAAATGGGCCAAGGTGAGAATAAATAGGATTTAAAGTAGATTTAGAAACCGAATAAGTTGAACAGTTTGTAAGATTGGAGATTGAGATTTAGATTCAAATCTAAGAGTAAAAGAAAGTGAGCTAGTAACCTTAGGATTATGAGCTAGTTCTTTGAGTGAAAACTTTGGAGTTTCTCGAGGGAACGTTGAACTTTTGAAAGTTCTAAGTTAGAATCGTTCTGGAGATTAACATGGATCATTGGAAGTTAAAGGATCCAAACTTTTAGATAGAATGGTTAAAGGAAATTGAAAATAGAACCTTGGTTTTTATTTGGGAGTTTAGAATCCTTGAAAGTGAAGATCATTTGTTTAAGATAGGATCTTACTTTTATTAAAGTATCGGAAGTTCGATCTACTTATTGTTCTTCCGAAATTCCTACTTATTTACTTTATGCATAAGGACATCTATGATCGTTTTACTTTATGCAATTTACTTTAAGCACTTTACCTTTATGCCCTTTTCGATTATGTTGAATGTTTGATTCGAAAACCCTTTCGAAATGCTCTTAGAACCCTTAAACTTAACTAAGGACCCTTGTAACGTCCCGTTATTTTGTGATAAAAAAAACTTTTATTTATTTTATTTTAATTTAAGTAATTAAAGTTTATTTATTTATTGGTAAATTAGAATTTAGTAGTTTATTTCATTTTAAGTCATTTTAATGGCTTTATTTATTTAAATACGTTTTTAATGGTATTAATAATTATTAACGGGCCAATTAATAATTATTAATCACCATTGGGATAGTTTGAGATGTTCGGGATTCGTTTTTAAGCCAAAAGTCATAAAAGGGCAAAATCGTAATTTCCAAAATTGCAAAATATCTAAAGTCACTATTTGCCTTCTTCTTTAAATGAAACTTTGACTCAAAAAAATTGACCACAACTTCATCTTTTTCTCCTCTCAATGCCGTGAGTCCCAAAGAAGAAAAAGAAAATTTTGGTTTTTGTTCGTTTCTTGCCGGATCGATTCGATTCTCGTTCCAGTGGAAAGGTATCGATCCTACGATCATTTTCCACCTAGCCTTCGTACTTGCCGCTCATTTTATACGGAGTTCTCGGTAAGTTTCTCTTGAAACCCTAAGCTCCAAATAGTGTTTTAATGGAGTTTTACTTGATTTCCTTCGATTTCGTGTTGTAGAACTCGGTGTTTGTAAACTTGGGAGTAGTTTTATGTGTTTTTGGAAACTATCCCATAACCCTAAAACCGAGTTTCAGTCGAAACCCTTCCCGTTTGAAATTTACCCTTTTGGGTTTGATTTTGGGTTAGAATTTAATGAAATGATGTCTATTTAAATTCAATTCGGGAAAGGGATTAATGTTCAAAAACTCTATTTATCGATACCCATTGAAATCGGGATTATCGAATTTGCTTAAAACCAACTCAAAACGTATTTAAATTGCCAAAAAACTGGAAAACCAAACCCGAAACCCATTTTATTGGGGGGGGGGCCGAGAGCCCTAAGGAAGGGTTTGATGAGTTTTCGTTGTTTTGAACGTTTAGTTGGTGTTTGATCGATAGTTGGTAAAGTTATTGATTGTATGATATAATTCGTTTGTAGGTGTTTTTGAACCGCGTGGTTGATCGCTTCTTCGGACTTAGGAGCAAAGTCATCTTTTAATTAAGGTGAGAATAGTTAGGATTTAAAGTAATTATAGAAATCGAATAAGTGTGAAGGTTTGTAGAGTTTGAAACTAAGTTTAGAATCCGAATCTAAGATTAGAGGGTTGTGAGTTAGTGCCCTTAGGATTAAGAGTTAATCCTTTAAGGAGAACTTAGGAATTCTCAAGGAAAGTATCGAATCTTAGAAGATTCTAAGTTAGATTCGTTTCGAACTAAGTTTGGATCATTGGAAGTTAAGGATCTAAGACTTTAAAGAACGATCGATAGAACCTCGGATTATTGGAAATTTAGAATCCTTGAAGGTTAGGTTAATCGTTATGTTTGACCTTTACTTTTATTATTGTTAGCCGAATTCGAATTACATTTCGTTCTGCCAAGTTTCCTATCTAATTTTACTTTATATCTTACTTTATGTCTCTTTACTTTATGCTTGTTTCGGTTACTTTAATAATCGTACTTTACTTTATTTATTTTTACAAGTACATGCAAGCATATGCATAACAATATTGCACCATTATTTATTGTACTATAACATCTCGCATCATTGAAAGAAAGTGAAAAAGGAAAGAAAGTGAGGATGAAAATGTAAGGAATGGTGGATGAATGTGAATATCCACGTTACCTTCATCATGCATAAGGATTGGTGGATGAATGTGAATACCCACGTTACCTTCATGTATAAGGTTGAATGGTGGATGAATGTGAATATCCAAGTTACCTTCATATCATGCATAAATGGCGAATGCGTATCCTATGGGAAGTACTCATTACTTTTATGCATATGATAGACGAGAAAGAGAATCGAGATGTTATAATTATGAAAAGTTTATTTATTTACTTTTCTTACTTATGTCATAACAAGTTTATGGATGAACAATTGGACTAAGTGTGCTAATTAGTATCATCAATTGGAAAATATGGAATAGAATCACCTAGAGTTTGGATGACTTTAGGAGTAATTGTGTCAGATTAATTGGACACAAATCAAAATGCGAGTTTGAGGTCTACCTTTACTTTTTATGCTTATTATTCTCACTGGGCATAGTTTGTTAGCTCATGATATTATAACCAATTTCAGGTAATGCCCTGGCTAGAGGCCGTGGAAGGGGAGGTGGTGCTGCGTCATCGAGGGATGCTGACCTCGAGATGGACTCGTTTTTGTAAAGTATATGTAAACATTTTTGTGAATTTCAAGACTTTGATGTTGTATTTAGCTCATAAGAGCTTTTTGATATTGTTTTATGATATGAGATGTTTGAACTCCTGATTTGGACTTAAAGTCCATGTGATTTTATTAGATTTGAAAATTAGGATGTAAACAGGTTTTCGGCATGCCAATTTTCAAACAAAACCACGCAAATTTTTCTTAAAAATAAAAGACTTCCGCTGTTTTCTCTGATTTAATTTATTTAAAAGTGACGGGTCGTCACAACCCTAAAAGTTCAAGACCAAAGAACCCACATATGTCATTTGACACAACCCAAGGAAAAAGGCTAGAAGATGATTATCCTTATGATCAAAGATCTAAAGACAAGAATTGGATTTCTTGTTCTAGATTCGAATCAAACCACCAAATTAGAATGATCAATCCTAATGGCTCGATTCTACAGCCACCCTAAACACAGGGAATGACAAGATGAAAAGTTGCACAACTCACAACAATTCAAAGAAAATGCTCTCAATGAGACTTTGTATTTTTACTTCCATAATAATCTTTATCTATTACAAGCAAGTGTCATGTCTTTATAGCCTTCCAAATGAACGAAAATAAACTGATAAAAATGAATGAAAAAGGCCAAAAAAACAGCCGGCCATAATAAAGTCCGAAATAATGACAATTAACTAGCCTATTGAATTATTAAAGTGTAACCGATATTTGGGAGTTACAAATCTGATTTGTGAGTCTTTGTAACTGAAACATCTTGATCATATGTTTTGATGGGAGTCTTAAATGAAGCCTTAAGATGTCATGAATAAGTTTTGAGTAGCATTGATGTCTTGAATTGCATTAAATGAGCTTCGGTTGCATTAATTGAACTTGACTTGCATTTAATGAACTAGGCTTCAAGTTAACTTGCATTTAATGAACTAGGCTTGAACTTGACTTCCATTTATTGAACTAATCTTGAACTTTGATGTTGCATTTATTGAACTTAGCTTGTAGCTTGAGCTTGTCTTAAACTTGGAAAGTAATGAATGCAATTCCGGCAATGATCAACATTAAGGCTCCTTGATTCATATCATTCCCTCCTTCTTGAAAAGGATTCGTCCTCGAATCCAAATCTTCATGCCCTACAACAAAAGATCCAAAATCAGAAACTTTAAATATTGAATTCGAAAAATACTCACCTTATAACGCGATGGTATGAACTTCTACATGTATTCTTCCAATTACTTGATATGGTCCATCCCCCCTTGGATGCAACTTAGTCCTTTTTTGTAATCTTTTCTTTCAGAAATGCATCCAAATCCATGCTCTCGGATGTAACTTAAGCGGTTTCCTTCTCAAGTTCATTTTCAAGGTAAATGTGAAAACTTGCTCCTCGATCATTTGCTTGATATCCATGTGCATTAATTCGATGAATATATTCATAAAATGGGCTGAATCACTCACAAAAACATTAGATCTCAAAGGAAGCAACTCAAAGGGAGTAATAGCATAAAGACCATAAATAAGTTTATTTGAAAAACAAATATTTTTATGATGTATTGTCCTATTATATGTATTCTCCACAAAATATAAACAATTCTCCGAAGTTTCCACTTTAGAGTTAGTTTCTTTAAGCATTGCTCCTAAAATCTCATTTATCACCACTTGAGTTTCCCATTCATGCAAAACAGATTGGTATACATTGTAACTTCTCAAAGAAAAATCAATTACATAAAAAGAATAAGCATTCCTTAATGAGTTCACCTTTTCAACATACTCAAAAATTGTAATTTCAAGATGCTCATTAACAAGAAATTTCACATGCTCAAAAGTAGAAAGTATATTACTCACAAAATTCTCTTTAGATTCGATATACTTTCTTGCATGGATGTATTGTCCTTTTGAACACCTCAGGCTCTTATTTGGACATAAGTAATGCTTCCAAACCTCACTCATTCTTACATGAAAGCTCACTAATTTGTCTTCTCTTTCTCTTTCCTCTAAGTATTCACACTTATCTTTTTCACTCTTCTCTTTTATCTCTTTCACTTCTTTTTCTCGAAACTCTCTTGTCACACATTCCTCTTTTATATCACTTTCATTTTTACAACTCAAAGCTCTCTTTTCTCTCTCACTCATTTCTTCACTCAATTCCTTTTCTTTCAATTCTTTTTCTTTCAACTCTTTTTCTTTTAACTCAAACTCAACCCTCCTTTGTTCAAGCTTACATTGGTCAATGAAAACCTCTTTTGAAGACAAAGGTACCAAAGTAGTCTTCCTTCCATCTTTGGTAAAAGCATACCTATTAAGGTAGCCATCATAGGAAACTCTCCTATCATACTGCCATGGTCTCCCTAAAAGTATATCACCGGCATGCATTGGCACTACATCACAAACTACCTCATCCTTATACTTCCCAAGGTTAAAATAAATAATAGCTTGCTTATGCACCTTTACCGCACCACTATTGTTTAACCATTGTAAATTGTAAGGTTTGGGATATGGTGTAGTAGGCAAATTGAGTCTCTTAACCAGAATTGAGTTCACAACATTTGTACAACTTCCCCCATCAATTACAACACTACATGGAGTCTCATTCACTAAACACCTAGTATGGAACAAGTTGTGTCTTGGGTCTTCTTCAAAATCATCCTTTATTTCAGAATTTAGAACTCTCCTACACAAAAGTGCTATTCGATTTCCTTCCTCCCAACTACCATCACTCGCCTCGGGTTCCTCAATATTCTCCTCTATAGTATCACTCTCTTCAGCTTCCTCAAGATATTCTTCCTCAATGTCATTCTCTTCCCAATCATTTACTACTTTTTCCTCAACATCAATTTCTAAATCATCTTCAATTATATCCCTATTTTTCTGATTACTAGCCTTCACTAATCTACCCATACGCTCATTAAGCTCCTCTACATGTTGAGTAAGTCTAGCAGAAGCTCCTATTTGTGCCTCTCTCCACCTAGCTTCACTAATCTCTCCCTGATTATTTTCCCCTTGTGACATGTTTTCTGGACCTCACAACATTCCCTCACAAAATATCACTCAAGGAACTCTCGTGTTTAATCACTCAAGGTAGGCCCAAATGTCAATTTAGGCTCTTGGATAAGCTATGGTCAAAATGAAGCAACTTGTGTTTAAAGTACTAAAAATCAAGCAATCAGTATTAAACAATCTAAAATAATGAAAAGAAACAAAAAATAAAACAAGAAAAACAGATTTGATAGGCAAAAATCAGATTGGAAAAGGAAAACAGATTTTTGAAAGCAAAGAACTCAAGAAAAATGGCGATTACAAATTTCAAAATTCGTGGAGTTCGAGAATGAATTTTCAATTGACAGTCTATGAAGCTTTTTAAGATGATAATAAAGAGCATACAAAAGGCCAAATTCAAAAATTCGTTCAGAATTGAAAACACTAACTCACAGAATTGAAGTTCTCGAAAAATAGGATAAACCTGTGCACAGAAATGATATTCCAGATTTGAACTGTTTCTGTTATGATTTGGATAAAGCTCCCTTCTGAACTTTTAAAGCTAACATAAAGATAAAACTTTTCTCTTCAGATAACAAAGACAATTTCGGAGGTTAGATTAGAGTTTGAATGGAAAATAGTAGCATTAAATGCGGCAGTTACAAAACGGGACAGTTTTGGAAAATGTAACTTATAGCCGTTTCTGAGACTTTAAATCAATGTGTAACTGATATATTTCAATGGTAAATGTTATATAAACACAATTATATCAGTTATACATGAAATTATATGAATCAAACTCAGAAAAGTGAAGAATTTTCAAGAAGAACACAAGATGAACAAATTTGGTGCCCTCGGATGCAAATTCACTCTCCACTTTTTTTCTTTCTTTTTTTTTTTTATTTTCAAGATCAAATCGTGATCTTTAAGATGGATATGAAATCAGAATAAAATGATGAAGAAAAATGAATGAAAAGGCAGAAATGAATTCGATGGACAGAATGTGTAGAATTGAAAAACAAGTGCATAAAAGTAAGATAGAATCAATTCTAGAGATCGGCCACTAAGATGCTGTTAGGAATGGTGTCCTAGAACTTGTAATCATTTAATAATAATAATTTATTAAGAATAAATTAAATAAATAAACATAAGTTCTTTATATTATCTAGATTGATTCAATTAATGATATTAGGAATATATGGAAATATATTAATATCAAACATTCAAATAGTAAAACCCAAAGTTACTCTTATGAAATCACGACTTAGTATGTGAGTCATACGAGAGGATTAAAGTCGAGATGAGTAACTTGAACGCGTCTACAGTAAACGGATAACGTTTGGGAACCTTATCCTGGTAACACTGTTGATAGCTTCTCATTTTGTTTATAGACAAATGATCAAATCCTGATCATTCATGTGGGAGACATGAAATGGAAGTATCATATGCAATGTTGATTGTATAAGACAAGACCACGATGTTCAATCAAATTTCCCATTAGTACCGTTTACGAGAAATAATCGAATATCAAACTAAGTTTATCAACCGTGATAGATCTCAATCCTGAGTGAAATGCGGACTCCTATTTGTGGAGTTATGTTCTTTGATTCACATAGTTGAGAGCGATCTGTAAGAACGCTCAATACACTCCTGTTTTGGGAACATGACTAGATAAGTAGCTGGGAACTCATTTTTACGAGATGGAATTCATAACTTTCCTATAAATTAACGGTATCAGTGCGATACCTAAACATTTTAGGAACTTTAGGAAACTCCCTTGATGTACTGATTCGAGACATGAACAAGTGACGTCACGACTTCTATTGATCACAGAACTATCTTATCTCTAGTTCGACTAAATATAAAGTTCATTGGAGAATCAGCATGAACACAAGGATAAAGCGGTAATTACAGGGGCAAAACGGTAAATTTATCCACCTGTAATTATGAGGGTTCCACGTGAAGGATAATTTCACAGATATAAATAAAAGATAAATTAAATGGACAATAACTCATCTATAGTGAGGGGAGTTCAGCTATGAATCTATAGTGGAATTATTCATAGTTAGATAATATGTAATTAACTGATTATGTGTTAATCACTTAATTGACTAATTATTAAGCCCATGATCTATAGGTCCATCGGGTCCCTATGCTAGCCCAAATATCGTAGTCGCGAAATCAAGTAGAAGAAATGGAAATTTTAAGTAAAGTGAATTACTTAAAATAGGCAATATTAATTGTTTAAATATTGAGTATATTTAAACGGTAATTAATATAAACATTATTAATTGTTTAAATAATGAGTTTATTTAAACATGAAATTAATAATGAAATATTATTAATTATACATTATTAATTATTTAAATATTGAGTATATTTATATGGTAATTAATAATTTGAAATTAATTAACAATTATTAATTGTTTCAATAATTAATTATATTTAAACGGAAATTAATAATTAAAATTAATTAAATTAATAATAAAATATTGTCAATAAAATTATTAATTAAATAATGAGTTTATGGAAATTAATAATTATAATATTTATTATTAATTATTTAAATAATGAAAATTATTTAAATGGAAATTAATAATTAAATATAAATGTGATAATATTTAGTCGGGAGAAAATATTAATATTATTAATTTTTTAAATAAAATATTTTATTTAAATGGTAATTAATAAATAAACTAATTAAGTTGGACTTATTAATTTAAGAGAGAATTTCAAGCCCAATTGGATTAATGAACCCAATTGGAATTAACCCAAAATAATTAATTAAATAAATTGTATTTATTTATTATTTTATGATGATAAATCGCCCATGATATGTATTTTGAGGAGATAATTGTTTGAATTATATCCTAAAATAATTACATAGATTTATTTACCCAAGATAAAAAAAATAAAGAAAATAAAATAATCTTCTATTTATCCATGGCATTTTCGAAATTGCTAGATAAAAGAAAGAGATAATCTTTTTTCTTTTTGTATTTATCTCTATAGATTAATCCTAATGTGATTAGGATTCCTCTTTTTCTATAAATAGGAGGGTTGGGTCATTCATAAATCACACAATTTAATTCCATAGAAAGTTGGAACTCTCTCTTCTTCCCTTCTCCCCCCCCCCCCTAGCCGAAATTCCCTAGTCATTATTGGGAAGAAAATATTTTTCTTCTTCCCAATTTCTTCTTAAGTTCGATCCCATAATCGGATTTCGTTTGATCGATCGGGATATAGCATAGAAGATCCGGTGTTGCTGAGGATTGATGTTGTACAGAAATGTCCAACCGATTCTCCATTAACTACTCAATGTAAGTATAACCGGTTTTAATTTTCGAAAATAAAGCATGAATCTACATGTTCTTCGTGTTTATATCACAATTTGCATGATATTAATAGATCCTAAATTAAGTGTTAATTTGTGTTACTAAATAAATTCCGCTAATTTAGTAAATCATCCCTTCAGATGCAACCTATGCTCTGATACCAAATGATACGAAAACCCTTTCCAAATGCTCTTAGAACCCTTAAACTTAACTAAGGACCCTAGAAGTTCAAGACCAAAGAACCCACATATGCCATTTGACACAACCCAAGGAAAAAGGCTAGAAGATGATTATTCTTATGATCAAAGTGAAGGGATGATTTACTAAATTAGCGGAAATTTATTTAATAAATGTATTAACATTTAATAACGGATCTATTAGCATCATACAATTTGTGATAAAACATGTAGATTCATGCTAGTTTTTTTCGAAAATTAAAACCGAGTTACTTACATTGAATAATTAATGGAGAATCGGTTGGAGGTTTCTTTACATCATCAATCCTCAGATACACCGGATCTTCTATGCTATATCCCGATCGAAAGCAAAACCGAGTTGTGGGAATCGAACCGGAAGAACAAAAGAAGAAGAAATTTCTTTTAAATTTTTCCCTAAGGAAAATCGGCAATTGGGCAAAAACTTGAGAGAGAATTTTCACTTTTCTAATTAAAGTGAGAAGTGTACAAAATATGAATCCCAATGGTCATATTTATAGGAAAATATGATATCTAATCTAATTAGATAAGCTTAATCTCCTAATTATTAAAATAGAAAAGATAATTAAATTAATTAAATAAAAAAATAAAAGAAAAAGGCAAAGTTTATCAACGCCATGCACGCTGAAGTAGTGACTTCTTTTCCTTTTTTTTTTTTTTTAAATTTATAAATTAATTTATAATTACTTTTCTTTATTTAATATTAGAAAAATTAATATAATAATTTCTAATTAAATACATTTAGCCAAAAATAATATATTAATTACCATTGAATCTTATTCAATTAATTAATTATTTTATGCCAAAACCAATTTGTTTCTTAAACTAATTGTATTTAATTCTCTCTAATATTTATTATTAAATTAAATAAACTCGTTATTTAATTAATAATACAAATTATTAAATTAAATAAACTCGTTATTTAATTAATAATACAAATTATTAATTTCCATTTAAATAAACTCATTATTTAAATAATTAATAATATTAACATTAATTCCCGTTTAAATAATTTATTTATTTAAACAATTAATTTTGCCGTAAAATATTATAATTGATATGTTATATTAATTTCCATTTAAATAAACTCTTTATTTAAACAATTAATTTTGTATCAATATTAATAATATTAATATTAATTTTCATTTAAATAATCTCATTATTCAAATAATTGATAATGCCTAATTTTAAGTAAAATCAATTACTTAAATTATTTGTTCTTCCTAAGTTAAATTAATAACTTAGTTTTGCTACATCAATATTTGGGCTAGCATAGGGACCCGATGGACCTATAGATCATGGGCTTAATAATTAGTCAATTAAGTGATTAACTCATAATCAATAAATTACTTATTATTTAACTATGAATAATTCCACTATAGATTCATAGCTGAACTCCCCTCACTATAGATGAGTTATGTCCATTTAGTTTATCTTTATTTATATCTGTGATATATCCTTCACGTGGAACCCTCATAATTACAGGCGGATAAATTTACTCTTTTGCCCCTGTAATTACCGTTTTATCCTTGTGTTCCCGCTAATTCTCCAATGAACATTATCTTTAGTTGAACTAGAGATAATATACTTCTGTGATCAATAGAAGTCGTGGCACCACTTGTTCATTTCTCGAATCAGTACATCAAGGGAGTTTCCTAAAGTTCCTAAAATGTTTAGGTATCGCACTGATATCGTTAATTTATAGGAAAGTTATGAATTCCATCTCGTGAAAATGAGTTCCCAGCTACTTATCTAGTCATGTTCCCAAAACAGAAGTATATTGAGCGTTCTTACAGATCGCTCTCAACCATGTGAATCAAAGAACATAACTCCATAAATAGGAGTCCGTATTTCACTCAGGATTGAGATCTATCACGGTTGATAAACTTAGTTTGATATTCGATCATTTCTCGTAAACGGTACTAATGAGAAATTTGATTGAACATCGTGGTCCTGTCTTATACAATCAACATTGCATATGATACTTCCATTTCATGTCTCCCACATGAATGATCAGGATTAGATCATTTGTCTATAAACAAAATGCGAAGCTATCAACAAGTGTTACCAGGATAAGGTTCCCAAACGTTATCCATTTCATCGTAGACACTTTTAAGTTACTCATCTCGACTCTAATCCTCTCGTATGACTCACATACTAAGTCGTGATTTCATAAGAGTAACTTAGGGTTTACTATTTGAATGTTTGATATTAATATATTTCCATATATTCCTAATATCGTCAATTGAATCAATCTAGATAATATAAAGAACTTATGTTTATTTATTTAATTTATTCGAAATAAATTATTATAATTAAAGAATTACAAGTTCTAGGACACCATTCCTAACAATATCCTTTACTTACATGTTCTTCGTGTTTATATCACAATTTGCATGATATTAATAGATCCTAAATTAAGTGTTAATTTGTGTTACTAAATAAATTCCGCTAATTTAGTATATCATCCCTTCAGATGCAACCTATGCTCTGATACCAAATGATACGAAAACCCTTTCCAAATGCTCTTAGAACCATTAAACTTAACTAAGGACCCTAAAAGTTCAAGACCAAAGAACCCACATATGCCATTTTACACAACCCAAGGAAAAAGGCTAGAAGATGATTATCCTTATGATCAAAGATCTAAAGACAAGAATTGGATTTCTTGTTCTAGATTCGAATCAATCCAACAAATTAGAATGATCAATCCTAAACACAAGGAATGACAAGATGAAAAGTTGCACAACTCACAACAATTCAAAGAATATGATCTCAATGAGACTTTGTATTTTTACTTCCATAATAATCTTTATCTGTTACAAGCAAGTGTCATTTTATAGCCTTCCAAATGAACAAAAATAAGCTGATAAAAATGAATGAAAAAGGCCAAAAAAACAGCCGGCCATAATAAAGTCCGAAATAATGACAATTAACTAGCCTATTGAATTATTAAAGTGTAACCGATATTTGGGAGTTACAAATCTGATTTGTGAGTCTTTGTAACTGAAACATCTTGATCATATGTATTGATGGGAGTCTTAAATGAAGCCTTAAGATGTCATGAATAAGTCTTGAGTAGCATTGATGTCTTGAATTGCATTAAATGAGCTTCGGTTGCATTAATTGAACTTGACTTGCATTTAATGAACTAGGCTTGAAGTTGACTTGCATTTAATGAACTAGGCTTGAACTTGACTTCCATTTATTGAACTAATCTTGAACTTTGATGTTGCATTTATTAAACTTAGCTTGTAGCTTGAGCTTGTCTTAAACTTGGAAAGTAATGAATGCAAGTCCGGGAATGATCAACATTAAGGCTCCTTGATTCATATCAATGTTTATATTTACTTTACTTGCACTCGAAGGCATAATTCATATCATATCATATTGCATAATCGATTATTGGGGGGAATAATGAGACATGCTAAAGGACTGCGGGACCTTGCATTGTCTGGTAAGTGTACTTGTGCCTTAGAAGTTATTGGAGAGTATTTGAGAGTTTGGGACTCGGTTTGATTCATTTAGAGATTATTTAAAATCTTACCTGTTAGTTAGACTGTTTTCTCACTGGCTTTAGCCTCCGAGTGCTATCTTTTTTTTTCTCAGGTAATAATGGACTGAGAGGTGGCGGTTAATTGAGTTTATGATTTGGGTTATTTAAACTTTGAGAATTGACATTCTCTATTGTTTCAAATTTATATTTGAGTCAGATGGTATTTGTTTTTCGTATAATTTTATTAATCTTTGTAATTCCGGAATTACTTTTTATTTGAAATTCTTATTTGAGACAATGTGGATTTTTATATTTTTAATAAAGATTAATTATTGAGTCTTCCGCAATGTATTTATATTGATTTTAAACTCTGAAAATTTGGGTCGTTACAATACTAGGTTGTGCAACTAGAGGATCCGCTCTCCCAACCAGAGGCACTACATGCTCAGTAGGTCTACTAGCATCCAGCAGTAAGTCCAGATAATCCTCCTCCGACATCGTGACCCTACGTCCTTCTCTAGGCGGCAGAACCACTAGATACTCATCATCAAACTCAATGCACTCGATATTAAGTCTCTCTCACCCTCCTAATCCTCAGGTGGTTGAGTCGGGTCTCGAGCTCAACCTCTACCTCTCACAGGGGAAATCGCCCTTGCTTTTCCTCGTCTAGCCGCATCTCTAGGAGTCATACTGCAACATAACCAATAGTAAAAGAGAATCCACTACTCTACTATTAAAGCATAAAATGACTAAGTTCTAAAGTAAGGGTCTTGGGATAACTGGTGCCGCTAGTCTTGGATAATGACTTAGAGAATGGACTTAAAAAAACGTGAAAAAAAAAATGCGACGCATGAAAATCAACAGAACCGTTAGGCTCTGATACAAACTATAAAGGCTCAATTCTTTATTTTAGAAATTCAAACATAAATAAAGAAAGTAGAAGACTTTTAAAACAGTAATCACCAATTAAATAAGTGGATTAAACCCATAATCATTTCAAAAGTGGGATGCACATCCCTTTTCATCATGAAATAAGTTCAAATATCAAGAGTTTAACAAATCTATAAATCCAAACGTGAATAACTCAAAAGTATGTAAAAGGCTCCAATGAGTTCAACAAACAAGGTTTAAACAAACAAAAGAAAGTAAAATTATATCATGGACTTAAAAACATCTCTAGTCCATCTCATCGTCATCCATTAGTGATCAAGTTGCATAAGCTCCACGGCCTCAACTGCGACTACCTCTCACATTTGAAAAGTAGTGTCATGATCAAAAACATCCAAAAAAGATAAAAGGAAAATAAAGTAACTTTAGATTCCTGATCCGAATCTGGATATGTGTCCGAAGGCCCTACTATTCTTGAGTATCCCACATCATAACCTCAAATATTTTCCATATATCTCCCAATACAACATAGACTTTCAATACTACAAGTAGTACGGTTACATTCTCTTCAAGATCTCAAGCCTCATAAACAACATCATGATGTATCATCTTTTCCAAAAATCAAACAAGTTTATGCTAAATATGCGAACCCTGAACATTACTCATTTATAACATCAACATGTGAATAATGAAAAATAATGTAAATACACCCAGTCGCAGCATTATCTCATTACCTTGCCTAGAACATGGAAAGTACATGCAGTTTTTACATTTCTTAATCACAAATCACATGTGAATAATGAAAAATAATGTAACTACACGGAGTCTTAGCATTATCTCACCTAAAACATGTAAAGTACACGCATTCTTTATATTTCCTTATATATGTATCACAAACTTGATGAATAATACCAAATAATGCAAGCTCACATTGTCTACTCATTATTTCATTATTTATCCCCTCGTTCATGAAAAGTACACGAAGTCTTAGCATTTCTCTAATACATATATATATTAACACATAGCAAGGTCAAATAATGTAACCACATAAAGTCTATGCACCTTAACCTGCAAGAATCACAACAGAGTTCCCAAAGTAGTATAGTACAGAAACTAAGAATGTCCCACGAGAAGACTAAAAACATCAATTATAAAAAAGGTAATTGTAACAAAATTTATGATATGAATCACGGAACGTCACATATAGCTTAGGGATCAATCTCAAGATCAAGGTTCAAGACAAGCATAAAACATCCTTTACAAGCCTACATGAGCGAAGTCAAGACAAGCTTTGAAGATCTGAGCATGGAGCATATGGAAGAGGACTTGATAAACTTTAATCTATGGCAAATGCATTTGGAAGAAGAGTATTGAATACTTGTACTATTATAAATGAAGATGAGCAAATTAGGAAAGTTGCATCATTTTTGCAAACTTTTCTTATATGGACCAGTTTCCATATTTGTTCCCGAACTTGACTTATATGTTATCCACAAATTTTCAATGTATTTAGACATGTTTTAGGCCTTTATTTATCATTTTAATGCTTAGAATAGTTAAGGAATGATATAATATCTTCTCGAGCAAAACATTCCTAAAATGCACCAAATGCAATTAAGGAAACTATGTGGCATATTTTGTTCTCCTTTAATTCTGAATTTCCTAGTTGTTTTAGGTCTTTCTTTTTCCTATTTAAAGGTTCACTTGTAACCCTAAATTCTCATAATTAATATGATATAAAATGGCATTGTTTTGCTTTTTGCTTGGTTGAATTTATCTTGCACTTTGTAGCCATGTTCGAGTTTGCATGTTTTAGAAACATTCAAGCATGAATTTATCTTTTGTGTTTCTGGATTGTTTCGATCTTGAAATAAGAACAAGTTCTCTTATTTCAAGATATTAGATCACTTGAATAATCTTCTTCTTGTTGTTTTCTTACCTTATTGTTCATTGGGGTTTTAAGATTTGCATCTCGGGGTTCTTTATTTATCAAAGGGTTTCTATTTCAATTTTTTAGGGTTTCATATCATTTGGTATTAGAGGTTAGGCTCAAGGGAAGATTTTTTATCTTACTTGTTTTCTTGTTATTTTATTTTTTATTGTCTTTTTCATCGTTCAACGAAAAAAATCCAAAAAAACAAAAAACAATTATAGTTCTAAAATTTACTTATTTAGCCTACTGTTTTTATTCTTTTTCGTGTCGTTGCAATTTGATTCTTAGAATATCATCAACTACAAAAGTTTTTATCTTTCTGTCTTGTTTATTTGTTATTCAAATTTTTTTTTAAAAAAAGTGGAAGATTGAGAAAAAAATAGATCTTCCCAGCCTTTAGGATTGTATAGAATATGAAAAGAAAAGTTTTATTGGTTGAATTTTTGGAAAAAAGTGGTTAGTGTTCTTATTGTTCTTGGAAATTTCATCTTAAACACATCAAAATTTCATGTTGAATTTGAAAATTTCAAAAGAATTGTTTGCTTCCTAAAAAGCTAGAACTTACCATAAATAGCAAGAACTGTTATAAGAAAGTTTCAAATTTGTCCCATATTCAAATATATGCATACTTTTCTTAAGGAAAAGCTTGTTTTATGATTCAAAACTCTTTGGGGAAGTCTTATTTCGAATTTTTCTCTATTAGAAAAGTTTATTCTTGCATATTTTCTTGCTTATTCTTTCCTTGTGACCAATATCACCATTTGCAAAATTTGTCTTCTTTTTTCTTTTGCCACTAAAGCTTATTGTTTCTTCTTTCTTCAATGTTACTATTTACAAAATTCACCATTTGCAAAATTCGTCTTCTTTTTCCTTGTGACCAATATCACAATTTGCAAAATTCTATAGTATCTTAGTCGTTTGATAGTTGCTAAAGTGTGGAAATAGTTCAAGGCTACATTTAGGCCCTAAAATCTGCTTTTGAGGGCAAACACGAGTGAGCTAGAATCATTGAATGTAAACACTTAGGGATTGATTAAAAGGTCTTATTGTAACGACCTTAATCCGTTAAATTCTTTAAATTCAAAAGCACAGCAGAAGACTTGGTTTTAAAGAAAAATGATATGGGTACGTTTAAAAATTCCAACTATCCAAAACATGTTCTACACTGTTCCCAATCAGAGAAAGCGATAAAAATGGAATGCGCATTCCAATTGAAAATAAACTTTTAAAAACAACTTAAAAATCATAAGACCTTTACAATTTTAAAACAAATGCTCTCCCGAGCTCAAAACACAAAGTATGAAAGGTAGGAAATATATATACAAATCATTTCAAAAATGCCATACAAAATGTGTCCATGTTTATGTCCAACCATCACCTCGAGAACTTTTAGACTTGGGGTTTATACGCTCAAGTGTATCACCTTGGGGAGCTCCGATATTGTTTGTAAAGAAGAAAGATGGCTCTATGAGATTATGCATTGATTATAGAGAGCTGAACCGGGTCACAGTTAAAAACAAGTATCCTTTGCCAAGGATAGAAGATTTGTTTGATCAGCTGAAGGCAGCACTGTATTTTCGAAGATAGATCTTCGATCAGGGTATCATCAGTTGAGAATTAGAGATGATGATATTCTTAAGACTGCCTTCAGGACACAATATGGTTATTATGAATTTGTTGTCATGTCTTTTGGCTTGACTAACGCTCCTGCGGCCTTTATGGACCTGATGCATACAGTGTTCAAGAGGTTCATTGACTCCTTTATGATAGTCTTTATTGATGATATGTAACGTCCCGTTATTTTGAGGTGAAATTTTTTTTTATTTTTTTTTATTTATTGCATTAAAGTGTTAAAGATAATTTTAGAATTTGTTATTTAGAAGTAAATAGTTAATTTTCGTTCGGAAACCTTTTTAATTGTTTAATTAGCTTAAATTAGATTCGATGGTATTAATAATTATTAATAGGCCAATTAATAATTATTAATCACCTTTGGGCTAGTTTAAGTGGTTCGGGTTTCGTTTTAAAAGCTTAAGGCAAGAAAAGGACGTAGGCGTCATTTCCGGAATTCTTAATATCCTAACACTATTCACTATCTTCTTTATTAAGCCAATTTTAGACAAAAATCATATTTTCTTCTCATTTTCTTTCCCAAACCCGTAGCTTTGAGAGAAAAAAAGAGGAGAGAAAGAAATGGTCGCCCCGGCTTCGTTTCTCGACCGTTTTGCGTGATTTCAGATGCGTTGGAAAGCTCTCGCCGAGACCTTTCTACCCATTCCATTCTTGGGATGATTCCACCTCTCTAAGGTAAGCCCTAGATTTTGAATCTCAACACTTTTCTTCATGGAAATTGAGCCAACTTGTGATTTCTTTAGTAAAGCTCCACTTTCTTCTCAAATTTGTTACCAATTGATGTGGGGAAACCTTTGGGAACCGTTTTTCTCAACTTTCCCTAAACCCTAGAATCGGGTTTGAGCCAAAAGCCATTTATTTTAGTTTTTCTCATGTTTGTTGTTGATGAGGGTTTTGAATTTGTTATGTTTTGTGATTTTACTAAATTGTTCGGGATTGAACTTTTGACCTAAACCCTAAATCATGTTTACCCATTTATATTACCAACCTCCAAAGTGCCCAAAACCAACCCAAAACCCTTTTAAAGTGCTTAAAAATCCGGAAAACAACCATCACCTTGAAATCCCTTTGAGCCGTGGGCCTCTTGGGAGCATTTCCGGGCTGTTTTGTCTTTTATTTTAGTATCGTGACGATCGTTGTTCATTTCGGTTAATTAATATACTTTAGGTGTATTTTTAATTATAGGTTTTGTGCATCGTTCGTGAATTTCGGTCAACCGGTGGTTAGGAGTTGACTACTTTTATAAGGTGAGTTTAAAATGGTTGTGATTACTTTTATGTTTCCGAATTGCTTGACGTTTATGTTAAATCGAGGTTAAAAAAGTTATTAGACTTTAGAACTTTCCAAGAGTGTATGTTATTTGGGAGTTAAGGAAAGTGCATAAGGAAAATTAGTTAAGATTGGTTGTTGTTTAAAGTAAGATGTTATTGGTGGATTAAGATATATTCTCGAGGAGAATTAGATTCCAGAATTTGGAGGAAAGTATTAGGTACTCCTTTTATTTTGAGTGGTTAGAATAGTTAAAAGAAACTTTGGAGAGATTCTTGTGTAGAATCGAGTTAGTACGATATTATTAGTGATGAGATTCACTTTTTGGTGTTACCAAAGGGAGTAGTAAGTATGGCATTATGATATGCGTGATTTTGTGATTGGTGACAATGTGGTCACGGTGACAATGAGGTCACGGTACGTTTGTGATTGGTGACAATGTGGTCACGGTGACAATGAGGTCACGGTACGTTTGTGATTGGTGACAATGTGGTCACGGTGACAATGAGGTCACGGTACGTTTGTGATTGGTGACAATGTGGTCACGGTGACAATGAGGTCACGGTACATTTGTGATTGGTGACAATGTGGTCACGGTGACAATGAGGTCAAGGTACGTTTGTGATTGGTGACAATGTGGTCACGGTGACAATGAGGTCACGGTACGTTTGTGATTGGTGACAATGTGGTCAAGGTGACAATGAGGTCACGGTATGTTTGTGATTGGTGACAATGTGGTCACGGTGACAATGAGGTCACGGTATGTTTGTGAATGGTGACAATGTGGTCACGGTGATAGTGAGGTCACGATATAGTTGTGATTGGTGATAAGTGGTCACGGATGAATTGTGAAATGTGACAATGTGGTCACAATGTGAATAACGTGTGGAATGACGTAAATGATAGAAATTTACTTTGTTATTTACTTTGCTATTTACTTTGCTATTTACTTTGCTATTTACTTTGTTATGCCTTAGTACTATTTCGTTGTTTTAGTACACTTTATTTACGAGTTTGAATGTTTACTTTTCGAAATTACGTTATAGTAGAATGGGATTTATTTTCTTATGTGATGTACTTGGGAATATTGAATGGGTAGTAAGAGCACGTTAGGATTATTTGGACACATTTTCCGATATGGGATTCGGTCCATATAAGTGCTTGCATCCATCTTATTCTCACTAGCATTTTTATGCTAATGTTGCTACACTTAAACATTTCAGGTAATACTCGTGGGAGAGGACGAGGTCGTGGAGGTGGTGTTGCTTGATCTCGAGGGGATGGCTTTTGGGACATCGATTTGCATGTACATTTTGGGAGCATTCTACGAATGCTTGATAAAATTCACATGTCCTTACTTTTAAACTTGTATTTATGGCTCATGAGAATTTAATAACTATTGTATATTATTTCGTATTATTTTCTCTGATTTTGGGTATAAAATGGAGTGAAATGTTGTTTGTTTTAAATTCTCTGGATTGAGCCCATGTAAACAGGTTTTGGTAGTCCATATTTTAAACGGATCCACGCAAAATTTTTATAAAAATAAAGTCTTCCGCTGTTTATTCTGATTTAAAGATTTGAGAAAATTCGAGTCTTTACATGATATCCTTGTTTACTCGAAGACTGAGGAGTTGCATGCCATGCATTTAGAGAAGGTGTTATCGACTTTGAGAGCTCATAAGTTGTATGCAAAATTCTCGAAATGTGAATTCTGGTTGAAGGAAGTGGCTTTCCTTAGGCATGTTGTATCTAGTAAAGGAATTTCTGTTGATCCTTCTAAGGTGGAAGCCGTTAGTGGTTGGCCCCGACCGACTAGTGCGGCTGAGATACATAGTTTTCTTGGACTTGCAGGGTATTATAGACTATTTGTGCAAGATTTTTCCAAGATTGCATCCTCTTTGACTCATTTGACGAAAAAGGGGGTTGATTTTGTGTGGAATGATGAGTGTGAAAATAGATTTGAGGAGCTTAAAAGACGACTTATATCGGCCCCAGTTTTAGTATCACCTGATGAGTCTGGGGGTTTGACAGTGTATACTGATGCATCCAATAAGGGTCTGGGATGTGTATTGATGCAACTTGGAAAGGTAATAGCTTATGCTTCTCAAGAGTTAAATGAGCATGAGAAAAAGTATCGGACTCATGATTTGGAGCTAACAGCGGTGGTACATGCGTTGAAAATATGGAGACATTACTTGAATGGTGAGAAGATTCTGATTTTCACCGATCACAAGAGTCTCAAATACTTTTTCACCCAGAAAGAGCTAAATATGAGACAGAGGAGATGGCTAGAACTTGTGAAAGATTATGACTGTGACATACAGTATCATCCGGGGAAGCCAATGTAGTTGGTGATGCACTTAGTCGAAAGTCATCACACTTGTCTACTTTGAGTACTATTCCGCTGAGGCTTAGATGGGAGATGGAAAGAGCCGAGATAGCCGTTCTTATAGCTGAGGTTACTGTGAGTTTGGCAAGTTTGATTGTTGGCCTTACTCTGAGACAGAGGATGATAGAGGCGTAGAGGGGTGAAAAGCGCTTGGCTAAGGGTTTTCGTGAGGCAGAGTCCGATTTACCTAGCCATTTTACTTTTTGCATTGCTAATGCATTGATTTATTGTAGGAGGTTGTATGTACCTCTAGAATCGACTTACAGAAAAGAACTGTTGGAGGAGGCTCACAGTTCTATCTTTTCTGTGCATCCATGTAGTACTAAGATGTACAGGGACCTGAGACAACATTATTGGTGGCCGGGGATGAAACGTGAAGTTGCTGATTTTGTTAGTAGGTGCTTGATTTGTCACAAAGTAAAGGCTTTGAGGAAAAGTCCGCCTGGTTACCTTAACCCTTTGAGCGTGCCTGAGTGGAAGTGGGAAGAAATATCGATGGACTTTATCAGTGACTTGCCGAGGACAACGAAGGGTTATGACACCATTTGGGTGATAGTTGACAGGTTGACTAAGAGTGCACATTTCATACCGGGGAAGATAACCTACCCTGTTGAGACATGGGCAGAGTTGTACATGAAAGAGATTGTCAGACTTCATCAGGATTGTTTCAGATCGAGACACCCTCTTTGTTTTGAAATTCTGGCAAAGTCTGCATACTTCCATGGGCACTGGCTTGGATTTCAGTACTGATTTTCATCCTCAGATAGATGGTCAGACCGAGAGGGTCAATTAGATTCTGGAGGATATACTGAGAGCTTGTGCTCTAGACTTCGGTGGTAGTTGGGATACTTAGTTGTATATTGTTGAGTTTCCTTATAACAACAGTTATCAGGCTACCATTAAAATGGCACCTTTTGAGGAAGTTTACGGTAGGAAGTGCAAATCACCTGCTCATTGGGATGAAGTTTGTGAGAGGAAACTTCTGGGACCAGAGTTAGTGGAGATGACTAGTAATTCCATTGCTCTTATCAGAGAGAGGATGAGAGTGGCTCAGAGTAGACAGAAGAGTTACGCTGATGAGACACGTAGTGCACTTGAGTTTGAAATTGGTGACTAGGTATTCCTGAAAGTGGCACCCATGAAAGGGGTGACGAGATTTGGGAAGAAGGGCAAGTTGAGCCCTAGATTTATAGGCCCCTTTGAGATCCTGGATCGGATTGGGTCTGTAGTTAATCGATTGGCTTTGCCATCGGCCTTGTTGGCGGTTCATAATGTGTTCCATGTGTCCATGCTCAGGAAGTATGTGGCTGACCCTTCACATATTATTGATTATAAGCCAGTAACTTTGGATACTAGTCTATCTTATGAGGAAGTACCGGTTGAAATCCTGGCTACAGAACAAAAGGTGTTGAGGAATAAAACAATAAATTTGGTTAAAGTTCTGTGGAAGAATCGAGTATCAGAGGAGGCTACGTGGGAACGTAAGGACGAGATGCGGTCAAAGTATCCTCACCTTTTCACTTAGGAGCCTACTTTTCGGGGACGAAAAGCCCTTTTACGAGGGTAGATTATAACGTCCCGTCACTTTTGGAGGTAATTTTTTTTTTTAATTTAATTAAAGTATTTATGGTTAGTTTAAATGTAGTAATTTTGAATTTAAATGTACTAATTTTGAATTTAGTAGTTATTTTCCTTCGAAAACCTTTTTAATCCTTTTATTACTTTCAATTAGTTTCAGTGACATTAATAATTATTAACGGGCCAATTAATAATTATTAATCACCTTTAGATTAATTTAAGATCTTCGGGTTTCGTTTTATAACTAAATCATTTAAAAAAGGACGTAATCGTCATTTTCCGATTTCTTATAATATATCATTTCACTATTCACTTTCTTCTTCTTAAATAAGTCAAATTGAGTCGAACTTCTTCATCTTTTCTTTTCTTCTCCTCCTTGCTTGGCCAAACCTCCTCTTTTTCTCTCTCTCTATCTCTCTTTGCCTTTTCTTCGTTTCTTGGTGGATAGACGTAATTTTTGTTGCTTTGAAAAGCCCTCGGTCTAAGGATCATTTCTGTAAAGACCCGACTTTTCAGAGTAGCAAATACACTTAATTTCAACAGCGGAAGACTCAATAAAATACCCTTTATTTAAAATAATACAATCTTCATAATCATTGAGAATTTAAAACAAAACAGAAACTCCGGAGTTCAACTTTTAAACAAAACAATAACATTCAAATATAAATGTAAAGACTAAAGAGTCTAAAATCAACTAATTAAAATTCCCAAAGACTCAATAAATCAAATAAAAGTTTAAAAACTTTATTCATCATTCAAAAAGAATAAATTTGAGGCGCCTCCACGACATGAACGTTCATCTCTTCCACTTCATCAACCGCCACCTCTCGGTCCATTGTTACCTGAAAAATAACCACAGATAGCACTGTGAGGCTAAAGCCAGTGAGAAAACGACTTAAACAACGATAAAGTCTTAGTTAGTCTCTAACAACCCAAACCGAGTCCCAAGCTCTCAACACTCTTCCAAAGACTCTTACACTCCAACCGTCACTTAATGCCCAACTCAATCTTTATTTAATAAACATTTACTATCATTCTACACCCATTATCAACACTTAACTCTTTCATGGAAAACACCTCACTCAAATATTTTACCAAATATAATACCCAAGTCACAACATTAAAACACACACTTGTTACAATCACTCTGAACTACAAGTTTAATTAATTATACAAACATCCCCTTCTTCACCAAAACCACTAAGAAGGCGGTTCCTCGGAACTACTACCACTTCTTAGTACTTGGTTATAGCCTCAACTATAACTATTATTCACCTAATGAATCATTCGTACGAGCAATGATCATTAGTACTCGGTTATGGACCTTTCCATAACTAAAATGACTAAGTGTTGAGCTCGTAGCCTCAACACTAGTAAGCATACTTTAATCAATCTCAAATATCATCACCACCACATTATCCTCATGATAATAATCATTCAAAATCAATTTATAATATAAAAACACAGCAGCCCACTCAGTTTTACATACACTTCACAAAACTGCCGAAAAACAAGAAAACTGCCGAAAATCAAAATATGAACTTTTATGAATCCTAACTTAAAACTTAAGGCTATTGGCACTAAAAATCATCAAATAATTCCAGATTTATACTCATTATCATCCAGAGGCAAATCGAAACTAAAAACATCACTTTTGGCGAAAATGGCCTTCACAAATTCTAACCGAAAACATTATTTTCTCCCAATTGTTTTTCGGTGTTTCCAATATTATTTCTCATCCTAAATTTCCAGAATTACATATTTAATTATATATGAAAGAATAAGCTACGGTAAGGGCTTTAGATTTCTCCAAAACCTTACCGTTGAATAACCCGTTAACTCACCTCGAAAATGCTTAAATCCGAAAACAAAGCTACTTCCCTTGACGAACCAGACCTGAAACGGAGATCCTAAATAGTTTAAAATACAAATTAAAAATATACTAAATTAATACAAAAGGTTTGGGGCTCGGTGTAGCAAAGAAAGGAAATCAAACGGCGAAGGAAATTGGCTAAGGTTGGGGCGTGGGGGTGTGTGTGGGCCGCGGCTGGCCATGGTCATCGGGACGTGGTTCGGTCGCGGTTTCATAGCTAGGGTGATCGATCTTGATGGTTCTAGGTATCGGTAATCAAGATCGATTGTGTGTTTGGCCATAGTTTGGGAAATTGACAATTATGGAGATCGAAACAAGGGTTAGGGTTCTTGGTGTTCATAAGAATATTAATTAACTAAAATCCAGAATTTAAATGGTTGAGAAATCAATCACGAAAGCTTACCCATCACTTGAATTTCAAGAAAAAGGCTTCCGATCTTCCTTCTTCGATTTCGTGCAATTTTCACCGTTCTCCTAATTAACAATTGACGAAAATCTCATCAAAATATACCCTAGACCCCACGGCATCAAGAAGGAAAAGAGAAGAGAGGAATTTCGTTACCTTCGTGACCAAAATCGATTCCAAAACGCCTAAATCCAAAACCCGATGCACGATCGAACGAAAACAAGACGAATTGACGGATCTTCTTCTTCTCTTTCTCTAAGGGGGGCGGCGGCAAGGGTGAGTAGGAGAGAAGAGAGAAAGGAAAATGATAAATGGAAGGTGATCTTAGGTTAACAATCCCGAGTTCAAGTATTTACGAAAATGTCATTCACCTTAAAACGTCCATAACTTGATCACCGGGTCTCAGAATGACAAACCGTCAGTTGCGTTGGAATCGTGACATCGAGACGATCAATTTTATGTCAAAATATTAATCAAATCATAAGTTTCAAATTTCGAGGTTTTTCGGGAAAAATTACCATAATACCCTTTTTGAAATAACACGATATTTTTGTTCTAATTAATCGATCAAGCTGATTAATATTATTTAACAAAATAATATTGATTTTTATCTTTTTCGTGACTGGGCGTTACAATTTCCAACCTATGAATCGAGGTTTTCATCCATTTTCTAAAAGTCTCAAGGTATGACAAAGTTTCTAAATTTAGCTTTGAATACTGTTGTAATGGAGGTTGAGATTGAAATCTTTAAATTGACACACCGAAGCTTGAAGATTTCAATCGAGAAAGTCGTTTTGGGCAACTTTAGAAACTTTCCTTAACCCTAAAACCGAGTTTGAGTCAAAAACCCGTTCCGTGTGATTTTCTCTCACTTGGCCATGGCTTGGGTGTTTAGTTTGTTATGATTTTGTATTATACTTAATTTTTCAGAAATTGATTATTGCGTAAAACCCTAAAATAAGGTTACCCATTGATATAACTAACTTCCAAAGTACTTGAAACTGACTCGAAACATCTCTAAATTGCATAAAAGCCGAAAAACCAAACCCGAGCCTTTTACCCTTGTTTGGCCGAGAGTATGCGTAGGGTCTATTCCCAGGTTTTTCATTGTTTTATACGTTTAGATGTTGTTTTCTCGATTTTTGGTTAATTAATGAATGTTAGGTGTAATTGATTGTAGGATTGTGATTGATCGCGATGATTTGATCTCGACATATTGGGAAGCTTGACTACAAATCTAAGGTGAGTTTAAAATGGAAGTTAGTAATTTTATGAATTAAGTTTCGTTATGATATTGTTTATTGAGGTTAAGAGGGAAACTAACTTCTTGAAGTTAATACTTGGTTGGTGACTTTAGACTCGGAAGTGAGTGGAGTGACTTTGGAGTTCTAGTGAATTTGGGTGAAAAAGGTAAGATTTGAGTGGTTTGGAAGTTTTGTAAGATGAACTGAAGAGTTTTAGATAAAATTGGAGATTTTAGATGAAAGTGAAAGTTTAAGGTACTTTGAGTGGTTTGGGAGTCAAAGTGGCTTAGAAGTTACACTTGAGTGATAACTCGTGTAATTCAAGTAGTTTATGTTCTTTAGTACTTTAGTAGAATCTCATATAAGTAATCTAACTTACTAGGGAACTTGATGACTTGTGATATGGAAAGACCGTACGTGGTAGTATGCTGATGTTGATCCATACAGTAACACGTTACGAAAACTCGTGATATGGTAAGACCGTACGTGGTAGTATGTTGATGTTGATCCATAGGGTAACACGTTACGAAGACTCGTGATATGGTAAGACCGTACGTGGTAGTATGTTGATGTTGATCCATACGGTAACACGTTATGATGACTCATGATATGGTAAGACCGTACCTGGTAGTATATAGATGTTGATCCATACGGTAACACGTTTCGATGACTTATGATATGGTAAGATCGTACGTGGTAGTATATTGATGTTGATCCATACAGTAACACGTTACGATGACTTGTGATATGGTAAGACCGTACATGGTAGTATGTTGATGTTGATCCATACGGTAGCACGTTCTGATGACTTGTGATATGGTAAGACCGTACGTGGTAGTATGTTGATGTTGATCCATACGGTAGCACGTTCTGATGACTTGTGATATGGTAAGACCGTACGTGGTAGTATGTTGATGTTGATCCATACGGTAACACGTTCTGATGACTTGTGATATGGTAAGACCGTATGTGGTAGTATGTTGATGTTGATCCATACGGTAACACGTTCCGATGACTTGTGATATGGTAAGACCATACGTGGTAGTATGTTGATGTTGATCCATACGGTAACATGTTACGATGACTTGTAATATGGTAAGACCGTACGTGGTAGTATGTTGATGTTGATTCATACGATAACACGTTACGATGACTTGTGATATGGTAAGACCGTACGTAGTAGTATGTTGATGTTGATCCATATGGTAACACGTTACGATGAAACTTGTTATGGTAGCAAAGAAATTTTGAGATACACATACATTTATACATTAGAATTGTTAGAAAGACTTAGTAATAATTAGTACTTTTACTTCAAGTCTTATTTCAATACTATACGGGAAGTTATATTACAATTGTGTGATTGTGTGGAAATTGGACATGTGGAATGGGTAGTAAAGTGAAATTTAGGCCCCTGGACACAATTTCCGGTATGGAATTTGGTTCATAGGATTACTTGCTTTCATTTTACTCTCACTAGCATTTTTATGATAATGTTGCTACACTTACAATTTTTTAGGTAAATCTCATTGCAAGGGACGTGGTAGAGGAGGTGGCGCTGTATGACATGCCGAGCTGATGGATAGATAGGAACATGAACTCTTTTTGGTGTAGCATTCTTGTGTAAATGACTTATCATTTTGCATACTTTATGTTTTTTAGCCCGAAAGGGCATTTGTTTAAAATTTGTAAATGTCTTAAGGTTTTAAAGCTTTCTTTAGAAGTTTAAATCTTAATCTGGAATGCACATTCCATGTTTTCTGCTTTCTCTGAAATTGGGCCAATGTAAACAGGTTTTGGATAATTAGATTTTTAAATGAACCTGCCGTTTTTTATAAAAAAAAACTAAGTGTTCCGCTGTGACTTTGAAATTATAAATTTGAACTGAAATCGGGTCGTTACATGTTACCACGACAACATACTACGACGTACGACATTACAATATCATGTTTCCTCGTAACGTGTTACCGTATGTTAACACATCAACATACTACTATGTACGGCCTTACCAAATCATGTTTCCTCGTGGCGTGTTACCGTATGTTACCACATCAACATACTACCACGTACAGCGTTACAATATCACGTTTCCCCGTAATGTGTAACCATATGTTATTACATCAACATACTACCACGTATGACATTACCAAATCAAGTCTTCTCATAACGTGTTACCATATGTTACCACAACAACATACTACTACATACGGTGTTCCAAATGAATTTTCCCCGTAGCATGTTACCATATTTTACCACATCAATATACTACCACGTACGGCGTTATTAAATCAAGTTTCCTCGTAACGTGTTACCGTATGTTACCACATCAACATACTACCACGTACGGCGTTACCAAATCATAGATCACATAGTTCCATAGTAAGCTAGATAACAAAAATTAAAACACTACAAAGCTACTAAAGAACATAAGCCGCTTTGAATTACACGAGTTAACTCCCAAGATTTTCCTCTACTTTACTTTAGTCCAAAACTACCTAAAGTTATTCCAATTCCCAACTTTATCTCAAAGTCTCCATAACCTTTAATACTTCCAAGAATAACTTCTCAACTACTTTGATCCAAAACGGAACACCTAGTGTCGTTCACGTCGAACAATGATTTGGACCAGGACTTAAAATCAAAACATGAAAAATATACGATGCATGTGGTCTACAGAACCCTTAGGCTCTGATACCATCTGTAACGACCCGACTCAGTTAAATTCTTTAAATTCAAAGGCATAGCGGAAGACTTGGTTTTAAAGAAACATAGTATGGGTATGTTTAAAAATTCAGACTATCCAAAACCAGTTTTACATTATTCCCAATCAGAGAAAGCGATAAAAATGGAATGCGCATTCCAATTGAAAGTAAACTTTTAAAACAACTTAAAAATCATAAGACTTTACAATTTTAAGACAAACGCTCTTCCGAGCTCAAAACACAAAGTATGAAAGGTAGGAAATATATATACAAAGCATTTCAAGAATGCTATACAAAATGTGTCCATGTTCATGTCCAACCATTGCCTCAAGAAGTCAAGCAGCACCATCTCCTCTACCACGTCCTCTACGTCGAGAAGTACTAACAATTTTTAAGTACCTAAAAAATTGTAAGTGTAGCAACATTACCATAAAAATGCTAGTGAGAGTAAAATATAAGCAAGTAATCCTATGTACCAAATTTCATACCAGAAATTGTGTCCAAAGATCTAAAATGGTCTTTACTATCCATTCTACACTTCCCATTACTTTATATACACACAATCCGAGTATAACTCCAAATCAATCAACATCAAACTCTATAAAGTATTGAATTCGAGATTTGAAACAAAAGTACTAACAATTTTTAAGTATTTCTGAACAAACCTAGAGTATTTCAAACTTTTTTGTCACCACATCAACATACTACCATGTACGGCATTACCATATCATGTTTACTTGTAACGTGTTACCGTATGTTACCACATAACTATACTACCACGTACGGCATTATCAAATCATGTTTCCTCGTAACGTTCTACCGTATGTTACCACATCAACATACTACCACGTACGACATTACCAAATCATATTTCCTCGTAATGTGTTACCGTATGTGTTGTGTGAAATCGTGATATGCAAGTGCACGAAGTCTAATAAGTAATAAAGTGATAAGAAAGATATCGTTCCCACGAGGATTAGTGACTTAAAAGGTGTTTAACAATTAGCTTAAATAAAAATAAAGACAATAATAAATTTGGGGTGATATGGTTTATGAAGCTAAATAAATAAAATTATGAAATTATGCAAAACTAAATAACTAAATTCTAAACTGATTATGGAAAATAAGTACGATGGTCTAAAGTTGCTGAATTTACTCCTAAAATATGCAAGAAGATTAAAGTGATTAAACTATGTAGTGACTAATGGTTGGAAAATCAAGAATCCCCCTAAAGAGCCTTAGAATTCACAATGCTGCAGCAATGTTGTGGCTGTGCTGCAGCAATCTGCAATAACAAATACACTTTTTATGCAAGTAAACCCAATTATTCAAGTGACTTCGTCAAGCCTAACATGATTATGAATTCTAACCCAATTTAAATCCTATGTCTAGGTAAAATTGGATTAAGAAAATATGTTTTAGTGTTTCGGTTTAGGCTTTAGGGTGTAAACACATATGTCTGTGCATTACTAAAATCAATTTCAATAATCGTTAACCCCTATCAATCAATATTTTTCCATTCAATTTTAACCTTTTCAGAATTAAAACTAAACCAAACAATTCACTTAGGTTGATCAAGCATAAGTGAAGAGAAAAAAATATCTAAACTATTGATTGAGCACAAAAATTGAATTCAATAAAGCTTTGAAATCTAATTCCCCTTAGGGTTCATCCCTGAATTCCAACCTAAGAAATTTAGTTCATAGCAAAACCTAAATAAACAAAAGAGTTTAACAAAATAAAAACTAAAGCTAACATAATCTAACAATGAAGTTTGGAAAAGAAGAATAAATAATTAAGAGCAAGAATAATCCATTAGAGAAGGAGATCCAAACGAAGTTCCCCAAAGATGAAGAAACTCCTTTGCGAAATCGCCAAACCCCTCCTCTTCACGTTCAGCCCCTTCTGGTTTTTCATGTTCTCCTCTCTGTCCCACAAGTCTACCTCTTTGTCTCTTTTAGATCTAGGTTAATTCTTCCTCTTTTTTTGTTTGTTTTGGGCTTGGGCTTCCTTTTAATCTCCTCCAAATTTGCTTCTAAGTTGGACCCCAATGATGGGCTTATTTTATCTGAAGAGAATCTGCTGAAACGGGCCTAAAAAATAGACTTTTTAGGGCTTATAATCATAACCCTGCTGCTGTCCAATTCTGCACGCTACAGAACTGTGCCAAAATCTGCACTTTTTCCCTTTGTTTCTGCATGAAATTTCAACTTTTTAAGGCTTTCTTTCATTCAAAATGACAAGATTAAAATACCGAAAGCCTAAAACACTTCCAACATATTATTTAAAGCGCTAAAACTCGAGTTTTCTCAAGGTAAGCTTAATTAAAGAATGATTCAAAAATGAGTTCAAAGTGTGCAAAATATGAGCAAAGTTCAATCAAATAATTATCACATAGGCATTAAAATAAGACCAAATAACTCTATTTTATAGAGTTATCAGTATGTTACCATATCCACATACTACCACGTACGACGTTACCATATCAAGTTTCCTCGTAACGTGTTACCGTATGTTACCACATACGGCATTACCAAATCAAGTTTCCTTGTAATGTGTTACCATATGTTACCACATCACCATACTACCACGTATAGAGTTACCAAATCAAGTTTCCTCGAAACGTGTAACCGTATGTTACCACATGAACATACTACCACGGACTGGATTACCAAATCATGTTTCCTCATAACGTGTTACCGTATGTTACCACATCAACATACTACCACGTATGACGTTACCAAATCATAGATCACATAGTTCTATAGTAAGCTAGATAACAAAAATTAAAACACTACGAAGCTACTAAAGATCATAAGCCGCTTTGAATTACATAAGTTAACTTCCAAGAAGTTCCTCTACTTTACTTTAGTTCAAAACTACCTAAAGTAATTCCAATTCCCAACTTTATCTCAAAATCTCCATAACTTTAATACTTCCAAGAATAACTTCTAAGCTACTTTGATCCAAAACTACTCAAAGTATCTTAAACTCCCAAATTTCTTCTAAAACTTTCCATAGTCTTACAAGACTTCTGAAACGTTCTAAAACATACTTTTCCACCAAAAATCACTAATTAGCTCCAAAGACACTCAAACTCACTTCCAAGCCTAAAGTCACCAACCTACAGGTATTAACTCCTAGAAGATTGTTTTGTCACTTAACCTCGATGAAACAATAATGTAATGAAATTCAATTCATAAAATTACTAACTACCACTTTAAACTCAACTTAGATTTGAAGTGGAGATTCCAAAGAGTTGAAAGAAAGTCGCACGAGTGTTAAATAAAACCTACAATTAAATTAAACCTAATAAATAGTAATTAATTTAACATGAAACAAACAACACTTACAAGCATAAAATGACAAAAAAAACCCTGAAAATGACCTAAGTGGGGCCTCGGCCTCACCAAGGGGGTTGGTTTTGGGTTTAATTTTCTGGCTTTTAAGCAAGTTAGAGGCGTTTCAGGTTGGTTTCAAGTAGTTTGGAAGCTTGCAAATTCAATGGGTAACCATAATTTAGGGTTTTGGACAATAGTTCATTTCTAAAAATTAAATAAAACACAAAACTATAATCATTTAAAAACACCCTAGCCCCCCACGATTTGGGTAATTCAAACGGAACGGGATTTTGGTTCAAAATTGATTCTAGGGTTAGGGAAAGATTGCAAAAACACTTTAAACAACTTCCTCGATTGAAATCTTCAAGTTTCGGGGTGTGAGTTTGAAGATTTCAAGCTTGGTTTCCATTAAAACACTATTTAAACAAAAACCCTGAAAAATTTAGAAACTTTGTCAAACCTTGATGCCTTTTGAAAATGGAGGAAAAGCTCCAAAGGTAGGTTGAAAAGGAAACTTGGACTGAGGGCTATCCAACGCAACTGAAATCGAGACAATTCGCCAAGAATCGAAGAAAACTCAAAAACATTCTTAAGGGGAGAAGGGGGCTACGGCCTCTTGAAGAAGAAGAGAAGAAATTTGTTCAATTTTTTTTACTTTTAGGTGTATTTAAAGAAGATAGTGAATAGTGTTTTGATATTTTAAGAAATTATAAATTATTAACTCATCCTTTAAATACTTTTAGCTTATAAATTTGAAACTCGGCGATCTTAAACTACCCAAATGGTGATTAATAATTATTAATTGACCCGTTAATAATTATTAATACACCCTGAACTAATTTAAGCTAATAAAGCAATTAAAAAGATTTACGAACGAAAAAAACTCCTAAATCTTAAGTTATTAATTGTAAAATTAATTTAAATACTTTAATTAAAATAAATAAATTAAAAAAAAAATTATTTCAAAAGTAACAGGACGTTACACCTATTTTTATAACTAACTTGTCTACTTGTAGCAATGTATCATGAAATGATGGATCAAAGGAGGAGTAATAGATATCAAGATGTAGAACATCCTCTAAGGAAAATTTGAAAGGTTTATCATGGAGGGATGGAGCATAGAAGCTTAGGAGGTGATAAGCTCAAGGTACCTACTTTTCAAGGAAGATCTTATTTGATATGGGAAAGAGAGTTCGAGCTTTTTTTTTTAAGAACATCAATGTATTGATGCAAATAAGGTACAACTTATAACCACTCAATTTTGTGATTATGCACTAACATGGTGGAAACAATTGATGAATGATAGGAAAAAAAGAACTTTGGAGGATCCAATTGAAATTTGGTATGAACTTAAATACATCATGAGGAAAGGATTTTTACCAAGGTCAATGCAAAGAAAGCTTGAGAAAAAATTTGAAGATCTTACACAAGGAATCATGAAAGTCAGTGAGTACTACAATGAGTTTAAATACAACATGGCTAGGGCTAACATTGGGGAGAATGAAGAGATTACTATGGCATGGTTCTTAGATGGTCTAAACTATGAGATTGTTGGTCAAGTAAGTGGGTAAACATTTGTTGAGTTCGAAGAAATTGTTCACTAAGCCACCAAGGTAGAAAAGAAACTAAAAAGAAGAGTAGATACACGATATGCTGCTAAACCTATTTCCAATACTACTTCTTGTTACTAAATGGGTGAAAATAGTACTTTAATGGATAAGAATTGGGCTGCTTATGGTTTGGTAGAGGAAAATAGAAAATTGATTTTTTAGAAGGTTAAGATGATTGAACGATAACTTTTAAAATCAAAGGAAGTTTTAAATTCTAGCATGGAGGAGATAAAAGAGAATATGCGTGGTAATGTTTGTGTGGAGGAAACATGTGAGTTACAAAAGTGTTCTACATTTGAAAAGAATGAAAATTGTGACAAAGAGAGTGAGCCAAAAGAAAGAGAGATGAGTGCTAAAAAAGATATGAGTGAAAAAGAAATGAGTGATCCAAAAGAAAGAGAGGTGAGTTCTTAAAAAGAAATGAGTGACATGAGGGATTCAAAAGAAAGAGAGATGGATAAAAAAGAATGAGTGTTTGAAAATAATGAAAAAGTAATTGAAAAGAAAGAGAGTTGTTAGTCTAAAAAGAATTAGAGTAATGGTGAGAACAATGTGAGTTTTGTAGCAAGTGAGGCTAGGAAATCTCCATTTTCAAACAAAACCCATTTTGTATTTTTATTCAAAGATTCTTGCTTTCTAACTTATGAACTTAACTTTTGCTTTTCTAGTGTTTTATCTAACAATTTGCATAATTACAAGGATCGAATTTCAATTGGAATAGAGCACAAGGTAGATACCTTACAAGGGGCTGAAATACTTAAGGAACAAACATATTTCATGGAAAAAATTGTTGCAAATGGGTTCCAAAATTTGAAAAGGTAATTGCTTACTTCTAATCCTAATGCATATGTTTGTTCAATTGATTCTTTCTTGTTTTCCAAATCTATTGTTAACACGAAATATCATTGCTTTGACAATTCAGTCAAAGCAATGATATTTTCCACATTGTTCCCAAACTTGCCTTATATTTTGTCAACGAATTTTCAATGTATTTAGAAATTTTTTAGGACTTTATTTATTAGTTTTAATGCATAGAATAGTTAAGGAATGATATAACATCTTCTAGGGTAAAACTTTTCTAAAATGCACCAAATGCACTTAAGGAAAATATTTGGCAGATTTTGTTCTCCTTTAACTCCAAATCTTCTAGTTGTTTTAGGGATTTCTTTTGCCTATTTAAAGGCCCATATGTAACCCTAAATGATGAGAATTAATATGATATAAATGTTGGGGTTTCTGCCCTAAATCTTATGTAATCCAATTAAACTATAAATAAATAAAGGAATTAGTAATTAGTAATAGTTACATTGTCATTTATTATTAGTTTAATAAATTTAATTCATCATAAGATCCAGAGTTACTTATGATAACTTAAAGTGAGCATATGATGCGGGAAGATTCACTTAAGTGTAACTCAAATAGTCTATGGTATATGAATAATGGTTGGGTGCCTTATTTCTAGTAACACCACTAACACGGTCCACTGGTGAATTGGCACAAGTGATCTCATCTGGATCACTCATGTAAAGACATGTGAGTGGGGGTGTTGCTGCAATAGAGATTGTAGTAGACTGGACTAAGATAAACTTACTGTCTTCTGGGAAAGCCATTACAGAAAGACACTTCGTTTATCAACCGGTTGATCATGTACAATTGTTCTTAATCTTGAGTGGATTACGAACTCCTGTTCGCAAGAGACAAGCCTTTGATTTACATAGGTGAGAGTGACTTGATATAGTTCGCTTAATATGCCTCCCACTTTTGGGATTGCATCTTGCTTATAGCTGGGAACGTAATTACACAAGAATGGAATTCACTCTTTTCCATATAAGAAAATAGATAAGTAGTTCCCTTATGGACTGATTCGGTCTTGAACAGCAGGGCCCCATATTCCTCTGATCAAGGAAAAGGTAAAGACGCATAATAGAGATTATGTAAGGTTGTTCATTGGAGAATAAGTTGGGCTTAAGGATCAAGATGTATCATGGAGGTTAATACGGTGCAAATACCTAGCCATGGATACAAACTAACTTGTGAAGGATCAAAGTGTAGTTAATAATATTTGCTAATGGACATAACTATGTCTATAGTACTAAGAGTGAAACTCTGGATATTTAGTGGAGTTATCTAGGAGTTAATGAATAAGAATTAATTGATTGAAGGAGTTCAATCAATGTAATTCTAGATCATTGGAGCTTAGTCTTATAGGTCCATTAAGTCCTCCGAGCTAACGCATGTAATTGAGAACATAAATTAATGATGATTAATTTCTTTGGATAAACGATTTCAAGTATTTGATTTGAAGGCAAATAAAAATATAGGAGTCTATTTGATTAATTAAAAGAAATTAAATAGAGGAGTTTATTTAATTATTTAATTAATGGTGAAATTAAATAGAAGAGTCTATTTAATTATTTATTAAATAGAGGAGTCTATTTAATTATAAAATAGAGAGATTAAATAGAGGAGTCTATTTAATTATATTAATTTTGTAGTTGTAAAAAATTAATGAGGATTTAAATAGAGGAGTCTATTTAAATATTTAATTTGAAGAATTCAAATTAAAGAGGAAATAAATAAAAGGAGTTTTATTTATTTATTTATTTAATGGAATTATTGTATTAAATAAAAAGAAAAATAAAATGTCCAATATTGTCATAGAGATGACATGGTGGGCGTGTGACCTATGGGTAGGATCACACGCCCCATTAGTTAAATGGTAAGCAATTATTTGCATTTTATTTTAATTAAAATGTATGAAGATCTTAATGGTTAAGATATGGAATAATTATTTTAAATTAATAAAGATTAATTTAAATAAAAAATATAAGATTATCTTATTATGGAATAAGATATTATATCTTAATTATTTAAAATATATTATAGAATATCTTTATTAATTATTTGATAATTAAAAAGATATTCAAAGATTTTCTGAGGTCTTGATTTTTCTATAAATAGGACCTTTGGGGTAATCCCAAAAGACACACGGTTAAGCAACCAAGAGAAGGCTTAGAAAATTCTTCTCCCTCTCTCATTGCCACCGCCGCCCCTAGGGTATAGGGAAGAAAATTTCTTCCCTCTTCTTTTTTCCAATGAGGATAGTGCCCATGCACCGATTCTCTTTTTTTCTTAGTGAGGAAGATCATTTTGTGGTCCCAAGATCGTAACCATCAAAGAACGAGGAAGAGCTAGACAGTTCTCGACAAGGGTTAGTATTCGATTTTATGCATTTAGTTTTAGTTAATATTATACTACAAGGAAAGATCCTTGGGACTTCCGTTTGAGAACTCTTTTAGAGGCCTCAATCCCAACAAATGGTATCAGAGCATTCTTTTTAATATAATATTTTCAAAATTATATGATGGGAATCAAAACTATTTTAAAAGGAGTTTTAAAATTATGGTTTTGCGTTTTGGTTGAATTAGGATTTATTGGCCTAGGTTTTTCTTTCCTAGAAATTTTGTAAACCCATCAATGGATATAGGAAAAATTAGTAATCGTTTTACTCATATGGAGATATCGATCAAAACTATGGAGGAAAGAAAGGCGAACTAGATCTCGGCCGGTACCCAAGGATTCGACATCGTGAGGTGTAGGTGGATAACACCACCACGGCGGGTCCGCGGCGCTGCGGCAGCAGCAGCCGAGGCTTCTACCACTCGACTGCTTCAACGGAAAAATAATAATAATAATAATAATGATGATGGTACATCTCAATGTGGCTGAGATGAATTATGGTACTATAGACGATGTTGGGGATTGAGGCCTCTAAAAGAGTTCTCAAAGCGGAAGTCCCACGGATCTTTCCTTGCACTATAATATTAACAAAATTCTAAATGCATAAAATGAATACTAACCCTTGTCCAGAAGTGTCTGGCTCTTCCTTATTCTTCGATGGTTACGATCCTGGGACCACCAAAAAGATCTTCCTCACTAAGCACAAAAGAGAAACAGTGCGTGGGCACTACCCTCTTTGGAAAAAGGAAGAGGGAAGAAAAATTTCTTCCCTATACCCTAAGGAGGATGGCGGCGGCAAGGAGAGAGGGCGAGGAATTTTCGAGTCTTCTCTTGGTTGCTTAACCGTGTGTGTTTTGGGGTCACCCCAAAGGTCCTATTTATAGGAAAACCAAGAGCTCAGAAAATCTTTGAATATCTTTTTAATTAATTAATAATTAAATAAGATATTCTAAAATATATTTGAATAATAAAGATATTATATTTTATTCCATAATAAAATATCTCATATCTTTTATTTAAATTAATCAATATTAATTACAAGCGGCAGAAATACTTAAGGACAAACATATTTCTTGGATAAGGTGGTTGTAAATGGGTTCCAAAACATGAAAAGGAAGTTGATTACTTTTATTCATAATGCATTAGTTTGTTCAATTGATTCTTTCTTATTTTCTAATTTTTTTAACACGAGATATGATCCAAACCAATTATGTTTTGATGATACACATTTATTCTTTGCTAGGAAAGTTCTTTTAGATGATCTTTACTCGTTTGATAGCTTATCACTTGCAAAACATGTTAAGCTAGCCTACCCATATACTTGTAATGATTTGCATAGTTCTTATTTTCTTTCTATATTGTATTTTAAATTTGAATTTTTACAACTTCAATTGATTTGTAAAGATAAACACATGTTTTGTGCCACAAGAGATGTCTATGATAAAATAATTAAAGAGTTTATGGATAGTATCGATTGTGTAACTTTTTTGGATTGCCCAAACACATTAGCCGTATTTGAGTTTGATTATGATTCATATGCTTTGATTAATTTGTTATCTTTACCATGTGATCATCTTGTGAGTATTGTCGAGTATGAGAAAATTTACGAGATTGACTATGGTCCATATATTCTATTAGACTTGTTTCCATTAACCATTAACCATATCGTGAGTGTTGTGGACTTTGATGGGCTAAGTTATGTTTTAGATCAAAAAGGAAGGAAATGAACAATATTTGACCTGGGAGGAGATAACTCTTTCAAACATTTGAAAGGAGAAAGAAGAAAGATTGGTTGTTGTTTTGCAAATGCCCAATGTAAGTGTAACGTCCTGTTAATTTTGAAGTGAATTTTTTTTTAAATTTTTTTTTATTATTTTATTTAATGTTATTATTTATTTATTTATTTCAATTTAAGTATTTATTTTAATTATTATTTTTGTAATTTAGAATTTAGTAGTTAATTTCGCCCGAAATTCTTTTTATTCATTTTAATACTTTAAATTCGCTCCGGTGACATTGATGATTATTAATAGGCCAATTAATAATTATTAATTAATAATTATCAATCACCTTTAGATTAATTTAAGAGCTTCGGGTTTCAATTTATAAGTCAAAAGTCATTAAAAGACGAAACCGTCATTTCCAAATTTCTTTAAAATATCAAAATACTATTCATTCATCCTTAAATATACCATTTTGACCAAAGTTGACCATTCTTCTCATCCTTTTTCTTCCATTGTCGTGGGTTCAAAGGGGATTGGAGGGATTTTTGGTTTTTCTTTGTTTCTCGACGGATCGGCTCGATTTCAGTTGCATTGGAAAGCCTTCGGTTCTAGGATTCTTCTCCACCTAGCTATCGTGCTTTCAATCCGTGTTCTAAGGACTTCTATGTAAGTTAAAGTTCAAACCCTAAGCTCCAAATAGTGTTTTAATGGAGTTTTCATTTTGATTCTTCGATTTCCTGCCAAGGAACTCGATGATTTTAATTACGGGAGTTGTTTTTAGTGATTTTGGAAACTTTCCCTAAACCCTAAAACCGAGTTTCAGTCGAAACCGTTCCTGTTTGAAATTTACATCGTGGGGGACTGTTTTGGGGTTTATTTTTATTGATATATTGTTTATTGTAATTAAATTCGGGAAATCGATTATTGACCAAAAACCCGAATCATCGTTACCCATTGAAATCGGTAACTTTGAAACTACTTGAAACCAAATCAAAACACCTCTAAAGTGCCTAAAAGCCAGAAAACCGAACCCGAAACCCATTTTCCATAGAGGGGCCAAGAGTGCCCTTTGGGTTTTTCTGGGGTTGTTCATCGTTTTAAGCTTTTAGATGTTAATTGACCGATGTTTGGTTTATTAATGATTGTTAGATATACTTTTAATTGTAGGTGTTTTGGATCGTTGATTGATCGTGCTATCGGAGAATTGGAGCGAAGCTAATTTGCCTAAGGTGAGAATAAATAGGATTTAAAGTAGATTTAGAAACCGAATAAGTTGAACGGTTTGTAGGATCGGAAGTTGAGATTAAGATTCGAATCTAAGAGTAAAGAAAAGTGAGCTAGTGACCTTAGGATTAGGAGCTGGTTCTTTGAGTTAGAACTTTTGGAGTTTCTCGAGGGAAACATTGAACTTTTGAAAGTTCTAAGTAAGAATCGTTTCGGGGATTAGAATGGATCATTGAAAGTTAAGGATCCAAATTTTTAGATAGAATGGTTAAAGGAACTTGAAAATAGAACCTTAGATTTTATTTGGGAGTTTAGAATCCTTGAAAGCGAAGATTATTGTTTAAGATGAGATCTTATTTTTATTAAAGTATTGGAAGTTCGATTTACTTATGTTTCTTCCGAGTTTCCTATTTATTTACTTTATGCATAAGGACATCTATGACCTATTTACTTTTATGTCCTTTCGATTATGTTGAACGTTTATATTTATTTACTTGCACTTGAAAGCATATGCATATCTTATTGCACCATCATGATCTATTTACTTTTATGTCTTTTCGATTATGTTGAAAGTTTATATTTATTTACTTGCACTTGAAAGTATATTCATATCATTTCACAAAGCCTGCGTGAGCTTACACATAGCCTTCGGGAGCTATCACATAGTGTAACGTCCCGTTCCATTGGGTGTAAATTTTTTTATTTTTTTATTTTATCTATTTGTTTTAATTAAAGCTTTTAGGATTAGTTTAAATTTAGTAATTTCGATTTTAGTAGTTATTTTCGTCCGAAATTCTTTTTAATCGTTTTAATACTTTAAATTCATTTCGGTGACATTAATAATTATTAACGGGCCAATTAATAATTATTAATCACCTTTAGATTAATTTAAGAGCTTCGGGTTTCGTTTTTAAAGTAAAAACAAAAGAGGGACGTAGGCGTCATTTTCCAAATTCTTAAATATCTAAAAAGTTACTATTCATCTTCTCTTAAATATCCAAAAATAAGACAAGTTGGCTTCATTTTTTCTCTCCTTTCTCACTTCCATACGTGGGCTTCAATAGAGGGTTTTGAATTTTTGGTTTTTCTTCGTTTCTCGGCAGATCGGCTTGATTTCGATTGCGTTGGATTAGTAGGGACGAGGGTTACCTATCCAACCTACCTTTTCGAAGTTTTCCGTTCTCTAAGGGAAGTCCCAAAAAGTAAGTTTTCAAAACTTTTTATATGGTTTTGTTCGTTTTTTATTATAAATGAGTTTTGAAGTTGAAATCATGAATTTCTATCATGGAATTTGACAATTTTGAGCTCGGATTTTTTAAAAACACTATTCATCCAAAATCATTATTCATCCGAAGATTCAAACTTGTTCTCATCTTAATTATGAGTTGTATTATGTTGTGCAATTGATGATTTTTAGGTGCGATTGCTCGTTTGTTGATTCGTGGGAATTTGGATGTCACACGAGCATGCAAGGTGAGTTTAAAAGGGAAGTTAGTAATTTTATGAATTAAGTTTCATTACGATTTTGTTTATCGAGGTTAAGAGGGAACTAACTTCTTAGAGTTAATGTTTGGTTGGAGACTTTAATTCGGATGTGAGTGGAGAGAATTTGGAATTATAGTAAGTTCCGTGAAAAGGAAATATCGGAGTGGTTTGGAAGTCTTGAATTGGAGATTCTAGATGAAAGTGGAAGTTTAAAGCACTTTGAGTGGTTTGGGAGTCAAAGTGGCTTAGAAAATACACTTGAGTGATAACTCGTGTAAGCCAAGTTGATTAGGTTCTTTAGTAACTTAGTAGAATTCTGTTAGGATTATCTAACTTATTAGAGAACTTGATGATTTGTGATACGGTACAAGGTAGTATGTTGACTTCGGTCCATACTGTATCATGGTACGATTATTTTTGATATGGTACGACCGTACGTGGTATGTTTATTCGGATCCATACGAGCACGTTATGATGATTTGTGATACGACACATGATAGTATGTTGATTCGGATCCATACGGTATCATGGTGTAATGATTTGTGATACGGTACGTGGTATGTTGACTTCGGTCCATACGGTACATGGTAGTATGTTGATTCGGATCCATACGATACCATGGTACGACGATTTGTGATACGGCACATGATAGTATGTTGATTCGGATCCATACGGTATCATGGTGCGATGATTTGTGATACTGTAACGTCCCGTTATTTTGAAGTGAAATTTTTTTTATTTTTTTATTTTTTTATTTATTTAATGTTATTTATTTATTTCAATTTAAGTATTTAGATTAATTATTATTTTTTGTAATTTCGATTTTAGTAGTTAATTTCGCCCGAAATCCTTTTTAATCATTTTAATACTTTAAATTCGTTTCGGTGACATTAATAATTATTAATAGGCCAATTAATAATTATTAATCACCTTTAGATTTATTTAAGAGCTTCGGGTTTCGATTCATAAGTCAAAAGTCATAAAAGGACGCAACCGTCATTTCCAATTTCTTAAAAATATCCAAAACACTATTCATATTCTTTTTTAAATTGCCCATTTGACCAAAGTTGACCACCAAACTCATTTTTCTTCTCCTAAGGCCATGGGTCTCATGAGGGTTAGGGAAAATTTTGGCTTTTGCTCGTTTCTCGACGGATCGGCTCGATTTCGGTTGCATCAGAAAGCCATTGGGTCTAGGATTCTTTTCCACCTAACGATCGTGCCTTTCTCCAGTGATCCACGGAGTTCTCGGTAAGTTTATTTTCAAACCCTAAGCTCCAAATAGTATTTTAATGGAGTTTTCTCTTTATTCCTTCGATTTCTTGTCGTGAAACTCGATGTTTGTAAATACGGGAGTTGTTTTAAGAGTTTTTGAAAACTTTCCCATAACCCTAAAATCGAGTTTCAGTCAAAACCCTTCCCGTTTGAAATTTATCTTTTGGGGTTTGAATATGGGTAATTAATTAGTGAAATAATGTTTATTGTAATTCAATTCGGGAAATTACATATTGTTCAAAAACCCTAATTATCGATACCCATTGAAACAAACTCGAAACATATCTAAATTGCTTGAAGCAAACTCGAAACATATCTAAATTGCCTAAAACTCGGAAAACCAAACCCGAGACCCACTTTTCATGGGGGGGCTGAGAGCCTCTTAATGGGTTTTGTTGAGTTTTTCGTCGTTTTGTATGCTTAGATGTTGTTTGATCGATATGTGGTAATTTATTGATTGTTAGATATAATTCTATTTGTAGGTGGTTTGAACTTTGGTTGATCGCTCTAACGGAGGTTGGGAGCGAAATCTTATTTGGCTAAGGTGAGAATAGTTAGGATTTAAAGTAATTTTAGAAAGCGAATAAGTATAATGATTTGTAGAATTGGAAACTAAGACTAAGACTCGAATCTAAGAATATAGGAAAGTGAGCTAGTGCCCTTAGGATTAGGAGCTAGTTCTTTGAGTGAGAACTTAGAAGTTCTCGAGGAAAACATTGAACCCTAGAAAGCTCTAAGTTAGATTCGTTTCGAAGCTTAGGATGGATCATTGGAAGTTAAAAGATCCAAAACTTTTAGATAGAACGGTTAATTGAACCTCGGATTTTATTGGAAGTTTAGAATCCTTGAAGGAATAGATTAATCGTTTAAGATAGGATTTACTTTTATTAATGTAGCGGAGTTCGATTTACATATCGTTCTGCCGAGATTCCTATCTATTTTACTTTATGTCTTTACTTTATGCTCTTTACTTTATGTTTGTTTTGGTTACTTTAATATTCATACTTTACTTTTATTTACTTTTACATGCATGTGCAAGCATGACCATAACATATTGAACCATAACATCTCGCATCATTGAAAAGAAAGTGAGAAAGAAAGGAAGGGGAGAATGTTGGAGCCTACGGGTAGTGTCCGCATCACCTTCAGAGAAAAAGAAATGAAAGTGAGAAAGAACGGACGGGGAGAATGTTGGAGCCTATGGGTAGTGTCCGCATCACCTTCTTCATTCATAAGGTTGAATGTTGGACCCTACGGGGAGTGTCCATATTACCTTCATTCATGCATAAGGGTGAATGCGAACCCTACATTACCTTCATGCATATGATCGATGGAATAGAGAATTGAGATGTTATATTTTATGAAAAGTTTATTTACTTTTTCTTATTTATTGTTGTAACAAGTTAATGGATGAGGATTTGACTACGAGTGTTAGTAATATCATCCTTTGGAGAGCTTAGAATGAAATTACCTAAAGTTTGGAGAACTTTAGGATTGATTATGTCAAATTAATTGGACACAAATCGGAATACGAGTTTGAGGTCTATCTTTACTTTTTATTCTTATTATTCTCATTGGGCTTAAGTTGTTAGCTCATGATATTACAAAAATTTCAGGTAATGCCCTGACTAGAGGTCGAGGGAGAGAAGATGGTGCTGTATGATCAAAGAATAATGACTTTGAGATGGACTAGGTGTTATGTAAAAGTCCATGGACTATGTTTTGTGCATTTTTCACATATTGTGGAGTTGTATATTTGTAAATGGCTCTTAAGAGTTTTTGTCTTTATTTTTATGATTATAAACTTTTGAACTTCTGGATAGGAACTTAATGTTCCTTGTGTTATTTAGATTTTGAAATTAAGATGTAAACAGGTTTTGGCTAGCCAATTTTCAAACATAATCACGCCAATTTTCTTAAAATATAAAGACTTCCGCTGTGTTTTATAATTTAAATTATTTAACAGTGACGGGTTGTCACAGATACGGTACATGGTAGTATGTTGACTTTGGTCCATACAGTATTATGATACGATGACTTGTGATATGGTACAACCGTACGTGGTATGTTGATTTCGATCCATACAATAGCACGTTACGATGAAACTTGTTTGGTAACAAAGATAGAAAGTATTACATTTACATATTCTTTAGAATTGTGTAGTAAGACTTAGTAATGGTTGTTACTTTTACTTTAAGTCTTTATTTCTATTACATGGCATTAAAAGACCATTACGGGTAGTATATTACTATCGTATGATTGTATGGAAATTGGAAGTGTGGAATGGATAGTAAAGAGCAATTTAGGCCTTTGGACACAATTTCTGGTATTAAATTTGGTTCATTGGATTACTTGCTTTCGTTTTACTCTCACTAGCATTTTTATGCTAATATTGCTACACTTATAAATTTTCAGGTAAACCTCATCCTAAGAAGCGTTGTAGAGGAGGTGGTGCTGTGTGATTTGCCTAGTTAGTGTACGGACAATGATAAACATGCTATTGGTTTAGCATTCTCAGAAATACTTGTAAATTATTTCCAACTTTCATACTTGTGTCTTCTTGAGCCCGAAAGGGTATTTGTTTAAAAAACTGCATATGTTTTATGATTTAAATCTCTTTTGGAAGTTTAAATTATATGCTAGAATGCGCATTCCCAATTTATCGCTTTCTCTGAATATGGGTTGTTGTAAACAGGTTTTGGTTATCTGATTTTTAAACGAACCCATGTCGTTTTTCTTTAAAAACTGAGTCTTCTGCTGTGCATTTGAATTTAAAGAATTTAACGAAAATCGGGTCGTTATACATAGCCTGCGGGAGCTATCACAAAGCCTGCGGGAGCTTACACATAGCCTGCGAGAGCTATTATTATTGTCATTCATCACAAATTGTGTTTATTTGAATATGTTAAGACCGATAGAACTTAGCATAAGTTATTAAGGACCATTGGGCATAAACCTTATTTTTCTTAAGAGGTATTAAAAATAAGGTATAAGAGGGAGAATTGTGATATGACTACTTCTAAACGTTGGGAGTTATTATTCTCGAGTTTTGGAAGTTTTGGTAAGAAAATGTAAACTTTTCATAGCCCGAGTTGTTATAGAGAAAAGAGATGAAACATTTTGTATGGCATACATTGCTATAGAGAAAAGAAATGTAATATGATGTATAGCCGAGTGCTATAGGAAAGAGTAATGAAATGGAATTGTATAACGATAGAATACAAGGGTATATTGAACCTTATATAATTATTAAGAGAACTAGATTCTCTTTTAGTTAGAAGATCCCGAATTGGAGATTAAGAATTGATGTAAACCTTATGGATAGTATAAGGTACTTAAGAGAATGAATTATAAATGTTTGGTGTGTTATGAAACACATCATCTTAATGGTTGAAAGATATTTCCTCAATTATTTGGGAGAATTGGTAAGTAAAAGTGAAACATTAATGTAAAACCATTTTGGTGGTTGAAAGGTAAGAGAATGTGAGTTTACTAGGACACAAATCCGGATGCGGGTTTGGAGTCTACCTTTACTTTTTATTTTATTTATTCTCACTTGGCTTTGTTGTTAGCTCATGATATTACAAATATTTTCAGGTGTTCGTGTCATGAGAGAGGAGCTGGTGCGGCTTGATCTAGAGGATGATGATGCGGAGATGTACTAGATGTCATTTAAAAGTCCCGGGACTTATCTTATCTTATTTTGTTTTATTTTTGGTCTTGAGATGTAAATTTGTTATAAGCTCTTAAGAGCTTTTCATTTCACTTTTATGATTATAAACCTCTTTGAACTCCTAAATAGGAACTTGAGTTTCCTTGTGTTTTAGATTTTCGGATTTTAGATTGTAAACAGCTTATGGATAGTCCGAGTTTTAAACATATCCATGCAAAAATTTTATTAAATTTAAAGTCTTCTGCTGTCAATCTGATTTTAAATTATTTAAAAAGAGTCGGGTCGTCACAGTAAGAATGCTCTAAGTGTTTTTATTTATGCTACTAACTTAATTTTTCGCAATGTAGGTAATGTTTTAGATTCAAGGACAAATCCTTTTCAAAAGGGAGGGGATGATATGAATCATGGAACATCACAAATAGTTCAAGGACCAATCACAAGATCAAAGTTCAAGACAAGCATTCAATGTTCAAGACAAGCATTGAACATCCATTAACAAGCCTACATTAGTAAAGTCAAGCCAATCTTTGAAGATCCGAGCATGGAAGCTTACAAAGAGGACTTGATGCACTTTAATATATGGAAAATGAATTTAGAAGAAGAGTATTGAAGACTTGTTCAATAAAAATTGAAGAGAAAAGCTAATTAGGAAAGTTGCATTACTTTTGCAAACTTTCCATATTTGGACCACTTTCCATATTGGTTCCCAAACTTTCCATGTATGATGTCCATGAATTTACAATGTATTTGGACATGTTTTAGGTCATTTATTGTCAGTGTATTTGTTTGGAAATAATTAGGAATGATATTATTCTCTAGGAAAGATTTTCCCTAAAAATCTGCCATTACATACTAGGCAAGTTTTTGGGAAGATTTTATTCTCCTTATAATTCGAATTTGCTAGCTGATTTTAGGGTTTGTTTTTCCCTATATAAAGGCTCATTTGTAACCCTATATACTCAGAATTCATTTGATAATAATATTTCTTCTTGCTTAGCCAAAATTGCTTAGTTTTGTAGCCTTGTTCTGGGTTGCATGTTTTAGAAACATTCAAGCATAGTTTGATCTAGTATGTTTGTGAATTATTTCAATCTTGAAATAAAAACAAGTTCTCTTATTTCAAGATATTAGATCATTGGAATAATTTTTATCTTCTTACTTTCCAAAGGTTTTGCCTTATTGTTCATTCTAGGGGTTCTTTATATATCAAAGGATTTCTATTTCAATTTTCTAGGGTTTCATATCATTAAATCTGCCAAATACTTTCCTCAAGTGCATTTTAGGAAAATTTTGCCCTAGAAGATATTATATTATTCCTAAAATATTCTAAGCATTAAAACTGATAAATAAAGGCCTAAAATATGTCTAAATACATTGTAAGTTCGTTGATATAATAAAAGAAATGTTAAAGACAAATATGGAAAGTAGTCTACTTTAGGAAAGTTCCAAAATCGCCGAAAACAATCATAAAATGATTTTTTAGCACATTTCTTCTTCAAAGTTTGCTTCTTTAATAGGTATCTTGGTGTCTTAAATCTTCTACTTGAATATTCTTTGTCCACACATTGATTTACAAAACTATCTTCTTGATTGACAAGTTTCTCCTCGGTTTGCTCTCATTGATAAGTTTCTTGGCTCTTGAACTTTTGATTGTGAGGCTCCCTGATTCATATCCTATTTCATTTTACATTTACTTCGTCTAATAGCTCGAAAGTCTGAAGAAAAAGAAAGACAACTCCCATTTCTTTTATTGAAAACAAGTCCTAATTTGAACTCACATTTAAAAAATAAAGGGGAAAAGAAAGTAATGAATTCAAACAAATAAGTTTTTTTACACGACTGTTCAAGTTCAAACACCCATGTAAATCCAAGAAAACAGAAGGATGAAGAGTTGGCAAAGCTTTGACGACCCGACTCATTCTAAATATTTTTAAAACAAGAACAGAGGGGAAGACTTAATTTTTTTTATTAAAAAAATCAACATGGTAATGTTTAAAACTTGGGCCATCTCAAGGCCCAATAAATACAATTTTCTCAATCGGAGAATTTAAAAAGTGGAATGAACATTACATACTAACAAAACTTCAAAAGAAGTTCAAAATCATAAGAAGTTTAAAGTAAAGTTGCTTTCATGAGTCCATATACAAACGTGCGACAAAAGGAATGAAAATAAAGTACACACAAGTCCATGGACCATAAATTCTCTTTAATCCGTATCGTCATCATCGTCACCAAGATCACGTAGCACCAGCTCCTCTCCCATTAAAAAGACCACATCCATGGTCTATACTTGAAAATTGTAGTATCATGAGCAAAAATCTAGTGAAGATAAACGGAAGATAAAGTAACATTAGACTCTAAACCCATATTCAGGTTTGTGTCCACAAACTTACATACTCTTTACTACTCAACCACTTCAAAGGGTTTCACATCAAGTATTTAACTTTCAATTATAAGATCTCCCAAATAACAATAAAACTAGTTCTTAAGAATCTCGAAGTACGTATCTCATACAATACATAACGTTCACATTCTTTTCTCTATAGAATCATAAGCAATATATAACATATACATTCCTTTCTCTATGATAAATCAAACTAAGCTTACTCGATCTCAACATGTTTCAAACAAGAATAACACGTGATTAATGTTAATAATGTTAACACACGCAGTCTCAATATTATTCATTAACTCGTTTATCACATGTAAAGTACATGCAACCTTTACATCAATATAACCATCAACATGCTTATAATGACAGTATTTGAAAGCACACGCAGTCTAACAATATCTCATTATCTGGATTTCCAAAACAAAGTACACAAAGTCTTTCTATTAATATCTTCCCACCTCTAGTGAATAAAGATAGGTAATGAAAGCTCTAGTAGTCTAACCACTTCCTCATTATCTAACCACTTCCTCATTATCTCACCCACCAATGCAAGGTACACGCAGCCCCTACATTTCTCTCATATATTTATCACAAAGATTATGAATAATACTAGAGAATGTGAGCACATACAGTCCCAACATTATCTCATTATCCACCCCCCAATCATGCAAAGTACACGCAGCCTTTAACATGCCTCATGATACATATAAGTAACATATAATATATATAATACCAAACAATGCAAGCACACACAGTCTATGCATTGTCTCATCATTCCTCCCATATAATTATGTAAGAATAAACATAAATAGAGCCTTAAAGTGCAATTAAACATAATTTAAACATTAAAAGTAACCGAAAGAAATAGAAACTATCAACGATGTATGAATCATTAGTTACTCGTTTTCTGAATAAATCAAGAAAGTGTCAACTTCCGATCGACAATATAATAATCAAGCCAAACGTCCTTCAAGTGATCACATGAACAATCTTAAGGTCAAACCAAACAACCTTCAGATAATACCAAGTTAATCGTTTCCATCAAAAGATCAATAAGTTCACCCAACTCACTTTAGAACTAATTCTCAAGCCTAAACAAGTGAGTACACATACTTTAAATCTCTCATTTTCAATTGCAAACCTAACTTTTGATCATACGAATCGTTCAACAAATGATGTTTCTAAGTTTACTTTAAGCTCTATTTATCCTCACCTTGAATGCTCGAGTGAAAACAAAATTCCAACGAACCGTCAAACGAGCAATCAACACCTACAATAATATCAATCGATAACATTTTATAGCCCATGACTAAAATGAGAAAAAAAGTGATTCTCAAGTGAATAGTGTTTTGAATGAATAGTATTTTATGAAATTCCGAGCTTGAAATCATTAAGTTTCTCAAAAGAAATTGATGATTCAACTTAACATATCAATTAGAAGTAAAAATAAACAAAATCATAGGTAAATTTTTAAAACCTCACTTTTTAGGGCTTCCCTAGAGAAAGAGAAATGCCACAAGCGTAGCATGGATATATAGCCCATGTCTCAAGCAATCCAACGCAAAAGAAATCATCGAAATCTGTCGAGAATTGAAGAAAATCTAAGAGCTCAAAATACCAAGGTAGTTTCAGCTAGGAGAGGGTAAGAAGAGAAATATTGTTTTGTGATTTTTTTCCTTTTTGGTCAAAATGATGAAGATAACAAGGATAATTTAAATTAAAAGTGAAGGGAAAATTACGATAATATCCTTCCTTTTCTTCTTGCTTTTAAAACTTAGCCCAAATCACTTAAACTAGCTAAAACGTGATTAATAATTATTAATTGGCTCATTACGAATTATTAATACCCCCTAATACTAATTTAAGCTTCTAAAGTAATAAATGTCAAATGAAGGAAATAAATTTTAAAATCTAAATTCACTAACTCTAAAATTTAATTAAATACTTTACATAAAAAATTTCTTGTAAAATAACAGGAACTTTACAAACGCAAAACAGTGTGGCACATTAAATATCAACCTTTGATAGAGAGCCAACAAATCCAAGCGACAAGGGGAATAAACATGGAAATAATGGCGAAAGGACACCCTAGATTAGCGCCAGCTGACAAAATATTCCTTGAAGATTACACTGAATTCATTTTTTGCAAATTAAAGCTCCCTCATTAATGTAGCCTCATCCAGAACCAGCAAATAGAAAAGGATAAATGCGGACTTGACAAGACTTTTGTTGAAAACCGAAATAGATTTTTGAAAACTGAAACGCCATCATTAATGCGAGCTCGTCCAAAGCCAACGAGCAAAGAAGACTAGGCGTTTTATGAAAGTTAATGACAACTAACTAGGCAAAATCAATGTCAGTCTTCCCTATAAATACATTACTTCATAATTAAAAAAGAACCATCCAAAACACTTCTCTCATCCAACCCAATACATCTCCCACCTTTCAGACACAACTTCCTCATCTTCCTCAGATGTTAACAACGATCCTCATGAAATCGCTTATCTAAAGGAAAAAAAAAGGATCATCAAAGCCTTGAAGACAGAAAGAAGATTGAGAAAGAGGATGATGGAAAAAGATAAGGAAAGCGGTGAGATGAGAGAAATTGAAGATAGGAATCATGCCTTCTACATTATAACATACGAAAAGTTGATCGATGTAGAGGAGAAAATAGAGGAAGCAATGACGCATGCTTCCAAAATCATCTTCAGACTTCAAAAGATAGATGAGATCATCCGTGAATAAATAAACCAACCATAATGCTCGCACCACAGAACCGAAGTTATCTTGGAGGATCTCCTGGAACGTGCAAGTGAACTCTGCGCGGAGGTGACTCAACTGATTAGAGAGATAGAGACCTTTGATGATGAAGATGACGATGAGGAAAACAAGAAGCCCTTCCCCCTTATCAGATTGAGGATATTGAAAACCCATCTGAGTTCCCCAAAGCTCTGTTAAAAGATCCCTTAGAGCTCTATTGATGAAGACGAGGAGAATGGCAATCAATCCATTCCTTAAAACAAAGATAGAAGATCAGAAGCCCATTCCTCCCCCTTCGGATTTTGTTAAGCACTATAGAAATGGTTAATACTTTCCAAGAATTCTATGTAAGAATGCTTAGAAATCAATATATTGAAATACTTTTGTTCTTTCAACTTTATTTAATGATTACTTTGACAAAAATCCCTAGCTTGGACTAGGAACATTATCATTCGTAAGGAGAAGAAATTCCTAGCTCGGAATAGGCACGTTATCCTTCATAAGAAGAAGAAAGCCCTAACTCGGACTAGAACTAATTTCCTTCGTAAATAAAAAGAAAGCGTTAGCTCGGACTAGACATAATTTCCTTCGTAAAAAGAAGAAAGCCCTAGCTCAAACTAGGCACAATTTCCTTATTAAGAAGAAGAAATCCCTAGTGTAACAACCCGACTTATTAAATAAGCCTAAGTCGTGAGGACACAAAGCAGAAGCGTAGACCTTGTACACTTTGTTTACAACAAAACGATAAATAGCTTAGACATGGAGTCAAAATGGAAACTTTCGAAAGAACCTTGTATTATAACAATTTTCGGTACATAGGCCTTTCAAAAAATCAAGTATACTTTTAAACACATAAAGTACGTGGTGCCTCGAAAACAAGTTATTACAAACCCTTAAAACATACATAGTTTATTTACAAACATTTCAAAAGATTCGACTCCGAACCGAGAACACAAAATGACCCATAAGCTACTTCCATATTTTAAGCTTTGCATAACTTGTAGCCTAATCCAAAAGCTTCTCATCTCGAAGCATCAACAAGCACCACCTGCCACGCCTCGACCTCATCCCCTACAGATACCTGAAAGATGATATAGAGCACATTTGAGCATGACACTCAGTGAAAACAAAATGAATTAAGGCGATGATATGCAAAGCTCAGAATGAGATATTTGAATAGAATTAACTAAATAAGAATGTGCAAAAACTTAAACATGTATGTTTGTTCAAACTATCAACATTTCCATTTAATGATCAAGTCGTATCAACATTGTTCAATCCGATACCAACATTCCATATCACATTTTCCCATTTCACATCAAACTTTTGTTCAAACCAATACCACATTCTGTTATACTTTTCCCGCATCTCACTACGCACACTTCGCAAGCTATCTCATTAATCACATAAGCCGTAGCTCATTTATTCTTCCAGGCTATCGTAATAGCCACTCTAGCATCCAGACCATCCACCACACAGCGTCTCAGAGCTACATGCAACCTGCCACGGTAACCATATGTAATGTCCAACAACCACACACCATTACATAGGTTAAGACCCCATGGCCTTTCAACAAACACATGATATGCATGAATGTAATGAAATGTAATTAGCCATGATTTCTTAATGACCCTGATCGGAAATAAATCTTTATCATAATGAACACATATAAGAATGAATCTGAATCAGTATATGACTCCATCTTTCACTTTGTCACTTTTAAAGTACACACACAAACATATAAAGCAATTCTTTGAGTATTACCCTTTAACATCTCAACTATGCAATCATCATCGAACATCAATCTTTAACACATCGAGCATATATGAAAATAAATCTAAATTAGTATATGACTTGATCTTCAACTTGAAACATGTAAAAATGAAAGTAAATATGAAAGAACAACTCAAAGTTTTAAGTAGAAGCAAGGATATATCAAGGTAATTCCACTCATTCTGATTTCTTAATGATACACCAAGTTTGGTCAATGAATTTCGTTCCACTCTCAACCTCCATTTCCCCTACTTTCAATACCAAGTGGTGTTCCAAAATCAGCCTTATTTAACAATAACATTCAATCCACACCATCGCACTAGAAACCACGATCAAACACCACAATCGTCACTTTAATTTTTTTTGTTCTCACCTTGGTAATTAAACCAACTCTTGCTTGTGCTTGGCCTTCTCCTACAAAATTTCATTCCAAAATCATTTAGACTCATACTAATACAATTTACCCCAGCCCAACTCATTCAAACATAAGCTCTTACCAGGTTGAACATAAAAACCCATAACTAGCTAATTTAAAGACTAGTATTTTTTTTTGCCAAATTGAGAATTATTAAGAAATCATTTACTAGTTCTTCCAAGGTTTTCTTCATATTCAAAATACTTATTTAGGCACTCATATATTCCAGAATTGGGATTTTTTAAATAAAAGTCAAGAAAAGTCACAAATTGGAAAAGCTAGAAGCTTGAAAATTTTCCATTTATGGAGTATTGAAAGCTTAAATTCATCCATGGCTTCCATCCTCTAAAGAATTCTTAAAAAGTTAAACCTAGGGATTGGAAACATCATTTTAATGTAAATTTCCAGAATTTGAAAATGAAAGAACCCCAAGCAAAAAGTAGTTACAACATCAATCAAAAACCACCCAAATAAACTCCATGGAAAACCTAGAAATAGCTTGAGTTCTAAAATTAAAATCTTACCTTTAGAGCCTTCTAAACCAAAGGATTCTTGTTTCAATCTTCCTAAGTTGATGATTCTTCAACAAATCAACCAATTCCCTTTTGATTTAGATAAGATTAAAGAGAATTTAGGTGAAAAAAAAGTCACATCTTGGGAGAGAAATTGGGGGGGGTGATGGGTAGAAAATGAAGAATGAAATTTTGTTTCCCTTTTTTTTTTATTTATCTCTTAACTTTGAATGGCTGAAATTAAAAGTCAATATTTGTAATATGGTTCTTCCACCTCTTCACCTAACAATCAAGGCCATTTCACTCACAATTTTGCTAACTAACCCTTGCTCTCATTTTAATTGCAAACTAACCCTTCCCCTTCAACTAACCATGGTTAAAAGCTTTCTTCTATGTAATTTTTCCACCTAGTTAGCTTTTAACTATAGTTAACCATCATATAATCAAATTAAAAATAGAAAATAATTTCTAAAATTATAATTAAACTTTCTTTTCAAATCCCAGGGTCTTACACCTAACTCAGAGTTGACATAATTTCCTTTATAAGAAGAAGAAAGCCCTAGCTCGGACTAGGCACAATATCCTTCATTAAAAGAAGAAATCCTTAGCTCGGACTACACATAGTTTCTATCATAAAAAGAAAAAATCCCGAGCTCGGACTAGCCACAATTTCCTTCATAAGAAGTAGAAAGCCCTAGCTCAAACTAGGCACAATTTCCTTCATAAGAAGAAAGAGTTCTAGCTCGGACTAGGCACAGTTTCCTTTGTTATAAGAAAAAAGCCCAAGCTCGAACTAGGCACAATTTCCTTCGTAAGAAGGAAAAGTCCTAGCTCAGACTAGACATAAAATCCTTTGTTAGAAGAAAAATCTCTAGCTCGGACTAGGCACAATTTCTTTTGTAAGAAGAAAAAAGCCCTAGCTCGAACTAGGCATAATTTTCTTCCTAAGAAGAAGAAAGCCCAAACTTGGACCTGTCACTATTTCGCTCATAAAAAAGAAGAAAGCCTTTGCTTCGACGAAGAAAACCATCCTTTGCAAAGAAGAAGAAAGTTCTAGCTCATATTAGGCACATTCTCTTCAGAAAAAGGGAAAGATATTCTCTCTCTTTCGTTCTTAAGAGAGAACTTCTGACACGGACAAACAAAATTCAAAGAATTACCAAGTGATTAAGTAACGAAGCAATCAATAAAATGTTGCATCCATAGAAAATAGTTCATTTGGATAATTTGAATGGAAGCATTCAAAGCAAAGAGTTAAGAACTTCAAAAAAAACTGGGAGATTAATTTAAGTTTAGTTAAAAAACAAATAAAGAAATATATTCAAAGGAGTGAGGAAATGAGAAACCCACAAACCAGGAACTCACCAATTCCCCTTAAAGAGTTCAACGATGTTATCAAGGCCTAATACAAAAAGGACGGAAACTTCCCGGATCTTAAGAGCCTCGACACCTGCATCGCCACCCCCTCTTCCTCATCATCATCTCCCTCGTAAGCGTAATCATCCCCATCCGCAGAACTCTTTTTTTTTCAACCAATTGAATACTAAAGGGAATAAACTCCTTGGCGGCATTAGATCTCCGAATCGGACTCAATCAGGCCCTCTCCTCCTCAAGTAGTAAAAACTTAAGCTCACCAAGGAGAATCTTGGCAGCAATAAAGCCTTAAGAAGCAACGAGATTATAATATTCTTTAACCTTGGCCTCCGCCTCAGCTCAAACTCGATCCATCTCGGCATGACCAAGAGAAAGAAATTCCTCGCACTTTTTTCTGTGCCGTGATTTTATGCAAAATTAAAGTGTCCACTTTGTCTAGCCATGCCTTACCCTCTTCAGATTTTGCCTCCAACTTCCTTAAAGCTTCGTTGAAGGTGAGCTTAGCTTTGACCGCCCTAGAAGTCATGCCCTTAATTGTTTGACACTCTTGAAGAGCCATTTTTAGCTGAAGAACCAATTGAGCCTAAGCTTCGAACCTCTGCAAAAGAGAAAAACAATCTCTTCAGAATGGGAAAGTCCAAACACAAGATACAGGGACACTTCTCTGAAGTTAGAATAATGACCAACCTTTCCTAAAAGCCTAGATTCTTCCAACGCCGATCCACTCAAATAGGAAGTAGGAATAATTGGGTTAATCGTCACCAAATCCATGACGAGTGGAGGCAAATGATTAAAGAGCAATCTAAGTTCCTTCCTAGGAACCTTAAGAATAAAGCCAACATCCACCGAAGGAGCAGAATGGTTAACCATTGATTTATTCTTCTTTCTCTTATCCATTCAGGCTTTCTTATTGTCCTTGAACTCTTCCCTTGACGCCTCAACAAATTTTCCTAACCGAATACGATTGCCCATATCCGGTCTAGGAACCTTATGCTTCGGGCCACACCTTCTTACTCTTCCTGAAAAATATACACAAACATTAAAAACAAAGTAAACAGAACAAAATGAACCAAAAATACTAACCTCTGACCCAAGGAAACGGAGTCAGACAAAACAGACTCCAAAACTCTGTCAAAAGCAATTCTTTGTTAGAAATAAAGGCTTCCATTAGAATGGATCTAGTTCCAGCAATTCTTAGCAGCTAGGAATATTAGAAGGTAGCATGTCTTCTTTTGTCAAAGACAAAGCTGTTAAAAGAAAACAAAGGATAAGAAAATTGAGGTTGGCAAGAAAAAAAATTTGCCTTCACTCTTTCTCACCAGTTTCCATCCAAACCAGAGGAATCTCCATCCCAACGGAAGTTAAATTCCCTAAAAAAGTCATTTCTCCTTTCATATTTTATCACTAGTGGTCAGACCTGTAACCGCAACTCTTTCATTGAACTGATGGAAGTGAAATCGTGAATTATTTTGTAGATTTGTCCTAGTAGACTAGAAATGAGCCAACATACCAATGTTAGATCAATTCCCTATTGAGTTTTAAAAACAAGGAGAGTAATGAGACCCCTCCAAGTGTTAAAAATGACCTTGCTAGGTGCCACGTCTAAATCTCTTAAAAAGCAAGCAACATTAGGGGACATGGAAAATCGAAGACCGCATTCAAAAGCAATGGAATAAAATGATGTCCACCCATCACCAATATCATGATGAGCATGTTCATCAGGGGTAAGAAGCCTCATTTCAACATCAGGAAGAATTCTGTAAACATTTATAAGGAGATCCAAATCTTTATCTTTAAGGATAAAGTTGAATACGGATGGATGACTTATCGTCCTAGATCTACTTAAAGCGACGAATCAACTCGCCTCCTTTTAATGTAAGAGTGATCAACAACCTCAAGCTTAACACTCACTGTTTCTTCATAATCCTCCCAAGAATTTTCTAAAGTTTTTTTAGACTCAATGCCTTCACCAGACTGTAAAGATTGGTACGAAATGTTATCCAATAATGTTCCCACCCCCAGATGATGTCTAAGGTGAAACTGTAACGTCCCGTTATTTTTTAAGTGAATTTTTTTTATTTAATATTTCATTTATTTAGTTATCTATTTTAATTAAAGTATTTAGTTTAATTTTAGAATTAGTAATTTAGAATTTAGTAGCTAATTTCGTCCGAAAACCTTTAATCGTTTTAGTAACTTAAATTAGGTTTGGTCGTATTAATAATTATTAACCGGCCAATTAATAATTATTAATCACCATTGGGCCATTTTAAGAGTTTCGGGTTTCATTTTATAAGCTAAATTACTTCGAGGACGTAACCGTAATTTTCCGATTTCTTAAAAATATCTTTTTACTATTCATCGTCTCTTAAATATCAAAAATTTCACTTTTTTTTTCTTCTCCTTTGCCATGGCCGTGGGTTCATTTTGGTGGGGTTCCTCTTGGGTTTTCTTCAAAACTCATCTGTTTTCAATGATTTCTGTTGCGTTGAATTGCTCGAGATGAGGGCTACCTATCCCACCTAGCCTTGTAGCGTTTCTCGTTCTCTAAGGGAAGTCCTAAAAATGAGTTTTCAAAACTTTTCCTATGAATCTCTTTATTTTTGTTTATAAATGAGTTTTGGAGTTGAAATCATGTGTTTCCATTACGAAATTTAACGATTTTGAGCTCGAAATTTGGAAAAACACTATTCACCCAAAAAATACTATTCATCCAAATTCACTGTTCATCCAAAAATCACTATTCATCCAAAAATCAATTTTCTTATTTAGTTATTGTTTATAATTTGTATTCGACCAGTGTTATTGTAGGTTTTGATAATCGTACGAGAGGTAATTCATTCGGCACTTTGGAAGCTCGATTTCAAATCTAAGGTGAGGTTAAAATGGAAGTTAGTAATTTTCTGAATTAAGTTTCATTACCATTTTGTTGATCGAGGTTATGTGGAAAAACAATCTCCTAGGAGTAAATACTTATTTGGTTGGTGACTTTAGACTCAGAAGTGAGTTTGAGTGACTTTGGAGCTTGTGATTTTGTATGAGAAAGTAAGTTTAAGAAAATTTTGGAAGTTGTGTAAGATTATGGAATGTTTTAGAAGAAATTTGGGAGTTTAAGATACTTTGAGTAGTTTTAGATCAAAGTAGCTTATGAGTTATTATTGGAAGTATTAAAGGTTATGGAGATTTTGAGATAAAGTTGGGAGTTGAAATTACTTTAGGTAGTTTTAACTAAAGTAAGTAGAGGAAAGGCTTGAAAGTTAACTCGCGGATTATGGTAATGGCTTGGAAATTATACTTGTGAATTAAGGTAATTTATTGTCATTCGTGACATGGTGATGTTAAACGTCGATTTTGCTTATGTTGGGAGATAAGAGGCTTCGTGGAACTTGGCATCGGTGATGTTAATGGTTAGGGTTTATATAATCTTATTACCTTGTGTAAGGAATAAGGATTGTTATTTGATGTGGTAATAACGTGGAGTATGGAATTCTAATGGTAGTACGATTGATGTACTTGAGACTTTTGTAATAGGCAGCACTTTGATAAGTACAAAAGATAAGCATGTCATTGAGTGTAATTATATTATGATTGTATTGTTTGTTAGTTGTTTGTGTTGAGATGCTCATTTAATGAACTGATTTATAGATACTATGTTATATGATCTTGGGGTATAACAGGGTCATAGATAAAACAAGCTATGAGCGATGTTATACGAGGAGATCGTGATCTTAGGGTATAACAGGGTCATAGATGAAACAGGCTATGAGCGATGTTTAACGAGGAGATCGAGATACTATATGATGTGATCTTGGGATATAACAAGGTCATAGATGAAACAAGCAATGAGCGATGTTATATGAAGAGATCGAGGTAATATGTGATACGATCTTGGGATATAGCAAGGTCATAGATGAAACAGGCTATGAGCGATGTTATATGAGGAGATCGAGGTACTATGTGATACGATATTGGGATATAACAGGGTCATAGATGAAACAGGCTATGAGCGATGTTATATGAGGAGATCGTGATTTTGGGATAATAATAAGGTCATAGATGAAACAGGCTATGAGTGGGTGTTATATGGCAAGATTGGAAGCTAGGTTGAGTTCTTATAATGAGCATCCCAACTTGTTTGTTAGTTGTTATGTAGATACATGCTTATCCTTTGTACAAGTGTTTGGTTTTCGATGGTAATACCTTAAGTGGTAATATGTGGCAACTTATGGTAATTCGAGATTTGGTAGTATATGCTCTATGATTTGGTAAGACCGTACGTATTAGTATGTTGATGTTGATCCATACGGTAACACGTTACGATGATAGTGATTTGGTAAGACCGTACGTGTTAGTATGTTGATGTTGATCCATACGGTAACACGTTACAATGATATGTGATTGGTAAGACCGTACGTGTTAGTATATTGATGTTGATGCATACGGTAACACGTTACAATGATATGTGATATGGTAAGATCGTACTTGGTAGTATGTTGATGTTGATCCATACGGTAACACGTTATGATGACATATGATTTGGTAACACCGTACACGGTAGTAGTATGTTGATGTTGATCCATACGATATCACTTTACGAGGAAATATGATTTGGTGATATGATTTGGTAACATCGTACGTGTTAGTATGTTGAGGTGGTAACATACGGTAACACGTCACGAGGTATTAGATGTGGTATGAGATATGGTACTATGACTTGGTAACGCCGTACGTGTTAGTATGTTTAGGTGGTAACATACGGTAACCCGATACAAGATATCTTGATGTGGTGTAAATTGGTAATAGTCGTGGTTCGATATGTTCGGAAATTGGGAAGTTGATTGGTGTATGATTATGATGAATTGGAATTGTAGAATGGGTAGTAAAGAGAAATTTAGGACTTTGGACATGATTTCCAATATGGAATTCGGTCCATAGGATTATTGTCTTTCATTTTATTCTCACTAGCATTTTTATGCTATTGTTGCTACAATTATTTTTTTTTAGGTAAATCTCGACGAGGGAGACATGGTAGAGGAGGTGGTGTTGTTTGACTTCTTGAAGCGATGAAGGACTTCAATAAAGAACTTTTTCTTAGCATTCTTGAATGCTTTGTATATATTTATAACTTCTCATACTTTATGTTTTGAGCTCGTGTGAGCGTTTGTTTTAAAAGTTGTAATCGTTTATGTTTATATGTTGTTTTTAGAAGTTTTAATTTCAATCAGAATGGGCATTCCACCATTTATCGCTTTATCTGGTTGTGAACTTTGTAAAAACAGGTTTTGGTTTATCCAAGTGTTAAACGAACCCATGCCGTTTTTCTTTAAAACCAAGTCTTCCGCTGTGTATTTGAATTTAAAGGATTTAAAGGATTTGGGTCGTTACAGAAACAGTTCCCCCATAGTCTTCAAGACGAGCCTGACGTCTGACTTTAGAATGATGAAGGGCATTCCTGGCAGTGGCTTCATGATCGTATTCGTTAGCATCCATCATAACTCCGTTAGATTGAACATAATATCGTTTATCGTCCCTAAACTCAAAGATTCTAGTTAAAGCCATGAAGCTAATGGACATACCATATCAAATTTTAAACTAATCCAAGCTAAGCCTAGCTATAAAGAAAATCAAGAGAAAACTCTTAAACCCCATCATCACAAGGACTCACCTTTAAATTAGAAGAACAACCTGATAAAGAACTCCCCCCCCCTTCAAAATCGATGACAAGCGGACAAAGTTACTCAAGAATGAGAACCCTAACTGTCAGCAAATACGCTAGAAATTAATTGGCAAAGTGCAAAATTTGAAAGGAATGATTTTTTCGAAGAGCAAACGACTTTTTTTGCGCTTCCTTCGATTTAAATACTCTTAGACGCCAAGCAGGAAAACACGTATCACATATTCAATGAAACACCACTTCATTCGGATGTGGATCAATCTAAATTAGATATGCTGAATTTCTACTTGCATTAACTCCAAAATATGTTCGGAAGCAAAAGCAAGCAAAAATCTTTAAAAGGTAAAATCACCATTTAAAATTAGCCCAAGTTGAAGGCCCAAACTTTAACTATCGCCGTCCAAAATATATAAAATAACCCAAATCCAATCACGAAGTGCACACAGTCCAAGGAGCATCCCTAAGATGGCCATCATAGACAAGTTAGTTAGTATGGAGAAGACTAATCCAACCTCAGATTACTTGTGATAGCAAGCTTAGCTGAAGTTCAGAAAAGGAACATTCCATATCTAATAAATCTATGAATATCTCCTTCCTAAATATCATGAAAAAGATATTATCATCTATATATCTTATTATTCAGATATTATGGAAGCCCACGAGTTTGTGTATAAAAGGTATCAAAAACCTAGAAAAAGAGTATTGCACATTTTAATTAAGAGAACTATACTATTTCTACATATTTTCTGCCTTCAAATTTATTGACTTGATTGTTGAAGACGGTTTGACAGGCACCACATCGACTTCTTACCTTTTGCTTGCAGATATTCGAAGAGAAAATCATCCTCTACACTAACCTTGGGTTGAAAAATTGGGATCCGTATTCTTAAAATTAGCATTCAACTAAAAAGAACCTTCAGCATATTGCCTCTCACATAGCCCGACTGCTAATATAAAGAAAGTACTAAAAAGAACCTTCATCATATTGCCTCTCACATAACCCAAGGTTTGTTAGAAAGGTTAATAAATATGAATATTCTATTAAAATATAATCATAATAATGATAATATCTCAATGTTAAAATGGAGCTATTTTTTAATAGGTAATTCCTTATTGATAAGTACAGGGGTGTGTTTTGAAAAAAATAAATGCATGGGTCATATTTGAAATTGGGTGAAAATTAGGGGTCGTTTATTTTACCTTACAAGTTTAAGCTTTACATCGACAATACTGTTGGGATTCTGGCCTCTATAAAAGAGTTCTCAAGTGGAATTCTCAATAATCTTTCCTTGCTGTAACGTCCCGTTACTTTTAGAGGTAAAAATTTTTTTTTTATTTTATTAATTTATTATTTTTATTTATTTAAAGCTTTTAAAATTAGTTAAAATTAGTTATTTCAGTTTTATTAGTTATTTCCGTCCGAAAAATCCTTTTTATCGTTTTAATTCGTTTCGGTGACTCTAATAATTATTAACGAGCCAATTAATAATTATTAGACACCTATAGATTTATTTAAGACCGTCGGTTTTCGTTTTATAAGCAAAAAGTCTAAAAAGGGCATTTTCGTAATTTCCAATTTTCCAAAATATCTAAAATCACTATTCACTCATCTTTAAAAATCACAAAAATTGCAAAAGTCTTCATCTTTCTCTTCCTTTCCTTCTCCTTGCCGTGGATGCTTTCCACCATGGATGAATATTTTCTTTTCTTCGTTTCTCTTTCGTTTCTCGGCGGATCGTCGTGTTTTTCGGTTGCGTTGGATTGGTAGGGACGAGGGCTACCTATCCAACCTAGCTTTTCAAGTTTCCCGTTCTCTAAGGGAAATCCCAAAAAGTAAGTTTTCAAAACTTTTTAGGTGGTTTTGTTCGTTTTTGATTATAAATGAGATTTGAAGTTGAAATCATGAATTTCTATCATGAAAAATGACGATTTTGAGCCCGGATTTTCGAAAAACACTATTCACCCGAAAACACTATTCACCCGAGACACTATTCATCCGAAATCACTATTCACCCGAAATTGCACACTTGTTCGCATATTAGTTATGAGTTGTAATATGTTGTGCAATTGGTGAATTATAGGTGCGATTGCTCGGTTGTTGTTTCGTGGAAAGTGGACTTTTGGAGTTTTTTTTGGCTAAGGTGAGTTTAAAAGGGAAGTTAGTACTTTTATGAATTTAGTTTCATTATGTAATTGTTTATCAATGTTAAGAGGGGGTTAACTTCTTAGGATTATAGTTTGGTTAGAGACTTTAATTCGGAAGTGTGTGTGGAGAAAGTTGGACTTATGGTTAGTTCGATGATTAGAGATCATCGGGGAGGTTTGGAAGTATGGTAACGTGATTTGGAGATGTTAGATGAAAGTGGATTTGGAAGTTACTTCGGTTGATTTAGAAGTTACTTTGATGGATTTGAAGTCATTTGGATGACTTTGGAAGTAAAGTAATTAGAAGATGCACTTGAGTGATAACTCGTGTATTCTAGTTAGTTAGGTTTCTATTTAACTTAGTAGACTTCTTCGGAGTTTAGCTAACTTATTGGAGACCTAGGGCACAATGATTCACACATGATAGTATGTTGATTCGATCCATACGTATCATGGTGTGATGAATTTGTGGGAACTTTGAGCACTTAGTAACTAGCACATGATAGTATGTTGATTTCGATCCATACGTAGTCATGGTGTGATGTTGGTACTTTGGTTTGTAACTAGCACATGATAGTATGTCGATTTCGATCCATACATATCATGTTGCGAAATGGTGAAAGTCCTGATATCTGAAATGGTGAAATTCCTGATATCTATATGGTGAAATTCCTGATACCTATGGTGAAATTCCTGATACCTATGGTGAAATTCCTGATACCTATGGTGAAATTCCTGATACCTATGGTGAAATTCCTGATATCTATATGGTGAAATTCTTGATATCTATATGGTGAAATTCCTGATACCTATGGTGAAACTCCTGATATCCGATGATTGTGATATGGTAATACCGTACGGGCTTAGTATGCGATATTTATCCATATGGTATACCCGGTACGATGGTTGTGATATGGTACATGGTAGTACGTGGATTCGGATCCGTACGTACCATGGTATTATGATCTATGATACGGCACATGATAGTATGTTGATTCGGATCCATACGTATCATGGTGCGATGGTTGTGACATGGTATGACCGTCGTGGTATGTTGATTTCGATCCATACAATAGCACGATACGATGAAACTTGTTTGGTAATAAAGATAGTTAATGTTATTTTTTTTACCTAATCTTTAGAAACGTGTAGTGAGACTTAGTTGTGAATGTTAATTTTACTTTAAGTCTTTATTTCCATCTTATGGTTTTGAATGACGAATACGGGTAGTATGATACTATCTTATGTTTACATGGAAATTGGAATGTGGTTATAGGTAATAATGAACATTTAGGCCTTTGGACACGATTTCAGGTATGAGATTTAGTTCATAGGATTACTTGCTTTCATTTTACTCTCACTAGCATTGTTTGCTAATGGTGCTACACCACAATATTTTCAGGTAAACCCCGTCCTAAGAAGCGAGGTAGACGAAATGGTGTCGTTTGACTGTTCGAGGTGGTGTAAGGGACAATATTAAACACTTTTGACAAGCATTAGTAAAATGCTTGTAATCATATACTTTTTACATGCTTTGTGTCATTTTGAGCCCGTGAAGGGTGTATGTGTAAAGTATTTTGATGTTTTTATGATTAAACTTTACTTTGGAATGTGCATTCCCGATTTATAGCTTTTTCTAGACTTTGGGTTGTAAAACAGGTTTTGGATATTCGACTTTTAAACGAACCCATGCGGTTTTTCTTTAAAAATTAAGTCTTCCGCTGTGCATTTGAATTTAAAGAATTTAACGGAAAATCGGGTCGTTACACTTGCATTATAATATTATTCTAAAACATATGCATAAATGAAAGACTAACCTTTGTCGAGAAGTGACTGGCTCTTCTTCTTTTTCGTTGGTTACGATCCTAAGACTAGCAAAAAGATCTTCCCCACTAAGCACAAAAGATAATTGGTGTGTGGGCACTATCCTCTTTGTTAAAAGGATAAGGAAGAAAAACTTCTTCCTTTAAACCACAGGAGCCGACGACGGCAAAAAGAGAGAGGGGGGAGGAGAGAAATTTTTTTGAGCATGTCTTTTCCTCTCTTAGTTGTGTGTTTTGGGGTCAATCCAAGCCTTCTATTTATAGAAAAACTAAGACCTCAGAAAATCTTTGAATATATTTTAACTATCAAATATTAAATAAAGAAAATGTACCACATGGTTAGTGGCGGGAATAGAGGGGAAGGAAGAGGAAATTGTTTTTGAGTTTTCAACTCTTGACGTATTAGTCAGTGTGTATGGTTTCTCTAAACCCTTCCCTGTTTATAGGAAAATATGAGCTTTTAGAATTTTATTTTTTAAAATTTGAATCAAATCTAAAATTCAATTATCTAAATAATTAAATAAAGATATTCAAATTTTATTTGAATAATTTATGATATAATATCTTTTAATTAATCTAATTAGCTATCCAATATATTCTTCATCATATTTAAATTAATCTAAATTAGTTTAAATCAATTATTCCCATATCAAAATATTTAAATTAATATCATTAATTTAATCCATAGATACTTAGATAAATAAAATGTACAATAATAACTCTTTATTATTGAAAGTGGTGTTTGTCCCTATATTGGTATAGTTCACTCAACCACCTCATCCATCATTGGAAGTGATTGTACATTTTAAACATCCTTTTAATTTTAATAGATATATTTTATTTAATAAATAAAACTTCTTTTTTTTTCCATTCCTTCAATTTGATAACTTCACATTAAATAATTAAATAGGCTCCTCTATTTAATCTCCCATTAATTTTAAATAACTTCAAAATTAATTAATTAAATCGACTCTTCTATTTAATCTCTCATTTAAATAATTAAATAGACACTTCTATTTAAATAACTAAATAGACTCCTCTATTTAATTTCTCAATAATTAAATAATTGATCAGACTACTCTGTTTAATTTCTTTTAATTAATCAAATAGACTCCAATATTTTTTTTTGCCTTATATTAACTTGACAACTTCAAATTAATTTACTTAAATTCATTTTTCCAAAGGATTTAATCTCATTTAATGTTTTCATTTACATGCGTTAGCTCGTGTAACGCCCCGTTAAATTTCAATTTTCGGTTAAAATATTAATTTTAATTATTTATACCGAGTTTTACAATTTCCTCTTCAACAACCCGTTCATCTTCGTCTAGTATGGGAAATTTTCATTGTCCCCATACCCCGCACCATCAAGTATCATTTGCTGCATCTGACTATACTGTTGTTCATCATTCCGTTCTTCGGCAACAACCTCTACATTCGATCTGCTACCTTTGTATCATCTCGATTCCTGTAATGCAGCATCGAACATTCACTACAAAAAAAAAAGTCAATTTGCGACCAATTGGTCGTTTTTATTGTAGAATGCGATCAAAAAAGCGACCAACATGGTGGAGGCAAAAAAGCTGGTCGGTCCTGAATTTATGCGACTGTATTGTCACAAAAATACGACCAAGCATGTTTGGTCGCAAAAAAGTCAACATTTTGAAAAAACGACTAGATGGTCGCTTAAAAAAGTGACCATCTTATCGTAATTTAAGTTGAAGACAAGTGACCAGTTGGTCACATGCAACAGTGACCACGTGGTCATTTTTATAAGTGACCAAATGGTCACTTTTGGACTCAGACAAAATGCGACCAGATGGTCGTTTGTTTAGGGATAAAATATGACCATCTGGTCATAATGTAACTTGAAAAAAGTGACCAGTTGGTCACATGAAGCAGTGACCACGTGGTCTTTTATAAGCGACCAAGTGGTCACTTTTGTACTCAGACAAAATGCGACCAGATGGTCGTTTATCTTAGGATAAATGTGACCATCTGGTCGTATTTAATAAATATTTTTTTATTTATTTAAATTACAATAATTAAAATTTAATATTAATTAAATTAATTAGATAATTAATTATTATTTATTTATTTAATTAGTATTAAAATTTATTAACAAAAAATTGGAATGAAAATAAAATATGTATAAATCAAATATTCAAAAAATGTTTTATACAGAAGAAAACATCCTAGAACTACTGCGGATGGGCGGGGGTGGCGAAGGAGTCGTCGATGATGAATGGCCGCCATCTAGGGATCTGAAGTGCGTGGCCAAAGATGTTGCGACCTGGGCCTCGACACGTGCCTGCATATTCGCCTCAATCGCAGCGACTCGAGAAACGAAGTCGTCGCGCATAGCGTCCATGTCCGTGTGAAGCTGCTGAACCTCCGCGCGCAGCTGCTGCTCAACCGGAGAAGGGCCGGAGTTAGTGCTCGCTTCGCTCCGCTGAGGCCGGGGCACATCCGCGTAAAGGAGTCGCCGGTACGAGCCAAGCCCAGGAACTGATCCATTGTAAAGGCTGGGGCACATCGTACGAGCCTCCAGCAGCCTCCAAGAACGCATCTCTACGGTCGTCCTGAGTCGGTTGCGAGTCTGGTGTGGACCGCTGACTCAACGACTCCGTGAAACGTTCCTAAACATTTAAAATTTAGAAAATAAAATAGTTAATATATAAGTTAGGAAAAATTTTAAAGAAAAAAAAATAATTGAAAAATTAGTAAATACATGAACTTCTTTCGCCTTATCGTCGACAAACGTCCCGTCCTTCTTCGTGTGAAGAACGCGGTGCAAATCATCGGGCGGGACAGGACGATCGTGCTTCGCTTCCTAAAAATATTAGAGATTGAAGAAGAAAAAATAATAAATTAATAACTAATTGAAAAAAGAAAACAAGAAAAAAGTACGTAAAAAAAAAAACTTACCAATCGACGATGGTGCTCGTCGTGGGTCCGGGACCCGGCTGTGTGTTTGGTGGGCTTCTTCGCGCGGTTGGCCTTATTCCTCCTTGACACTGCCATGACCTTGAGAGTGCTCAAGCTCGCGATAAGCCGCGCGTGGTCCTCCGGGCTCATCCACACGGGGCGATTTGCTGCTTGCTTTCTGCGCGCCCGGTACATGAGGTCCTTGAATCGATCCCGGACGTGATTGTCCCATAGGGGGAACAATGTACCGTCCGTGATATCGGGATCGATAACATGAAACTTGCCCTGAAAAAATTGAAATATAAAATTGTTAAAGTAATAAAGTAAGAAATTTATTTCTATAAATTTGAAAATTAATTAATTATAAAAATAAATAATGTTTTTTACCTTCCAATTTTCGTACATCCGACGTTTCTTCGTCGTCTAAATCTTCTACCAGCGAAGGTCGCTGGGTAGAGGCATGCTCTGGAGGACCTCGCGAAACCGTTTTGAAATGGTTGTATGCGGCTATACTCTGCAAAAACATAATAAAATTGTGATATTAGAAACTATTAGTTAACAGAAGAAAAAAAAACACTTTTAAAAATGTTCATAGAAATAAAAATTAAGTAATTAAAACAAGAAGCAAAATTACTTACGAATTCCCTTCAATCCGAAGGGTAGAGTCTGCGGCCCGATGAGGCTGCGTGCCTAAAGTGGAGGGTTCCGCTGAATTGGGCTGTGACACAGACCCTGATGCTCCCGCGGAAGTCGTGGCCTGGTAGTCCTGCGCCAAGCGTGGTGTCACTGGCGCAGGACTCCCAGGCTGGGTCTCAGGGACTGCAACATCGAGAGTGCCAACAAGTCCCGACTTGTAACCGTAGATGAGGCTGTCCAACTCCTCTGTAGTCAGGTCCGCATCAGGGGCAGCGGCAGTAGGCGTCTGCAGAGTCGTCTAGTCAATCGTGTCGTCAGGCTCGTCTGACTGGGGAGGACATCGTCTGCCCGTCATAATCCTACAACTTAAACTAAACTAATTTAATACTAATTAAGTAATTAAATTAATTAATTAATGAAATAATCTGAATTAAATTAATTAATTAATTAATCTAAATTAAATTGATTAAAATTAATTAACTAATTTAATTAGCTTAAGTGAACTAAGTAATTAAATAAAGTAAACTAAAATTAGCTTAAGTGAACTAAGTAATTAATTAAAGTAAACTAAGTAATGAAGATTTCAACTATTAGATTAAATTAAACTAAAATTAATTAAATTTAACTAACATTAATTAATAAAAACCAAACTAATTAATTAAGTTAAACTAAATTAAAATTAGATTAATTGAACTAAAATTTATTAAATTTAACTAACATTAATTAATAAAAACTAAACTAATTAATTAAGTTAAACTAAATTAAAATTAGATTAATTGAACTAAAATTTATTAAATTTGACTAACATTAATTAATAAAAATTAAACTATTTAATTAAGTTAAACTATATTAAAATTAGATTAATTGAACTAAAATTTATTAATTAATTAAAGTAAACGAAATTAGATTAATTAACCTTAAGTAAACTAAAGTACTTAATTAAACTAAATTACATTAATTAAACTAAAATTAATTAAATTAACAACATTAAACTAAACTAATTAATTAATTAAAGTAAACTAAAATTAGATGAATTAAACTAAAGTAAACTAAGTAATTAATTACACTAAATTAGATTCAATAAACCATAATTAATGAAATTAACAAAATAAACTAAACTAATTAATTAAAACTAAGTAAAATAAATTTAAAGTTAAACTAAAACTAAAACTAACAAAAAACTAAAACTAAAACTAACTTAAAAACGTAAAATCTATACGAAAACTAACCTCGTAATAGAAACCGGGATTGGAGGTTTAGGGTTTTTAGGTTTAGAGTAGGAACGGGGAATGGGAACGGGGAAAAAATAACGGGGGATGGAACGGGGGAAAGAGAGAAAAGAAAGAAAAAAGAGAAAGAAAAGGAAAAGGGAAACGGGGGAAAGGAAAACTGTGTGGAATTTAAATAATATTTTGCGACCAAATAGTCGCAAATATGTAATCATGACCAGAAATGAAAGGTCGCGCGTGCTGGGGAAATTACGATCAAGTGGTCCTATTTTCATACATATTTGCGACCACCTGGTAGCATTTTTGAAAAACCGACCATCTGGTCGCCACATTGCCATTATCCAGAACAACTGTCATATCACGAGTCCCATCAACAATTGTGACCATCTGGTTGCAATTGTGAAATTCACCGCAAAAAATTGTGACCAGAAGGTCGTAATATTTAAATTCACCGCCATAAATTTCATGAAAATTTAAATTTACCGCTAAGATTTGCGACCATATGGTCGTAATTTCACTTATATTTTTTGAAAAATATATAATTCTATTTTTTCACAAATGCGACCAACTGGTCGCCTTTTAATTCTAAATTTCACTTATATTTTTTGAAAATATAATTCTACTTTTTCACAAATGCGACCAAGTGGTCGCCTTTTCCTTCTAAATTACTACCAAATGGTCACCTTTTGTGTTACATTGCGACCACATGGTCGCAAATATATATATATATATATATATATATATATATATATATATATATATATATATATATATTTTTAATCATTCATTAAAGAAATAGTTTTAATAAATAAACACATACACGTTGAATAATAAAGTTACGAAATGTCTCATTCATCATCCTCAGTTTCTTCGGTCGTCACTTCTTCTTCTTCTTCTTCTTCTTCTTCTTCCTCTTCTTCTTCTTCTTCTTCTTCTTCTATTTCTTCGTCGGATTCATCGTCTCACAAAGAAGTCCGTCACATAAAGTCTTCTTCTTCTTCTGTTTCTTTATTGGATTCATAGTCTCAAATAAATTCACCATCAATGTCACTTGCGTGAGAAGTGGAAGGATTTGTATCATCATCATGCAATGCTATCGTTCCATCATTCAAAGGACGAACAGTACTTGCATTCTAACCATCGTCGATTGCACGACATCTTATCTCATCTTCTTGAAAAGCAACAGCTCCCTCTGCACCGTCGTCTTTCTCGAACAAGTTTTCTTCTACCTGGCGTGGTTTAACTTTACAAACAACTAACCAATCTATCATATCTCGTCTATTAATCGGATAGTTCAGGTAATAAACTTGAATCGCTTGTGAAGCCAGTACAAACCTATCAGCGGTGCGCATATGCTTAGACTTGTTTACCTCAACGATTTGTAAATGATCAAGCTTACGGACTCCGCCTCGTCTGGTTGTCTCGAACCAAGTGCAGTTGAACAGAACAATGTGTTTTAGCGTCGGACTTGCTTATTGAATCTCAAGAATCTCATCGATTACTCCGAAGTAATCGTCTTCGTTTGTGCCGAACACATGACCTTTTATGCAAACACCACTGTTGTTTGATGCCCTGTTAACTGAATGCACCTTCGTTTGAAATCGCGAATCGTTATCGACGTATCCAAGATATGACCTTGCAATCCGGCCCAGGTCCCTTTGCCAAAGAAATAATGCGAGGATCATCTACCAGGTAATGTAGGGGAGTCAACCTGTCATTGTTCATATACAGTAATGTTAGGAAGATAGTAATTTTTTCAACAAATTACCACGGTTTTTTTGACAATTTAAAATAACTCACGTATGAACTGAACCAAGAACGAAACTCTTTGTCGATTATTGACCCCTCCTCAGTGGCTGTAAGACCGACTCGTGTCATTCGGACATATAAGTTTATAAATAATCTGTATGTTACAAAAATAGTTAGCAAACAGTTTGTAATTGTTTATGCGATGAAAATAATGTTAAGTTACGAACTCACTCTATGTAAGGCTCGATCTCTGCGCAATTGCATAACACGTATGTCTGCATTACGTGATACTCAGAATCGGTCAATGGCCTAAGCACTGATCTTCCATCTGTCATGCAAGGTTCCGTAAAAAATCAGCAAGTCGTTTATGTCAACACCTTCAAGTAAATTTTTGACAATGTTTTATTTCGCTGATCGAAACTGCTCTGCAATGTGTTGGTCAAAGTAGTATGAACAAAATGTGGTAGTATCTTGCGTCAGGCACGCACTACAGATAGATCCTTCTACTCTTGCTTTATTTCCGACCGTCTTTTTCAATCGACGTAAGTACCTGTGGGTAGGTAGAATGTGTAGAAAACATTTACATTCGATATCACTGTACTTTATACGTGTACATTACAAATAAACTGTGCTTACCTTTCAAATGGATACATCCAGCGGTAATGTACCGGACCCCCTAAGAATTCCTCGTATGGAAGATGCACTGGAAGATGCTCTATGGAGTCAAAAAAGCAAGGTGGGAACATTCTCTCCAACTTACAGATAATAACAGCGATCTCTGAACTCATTGAAGCGACAAGAGCTTGATCCAACTCGTACATGTCAAGTCCCCTAAAAAAAACACTCAACCGTGCAAGCGGCTCCCAAGTTCTATTCTCTAGGAACGGTCCAACGCGACCGCATCAATCGTTGCATGAATACATGACAGTCGTGGCTTTTCATCCCGAACATGATATGCTTTTGTCTGTCTATACACCGACTCAAATTCGAAACGTATCCATCCGGGAATTTGATGGATTTAATCCATTCAAATAATGTTTTCTTTTCATCCATCATCAACATGTACTTTGCTTTTGAGTAATTATCATTGTCGTCAGGCTCCAACTCAAGACGGTGACATATCTCCCGTATATCATAACGTGCCTTCAGATTGTCCTTCGTTTTTCCCAGAACGTTCAAAATCGTATTGAAAATGTTGTCGAAGAAATTCTTCTCGATATGCATTACATCCAGATTGTGTCTAATAAGTAGATCTTCCCAATACGGTAGATCCCAAAAAATACTCCGTTTTTTCCAACCCGTGTTTTTCCCAGCCGCATTGCTTGCACTCTCTGCACCGTCCACTGTACTCTTCTGCATCCCTATAGCATCTATACCGTGAAGAATCTCCCTTCTACTATACATTGTCGGGGGGTATCGTTTCTTACTCGTCGACCCTTCTTCCAGTCAATGCCGTTTGAACGGAAAGTATGATTCAATGGTAAAAATCGACAGTGACAATCAAAAAAACAAGTTTTCCGACCGTTTCTGAGATAAAATGCATCTGTGTCTAGCATGCAATGTGGACATGCGTATTTCCCCGCCGTACTCCATCCTTTAAGAGGAGGAGATTGAGGTTCACACAATTAACTACACTGACTAAGGAGATGAATAATAAAAGCTAAACACATACTCAAAAATGTATATGAAAGCAATGAAAGATCAACGTACCTGACAACATTGAATATGCAGGGAAGTCACTGATCATCCAGATTACCGCGGCGCGCATCAAGAAATTTTGTTTCTTCAAAATGTCGTACGTCATAACACCGTCAGTCCACAACCTTTTCAACTTTGCAATAAGTGGTTGCAAATACACATCCAATTTATGTTTTGGACTTTTTGGCCCAGGTACGATCACTGTTAGAAAAATCACCGCTTCTCGCATGCACATCGAGGGAGGCAAGTTATACGGGGTTACCATGACTGGCCAAACTGAATATTGTGCCCCGGATGCCCCGAACGGGTTAAAGCCATCCGTGCATAAGCCCAATCTGACGTTTCTCAAATCTTGTGCAAAATCCAGATGACAATTATTTAAATGCTTCCATGCCGCAGCATCTGAGGGATGTCTCATAACACCTTCCTCCTGTGGATGCTCGTGATGCCATCTCATGTGCGAGGCTGTCACATTCGATGCATACAACCGTTGCAGACGTGGGGTCAGCGGTAAATAGAACATGCTGGCGTACGGAATAAGGTTGCGTTTCCCTTGTTTATATCTTGGAAGAAAATAGAATTTGCAGTGATGCAGGTCCTCATCCACATCCCAGTAAATCATGCATCCATTCCGACACGAATCTATTTTCTCCACGGGTAAGCCAAGTCCCTCCACTAGCTTTTTCGTGTCGTACAAACTGTTGGGCATAATATTTTCTTCTGGAGCGCATCGACGAAACCACGATGCAATCGAATCAAATCCTCTAGCAGGTATGTTGTACTGCGCCTTTATATTTAAAAGTTCTGTAGCAGCAGCAAGTTGACTTACCTGACACCCATCGTACAATGGTCGGCTGGCTGTCTCTAGCATCTCATGCATCTTACGTGCTTCCGGATTCATTTACTCTTCAACAACCCATTCATCTTCGTCTACGTTTAAACTTTCACGGAAATTTTCATTGCCCCCATACCCCGCACCATCAAGTATCATTTGCTGCATCTAACTATACTGTTGTTCATCATTCCATTCTTCGGCAACAACCTCTACATTCGAGCTGCTACCTTCGTATCTTCTTGATTCATGTAATGCAGCGTCGAACATTTACTGTGTTTCCCCCTGAAACACCCAGTGGTAATAATTCTGCACAAATCCCCGACTATAAAGATGAACCTTCACATCTGTAACTGGTATGATTCTCCTATTGTCGCATTTCCTGTACGGGCAACGTAGCTTTCCACCATACTTTTCATAATAGACAGTTGTCATGCAAAACTCAACAAACTGTTCAACCCCGGCCACGAACTCATCATTCAAATACCCGTCTATCAAAAGAACATACATCCACTCTCTCATTTTCTTTTTTCTTAATGCTAACAAACAATGGGAGGAGAGGATTTTATAATGGACTCCTCTGGTCGTTTGCGACCAGATGGTAGTATTTTTACTACCAACTGGTCGCATTTTCCCTCCAAAATTTCCCGCCATTTTCCTCACTGCCCGGGTCACATCATGTCATAGAATGTACGACCACATGGTCACTTATTTTGGTGACCACTTGGTAGCTTTTCTCCCACCTACCCTGGGTCACATCATGTCACAGAATTTACGACCACATGGTCACTTATTTTGGTGACCACTTGGTAGCTTTTCTCCCACCTGCCCCGGGTCACATCATGTGACAGAATTTACGACCACATGGTGACTTATTTTGGTGACCACTTGGTAGCTTTTCTCCCACCAAATTGTTTATCTACCACTGGTCACTTAAAATCACAATATTTGCGACCATTTGGTCACTTAAAAATGTGACCACATTGTAGCTTCTTTCCCCCAAATGTTTAAGCTACCACTGGTCACTAAAGGTCACCAAAATTGCGACCATATGGTCACTTTTAATTGTGACCACTTGGTAGCTTTTCTCCCGCCAAATTTACACGCATTTTTTTGCTACTAAATGATATCTCGTGTCACATAATTGCGACCAAATGGTCGTCATTTTCAAGTGACCATATGGTCACTTTCTTCCCGCCAAAAATTCGCGCCATTTTTTATGACTAATTTTTTGCTTGGTCGCAATTTGGTCGCAAAAAGGTGACCATATGGTCGTTTTAAGTCAAACTTCACATTTACTACCAGAGTGGTCACCCAAAAAACTACCCTTTTATTTGGTCGCAAATTTCTGGTCTCAATTTAACAGTTTTTTTTGTAGTGATTTCCTTTGTTTCCCCTTGAAACACCCAGTGATAATAATTCTGACAAATCCCCGACTATAAAGATGAACCTTCAAATTTGTAACCGGTATGATTCACCTATTGTCGCATTTCCTGCACGGGTAACATAGCTTTCCACCATACTTTTCATAAAAGAGAGTTGTCATGCAAAACTCAACAAACTATTCAACCCCTACCACGAACTCATCGTTCAAATACCCGTCTATCAAACGAACATACATCCACTCTCTCATTTTCTTTTTTCTTAATGCTAACAAACAATGGGAGGAGGAGATTTTATAATGGACTCCTCTGCTCATTTGTGACCAGATGGTCGTATTTTTGCTACCAAATGGTCGCATTTTCCATCCAAAATTTCCCGCCATTTTCCTCACTACCCCGGGTAACATCAAGTCACAGCATTTACGACCACATGGTCACTTATTTTGGTGACCACTTGGTAGCTTTTCTCCCACCAAATTATTTATATACAACTGGTTACTTAAAATCACAACATTCGCGACCATCTGGTCACTTCACAACGTGACCACCTGGTAGCTTATTTCCCGCCAAATTTTTAAGCTACCACTGGTCACTAATGGTCACCAAATTTGCGACCATATAGTCACTTTGAATTGTGACCACTTGGTAGCCTTTCTCCCGCCAAATTTATGCGCCTTTTTTTGCTACTAAATGATAACTCATGTCACAAAATTGCGACCACATGGTCGTAATTTTGTAGTGACCATATGGTCACTTTTCTTCGCGCCAAAAATTCGTGCCATTTTTTATGACTAATTCTTTAATTGGTCACAGTTTTGTCGCAAAAAAGTGACCATCTGGTCGTTTTAAGTCAAACTTCATATTTACTACCAGAGTGGTCACCAAAAATACTACCCAATACTTTGGTCGCAAATTTCTGGTCGCAATTTAACAGTTTTTTTGTAGTGTTCTATGTTAATTAATTTTAGATTAATTAGAAAAATTTCCGCTGCATTAACTTGTAACATCCTTCAGCAACTACTATGATTTCTAGAAAGAATTAAACTGAAACTTAAAACCATCACAAAACCATAGGGTTTTTTTTTTTTTTTTTTTTTTTTTTTTTTTGTACTATAACTCATTCCACAACTCATATTTTATAAAGCTCAAAGCTTCCAACTTATTTTCCTCTATTATCCGACGAGAATATGAAGTTTTTTGGCTGGACCTCAAACCCTAGTATTTTTGTTCCGGAAAGAACTAAACCAAACCTGAAAACAATCACAAAACCATCAATTTTTGTGATAGTTTTCCCAATTTTTCAACAAAAATTGAAAATTTTCTAGCAAGACCTCTCTTGATTTCGTAAAGCAATATATCAGTGATAATATATCATGGAAAATCAATTATTGCCAATCATTGATAGTATAATAGTGAATAGTAGTATATCCTGATGTATTAGTGATAATCAATTACTGATAGTATATCCTTGATAAATTAGTGATAATGAATCGCTGATATACTATGAGATACTGGCAGGAAATAAGGGTAGTTACGATATTTCTCGATAAATAGTAAGCGTGCCTCTTGATATTTTTATAAATAATTTTTGTATTAACAAATTTATAAATATTACAGTCTATTTTAACATATTTGCAAATCCTAAAATTTTAAATCTAGTAAATGTATAATTTGTTTACAAAAATAACGATTTATTTTATATAAGTTAATTACTGAATTTTGTATTATTAATTTTTTTCTCTATTTTAAAATGATGATTATTACTCTTGTAATACTTATTGGGATTTTTAAAATTAAAATTCATTACATTTAAAGTTCTTTTTTTTTTTTAGTTTTTATTATATTTTGGTAAATTCATTACATTTAACAACATTTCTTGTGAGAAAGAAAAATACCAGATTTGATCCTTGAAATGTCAAGCCCCAAAAAGAACTTCATAAAGCCAATACCTTTGAGAAGAAATTGACTATGTAAATGCATCTTCAATTATTCAATAATAGATATATAGTAGCATATATTATAACAATATCATGCACGTATACCAAAAGAGCAACAAATGTAGTTCTAGACCCTTGTGTAAACTAGGAATAATCAACTGAAGACAATATAAAACCATGAGAGAGTAAGGAATGAGATAATTTAGCAAACCATTGGTGGTAGGCTTGTTTAAATCCATATATAAACTTTTCAATTTACAAATTGAAGGCTCCACCTTACGAGGAATAGTTGTAGTAGGTTTATAGCCTAATGGAATATGCATATACACCTCCTAAAACAAGTCCCCATTAAGGAAAATATTTTTAACATCTATTTGTGCAATAGGCCAAGAAAATTGAGCAGCTAAAGCAAAAATAATCTTATCGGAAACTAACTTTGCAACAAGTGGCAATGTTTCAAAAAAATCCAAGCCCTCTTGTTGATTATATCCCTTAGCGGCTAGTCTTGCTTTATAACGATCTACAGAACCATCAGCCTTATGTTTAATATTATAAAACCATTTGCTTCCTATTACATGATGACCCTTAGGAAGATGAACAATAGACAATGTCTTAGTTTTTTCAATAGCATCCAACTCAGCATACATAGCTTTTCTCCAATGCTAAAAAAAGATAGCTTGATGGTAAAATTTGGGCTTATTATTGATGAAGTTTTACCAAAAATGAAGGAGGCAACAGAAGAATGAAAAAGGCATATCAAATTCTGTTACTTGATTCCTTTCACATCTTCTCAGCTTCATTATCTTTGCCATATTTTCTTTTACTATTTTATCCTCTCATATTGTAACATGTAGCATAGTAATTGGCTATATTTATCAAACGGTTCTCCTCAGCTCATTTTGCTGAGATTTCCCTGTCTCATCTCTCTGTTTCTTTCCTTTCATTTACATTTCCACAATTATTACAAAGAAACATTCATAAGCAAGAGAAAATTTTGAGTTTGCAAGGAAATTCTTCAATGGATATTTAATAGTATAAAAGTCAGAAAAATAGGTTGGTTGTAAAGTACACCTTATGAATTTACGAACAGATGTAGACAATGACTGAATTTCATCAGGTATAACAGACTGGTGTGGCTGTGTTGGATCTGAAACATCCAAAGAATGAGAGAAGACTGTGAAAAACTGGGAACTGAAAGTTGTCCCAAAGGTTCTACTCTAGGCTGACATGTGTCCAACCTATCCATATCAGTAGTCAAAGGTTTAAGCAATACAATATCTGACAATAGATAACCTCAAAGTCCATATACAAATTGTGAAAAGGAAGGTGTTCTTTTTTAAAATGTACATCTCTGAAGACAAAAAAAAAAAAAAAACTGCTTAGAAGATATGTCATTGAGCTTATAACCTAAAAAGACACATTGTCTTAATCATTGCTCAAATTTCTTTCTTTTAGTAGATAAGGTTGAAGCATAACATAAACAGTCAAAGACCACCGTATTGAATAATAATTCATGAGGAGTTGTGTTGTCAAAAAGAGGTGGAGTTTTATTTGTATTAGCAACTTTATAATAAATTGATATTGTATCTTAGATTAGCAAATATGGCTTGTAGCTCCATAATAAATAATCCACACACATAAGGGATTAGTTTTGGAATGATAATGAACAAAAAAACACGTACCGACAACATGAGATGTTGAAGGAGCTTGTGATTAAACACTAGCATTGGAATTACTTAAAGGAGAAGAAATCAAAGACATTAATTGTTGACATCGGTCCAGACTGATTGACTTTAAAAAATCCAAAGCAGTTTATGTTTAATCAGGAAGAGAATCAGAGACTTGATTTTTAGAATTCATAAGTTTCGATTTGAACTTGTATCCAGAAGGATAACCATGGAGTTAATAACATTTTTCAGTGTGACCAAGGATTTTACAATGTGTGTAGATAGGTTTGTACTTCCTTCTGTTCTTCATTGAATATATAGAATTGAGAGGAGAAGTCTAAGTAGTGGAGAAACAAAGAGAATTAAGGAAAAGTCTTGTTAAAGAAGGAAGAGAATCCGTTAATAGAATTTGAGAAATGATTTGAGCATGAGTCATTCAATCCGATTAGAAAACTTTGATGTATTCTGCTTATTAAAAAAGAAAATCTAGAGGATTAAGAATGAACTCAGAAATGGAAATCTTCATTAGCTTGCAATTACAACTTTAACTCTTTATATAGAGTAAAGCTTGAGCTCAATACAAAGGCTGAGAAAAAGAGAAAAACTTACTTCCTTCTTCTAAAACATATATGATAAATACAACTGTCATCACATGGGTTTAATAACTAATTTCCGAAAACAAAATTCAGTTCAATAACCAGCCGTGAGAATCTTTGAGCAGCAGATTAAGGAAGAACTTCAAATGGCTTTAATGAGTTGTCTTAACACTCCTTGATAAAAAGCATCAAATTTCTTCAATTATCCACAAATACATGAACACTATGGCCGATATTCCCATCAAGTCGTGCCAAATTGTTTTGAGCTTAGTAAAATAACAACTACCCAAGACATCTCCCGGATTTATCAGCATCACTTAACGACGAAATTGAAAAACCCAAGGTCCATTATTTTGTTCAAATTGGTCCTTTAAGTCTCCTTAACGTCTGAATTTAGTAACCAAGAAACTACCACGTGCTAAAAAAAAAAAAGGAAAAGGCGGCGAAATTGAATTCGCCGCAATTGATTGAGAAATGCCGGCGAATTGGATAAATTCGCCGGCATTGGTCGTTAAGTATGGAAAAGGGAATGCCAGCAAAGTTTAAATTTCGCTGGCATTAATTTTGGTGGCAAGAATTTTATTTTATTTTTTATTCCCATGGGCTATGCGGGCGAAATTCGTCGGCATAGCCCTTTATCTTTTTGTTTTTTTTTTAATCAAAGCCAACGAAATTCGCTGGCTTTGTTGGGCTGGTAAGCCCATGGGCTATGCTGACGAAATTCGCCGGCATAGCCCTTTATCTTTATCTTTTTTTTTTAAATCAAAGCCAGCGAAATTCGCTAGCTTTGTTGGGCTGGTAAGCCCAAGGGCTATGCCGGCAAAATTCGTCGGCATAGCCCTTTATCTTTTTTTTTTTTTTAATCAAAGCCAGCGAAATTCGCTGGCTTTGTCACTTAAGAGGGACGCGTCCCTCTTAAGTGAGCCCATGGGCTATACCAGCGAATTTCGCCGGCATAGCTCCTAGGCTGTCAAAAAGACCACCCGAAGGTGGTCTTCCTCATTCCTTCCCCATTTTCTTCCTTCCCTTTTCCTTTATCCCTTCCGTCCCTCCGGTGGCAGCCATCGATTTTGGCCATAAATGTATGTTTTTTCCTTCATTTTCTTTCAATTTATAGTTCTACATGAGTATTTATTAGTTAGATGAGTATTTGTTGGTGGAGAGAAATTACTTAAAATTTTAGGTTTGAAAAAGTTTGGGTTTTTCATAATTTTCATTTTTCTTTCTTTCTCCTCTCCCTTCCTCCGATTGCAGGCATTAAATCCGGTCATTAAGGTAAGTTGTTTACTTTGTTTTCTTTCATTCCTTAGTTATATATCAATATTTCATAGTTTTACTTGGTTTAGATGAGTTTTTTTTTAAGTTTAAAGCCCAAAATCCATATTAGGGTTTTATTTTTCTTAAAAATTGGGCATTTATGATTTGTGATAGTTATTTATTAAATTGATTATTTTAGTTATAAATGAAGTAGTTGTATTTGTTAATTGAGAGATTTATTTGTTGATAGAGAGAATTTACTTAAATTTAGGGCTTGAAACAATTGGGGGTTTTCATATTTGTCAATGTTAGGAGTTAAATTTGAATGTTCTTAAGGTGTTTTATATGTTTAATTTGAGTTTTTTGGTGGATTTTTCATAATTGTAATTGTTAGGAGAATTGAAAAACTATATGTTTAATTTGAGTTTTTTGGTGGATGTTCTTAGGTGTTTCATAGTTGGTGGTTTATTTAAATTTACCAAAGTCACTTAGTCAATTCAATTTTTGTATTATTTTGGTTTATAAACTAATTTATTTCATATGTTGAATTTGTAGGGATCGTTAATTGAAGTCATCATGAGCATGGAAAACACTAATAGGTATTTATTATATTATTCATTTTAATATTTTTACATAAGTCGTAGCATGCTTTGGGTATGGCTATCTTGTAACAAAGATAGCCATACAATATAAATTTGTCATCTCATTTATTTCATACATGCTTTGGGTGTTGCTATCTTGCACCAAAGTTAGCCACACAATATAAATTGTCATCTTATATTTTGCTAATTCATGCTTATTTTGTCTAACACAATGTATTATCCTCTTTTTTTTTATCATATAATGAATATTAATATTAATCTAATCTTCAATTTTGATTTTAGATACATGAAGATTAATTTGTATGTAAATTTGATGTATTGAACAGGAAAATCGGGAAACATTCGTAAGGAATAGATTTAGGGTAAAATGCAAATAAGACCCTTGTGGTCTTTTCAAAATGCATGAACACCTCCTGTACTTTGAAAATGGCAAATCACACCCCTGTGGTTCCAATTTTTTTCAATCAGACCCCTCCCCTTCAATGTCAATAATTTTCTTTTAGCCATAACTTCTTCGTTTGAACTCCGATTTGGATGATTCAAGATGTTTTGGAATCCTCATTTAACGCTCTACATAAATGTCACTTCGAAACTTTGAAATCATTAACAAATAAAAGATTTTATTAACATCGAAACACTAGGTATGATTGACATCGTTAATTCTTTTGATTATTGATGATTTCAAAGTTTCAAAGTGATGATTATGTAAAGCCGGAAATGAAGATTCTAAAACATCTTGAATCGTCCAAATCGGACTTCAAACGAAGAAGTTATGGCTAAAAGAAAATTATTGACATTTAAGGGGAGGGGTCTGATTGAAAAAAATTGGAACCACAGTGGTGCGATTTGCCATTTTCAAAGTACAGGGGGTGTTCATGCATTTTGAAAAGACCACAGGGGTATTATTTTCATTTTACCCATAGATTTAATAAAATGAGAATTTTGTAAAAAAAAAATTTCCAGTGGCTATGCCAGCGAAATTCGCCGCCATAGCATTTCTAATGATAAAAATAAAAAATGGGCTTAGGAGGCGAAATTCGCCGCCACAGCCTTTTTAATGATAAAAATAAAAAATGGGCTAAGGCGACAAAATTCGACGCCATAGCCTTTGCCAGCGAAATTCGCCGCCTTAGCCTATGCCGGCGAATTTTGCCGCCATAGCCTATGCCGGCGAATTTCGCCGCCTTAGCCTATGCTGGCGAATTTCGCCGCCTTAGCCTATGCCAGCGGAAACAAATTTTTGCCGGTTTATCCTTTCTCGACTGTCCTTTTATCGCGAAATGTCCCGGCAAAAAAATTTCATCGGGAAAAGCTATATCGGCTAAAAAAAGGGCAATTTTCTTGTAGTTGTTCATAATCCAAGATTTAATTTGGTTTCATTCTTTAGAACAAGGCAAAGTTCCATCAATGAACCAAACTTTTTTTTTACAGACAAAGCAAGTCTCATTGATCGGCTCTAAGACTGAAAAATTATCTTTTTAAAGTGAAAGAGATACCAAAACAGTCGTTGATCAATTAGAATGATGAAGGTAATAAAGATATTCTTATGATTTTTGATAGAATCAGAAGCTGAAGGAGCAGCAGGAGGAATAATACAAATAGAAGACTTGGTCACCATGAAATCTTAAGGAGAAAATCGAAGAAGAAAAATCAAAGCTCGAAGAATAGAGTTCAAGGTAATCGAAAGGGAGAATTTGAGGAAGACTAAGAAGTTATCAAGGAGATTGAGTGCGGAATTAGTCAACTGATACCATAATATAACTAACAAAATGATGACTTGATTATTACAATGATTAGATAAGTATTTATACATGCTTAATGAACTTGACTTCATGAGCAAGAAAATAACTAGGGAAATTTCATTGGGTGACAGGTTTTTATGCAATATTTTTAAAAATATCAACTCAAAAAAGTATTTGTAAATATATCAATTTTTATCATTTTTATCAATGATAAACACTCATTTATGTGTTTATCAGTGATAAACATAGTGTAAAAATATGTAATTCATTGTTTATCATTGATAAACCTGATAAAAATTTGCTATATTTGCAAATATTTTTTTGAGCTTTTATTTTTACTAATATTACTACAAAAATTGCTAGATTTTGCCAATGCCCCAAATAACTAATTAATTAGGGGTATTGGAAAATCTAGCAATTTTTTTTAGTAATATTTGTAAAAATAAAAGCTCAAAAAAATATTTGTGAATATAGCAAATTTTGATTAAGTTTATCAGTGATAAACATTGATTTACATATTTTTACACTAAGTTTATCACTGATAAACACACAAAACACTGTTAATCACTGATAAACATGATAAAAATTGTTATATTTGCAAATACTTTTTTGAGTTGATATTTTTATAAATATTGCATAAAAATCTGCCACCCAATAAAATTTCCCAACTAATTATTTACGAAAGTGCCCTAATAAAAATAAACAAATAAATTTTTTTACAAAATCTCCCGCTAACCTACATATGTACTTAATTTAAAAATGGTTGCTTATAACTTTCAATATTATTAAACTCAAACGTCACCATCTCTCTCAGCCATGTGAAGCAATTTGGAGTGTAAGAGAAAGAACAAGCTGGGACATTTTTCTTTTCCACACCGTGAGATAGGATCTCACCAATGTGCGCCAATTCAATTTGAGTGATAGCCTTCACTGAATGCGAGAGAGTATTTCCATGAGAGTGAATTTCGATGACTATTAAATTAAGTTGACGTTTTGTTCATATTCAAGAAAATACAGTGGGGGCAACCGTTTGGGTGAATTTTCAATAGTCATGTACAGTTATGAACAATAGGCCCTGTTTGGTATGCAATCTGAAAAGCAGAATTTGAATTTAGTGGATTATAATGAATTCAGAGTTGTATTCTGTGAATTTGTTGGTTCTGAAATTGTGTTTGGTAACAGATTCAGAATTTATAATTGAGATTCAGAAATTTGAAATATGTGTTTGGTTGGTTGCTCAAAAAATTTAAAATAAGATTGTGAATTAGAATAGTGTGAAAATAATACTTCCAACCTTAAATCATTCATTTTTAAGTTTGAAAAAACTAATAATTCATAACTTATAAATTGAAAACATCTTTATCCGCATCAACTATAACTATTCTAATTCTTAGGATAAATTTTTCTTTTAAAAAAAATTATAATAAAGATAATAGAAGCATTGCAAGTCTATCAAATAAACTCTTTAGATTAAAACAACTCAGTTTTTTCCAAAAGGAGAACTATACAAGACACAATGAGATTCATTCTAAAATTCATAAGAACCTAGTGCAACCAAAGAGAAAATTTCTCAATAAAAGAGAATCTGAAAAAATATTTTCACACTGAATGGAGAGACCATTTGGGCATTGAAAACCTCCAATAGCGTTATTCAAATAGTACTACATACATTATTACAATAAGCAGAGGAAAAATGTGAGCAACACCCTCCAAAACATATATATATATATATATAATTTTATTTTTTATATTTAAATTAATCTTATATGTAATTATAAAAACAAAATATAAATAAAAAATAGGATATATTGAAAAAATAAATTAACTTTTTTTCCAAATAAAATTCCGCAAATTTAGTAAATAGTTCCTTCAATTGGTATTAGAGCCTACGTTAATTTTACATGAATTGTGATTTTCGAAAATCGGTGGGTTGCATAAAAACAGTTTTATGTATGTATATAAAGTGTTATATAAATTGTGGATTTGCTAGTTGACTGTTTAGGTATTCTTGGGCACTTAGGTTTTAAATTTTATTAGAAAATTTGTAAACCCAATTTCGGGTATAGGATTATTTTTGTAATCGCCGGGAATAACGAAAGAAAAAATTGATGCAAAAATCGGCACAATGATGGTGATGGGATCGGCTAGGGCGGCGACAAGGATAGATTTGGACAAGATATGGTAAGATATTTTTCCAATATTATCTTTTAAAAGATATATATATTTTAAATATATAAGATAAAGATAAAGGGTAATTTCTAATTATCTTATATCTTTATAATATATTTTAAAATATATATTAATATTTATGGAAAATCTTTTATTTTATATTTTTCCATAAATAGATAAAAGATAATTATTTGAAAAATAAACCTTTTATGAAAAATATTGGAGAAAATATTTTCTTTCATAAAAGGCCTCCCACGCCTACATCAAGATGAGGAGAGAGAAATTTTTCAAGCTTCAAGACCTACAACAAGTTTTAATTATTGTAATTTTAATTTTGTTGTAGAAATAGTGCCAAGAATACCTGGTCAATCTAGTTGTTTAATTATTTAGATATTTGTATGAGATATGATTTATAAATAATTGTTCATGCATATATGTATGTCATGTAGGAAATCCCACCATAGATGTATGATTAAGATAGATTTAATTGTACATGCATACATAATTATGTGATAAAGTTGTTATTATATTTTATGTATGTGATAAAGCATGTTGATTTTATCTTGTTATAAAATATTTATGCCGATGAGATTAGGATAAATGCATGCTAATTTTAGATAATATTCATTTATTAAAATGTTTAAAATTGAATAGAAACTAAAATTAATATTCGAATGTGGATTTATTTGTTTAAACAATTGGACCTAAATTCACATAAGCACTATCGAATAGATATTTAATTAAGGGTTAATTAAAAATTAATGAAAATGATTAATTAAATTGAATGGATCTCCAGCGAAAGCTCGCCTAAGCGATGAGGTTTTTGAAAGTTCCCTTAACACGGAGCGCCTCTAACCCGGGAGCGATCCGGGAGAAAAGTTCAAGATAATTAATCGATTTCATTAAGAAGGTCCCATAATGTGATTAGTTTTAAATCTAGGAAACTTGGCAATTCACATTAAAATTGATCTAACCAATTTAAGAGTTAAGATTGAGTTAGGTTAAACTTATATAAATTGATTAGCCTAAATTTGTCCAGTATGAAAACCCATTTTTAAAATTTTGAGTGGGAGAAGGAAACTTGACAAAGTATCCTATGGTCTCCATTATTAGGCTCGCAACGTGAGATTCACACTTGACCTCTGTAGCACCCATAGAAGTGTTCATTCCCATAGGAAGGTTTTATAGTGTGAATCAATACCAAGGTGGGTCTCCCGAATGGGATAAAGGATTTTAAATGCGAATTGAAGACTGAATCTACACTTTGTAGACACTCATCTTTTCTCATTTAAAAGACTAAAATAATGGGTTACACTCATAAGAAATTGATAAGGTTTGTTATCAAAATTTCTTGACCAAACACACGGTAAAACAATTCCATAGGAATATGAGTTATTCTGGATTGGAAGTTGTTCGAGAAGGGTCTCGGTTTAACGTACAGGGTGACTGACTTATCATTCGACGGCACTCTACCTGGAAGGTTAAACTACCTGGTGGCATAATAATCTGTTTAGGGTATTTCTATTTGTTGAACATTGTAGCATTCATGCATCATGTTTAATTTTATGCCAAACACATTGTTTGAATATAGAATTGCTAATTAAAATTCACTTAATTTTATTCATTACGACTAAAATGTCCTCCTCTAATATTGCAACCAATAAAATTGATAACTTTGTCAAATGGAATGAATTGTTAAATGACACTTTAAATCAAGATTCTAGTCTAATCCTAAAAGATCTTAATTTGCGGTCGATGCAATTAGTCGCGTAAATATGACCAACAAACGGATGAACGGCTTAGATAGTAATTCAGATTTACTTGTAGCAGAATCGTGGTTAGTGGAAGATAATTTATCCGAATGGATATTTGATTCTGGTGCCACAAACCACATTTGTTCATCCGCTCTAATGTCCGATTCTTGGACTAAAATAGAACATGGTACATATACAATGCGAGTAGGAACAGGCGCTTCCTTACAAGATTGCATGTGCAGACATTTGTCCGCAATTCAATTCTCGTTATATACGATTATACAACGTTTCCTGGTCCCTGGATTTGCTAGAAATCTAGTGTCGGTTTCACGTTGCATGAGAAATGGTTATTCAATTGACTCAGGGATTGATGAGATCAAGATATACAAAGGGAATTCGTATATAACCTCTACGATCAATAGAAAAAATTTGTTCATATTGAGTCCGTCAATAGGAACAACAACACATAATATTGAAATGTTCAAGATGCAAAAACAAGAACTAAAAGACAAAAGGTTTCAAAAGAAGAAACGTATTTATGGCATCTAAGGTTAGGTCATATAGGCTTAGACAGGCTTGAAAGACTCGTGAAAGCTGGTTCCCTAAGTCGATTAGAAATCGGAACCATGCCATCTGTGAACCCTGTTTGGAAGGCAAAATGACCAAAAGACCTTTTTACTGGAAAAGGTAATAGAGCCTCGAACCACTCGAACTTGTGCATACGGACCTTTGTGGACAATTTAATGCAAAAGCTCGTGGTGGATTTGAATATTACATCTCTTTCACGGATGACTATTCACGCTACCAGGATACGTTTACCTAATGATCCACAAATCGAAGCTCTTGATAAGTTCAAAGAGTATAAAGCTGAAGTGGAAAACCAATTAGGTAAAACTATCAAAACACTTCGATCCGATCGTGGTGGCGAATATCTGGACTTAGACTTCAGAGATTATTTGATTGAACATGGGATAACATCCCAACTTTCAGCACCGGGAATGCCTCGAGAAAATGGTGTGGTGAAAGAAGAAACCGAACGTTATTAGACATGACTAGATCAATGATGAGTTTCGCAACACTGTCACTTTCTTTTTGGGGATATGCAATTAAAACTGCTTTATACATACTCAATGTGGTTCCATCCAAAAGTGTTCCTAAAACTCCACAAGAGTTATGGAATGGACGTAAAGGAAGTTTACGACACTTTAGGATTTGGGGGTCGCCCGCTCATGTGTTGATGGCAAACCCAAAGAAGTTAGAACCCAGAAGTAAAGTATGTCTTTTCGTAGGCTACCCAAAAGAAACAAAGGGTGGGTACTTTTATTGTCCCGTGGAAAATAAAGTATTTGTGTCGACAAATGCAGTTTTTCTTGAAGAGGATTTTATGAAAGATAGAAAACCCAGAAGTGCAATAGTGTTGAATGAAATAAGTGATAACAACACAATTCATCAATCAACAAGAGCTGTTGATAAAACACCTGAAATCCAAGTGCAAACTTTATCAGAACCTCGGAGAAGTGGGAGGGTTATTAGAAACCCAGAATGCTTTATAGGATTTGGAGAAATCCATATTGCCATAGCTGATGACAATCTGGAAGACCCATTGACTTATAAGAGTGCAATGCGGGATATTGATAAAGAAAAATGGCTCAAAGCCATGGATCTCGAGATGGAATCAATGTATTCCAACTCTGTCTGGACTCTCATAGATCTTCCAAATGGTGAAAAACCCATAGGATGCAAATGGATCTATAAGAGAAAAAGAGGTGCGACGGGAAAGTTGAGACTTTCAAGGCTAGATTAGTGGCAAAAGGTTATACTCGGAGGGAGGGTATTGACTATGAGGAAACTTTTTCCCGATTGCCATGGTTAAATCTATTCGCACCATCTTATCCATTGCCGCTTATTATGATTATGAGATTTGGCAAATGGACGTCAAGACCGCCTTCCTTAATGGCAATCTAGACGAAAGCATCTATATGATGCAACCAGGAGGGATTCATTACTCCAGGACAAGAACAAAAGGTTTGTAAGTTGCAAAGGTCCATTTATGGACTTAAGCAAGCATCAAGGTCTTGGAACATTAGGTTTGACGATGCAGTCAAAACTTATGGCTTTGAACAAAATATAGATGAACCTTGTGTATACAAGCGTATCATAAAAGACAAAGTGGTATTCATAATTCTTTACGTTGACGATATTTTGTTAATTGGAAATAACAAAGGAACGTTAACAGAAGTTAAAGAATGGCTGGCTAATCAATTCCAAATGAAAGATTTGGGAGAGGCTAGTTATGTTCTTAGGATTCAGATCATTCGTGATCGAAGTAAGAAATCACTAGCACTGTCTCAAGCAACGTATATTGATAAAATTATCAAACGCTTTGCTATGCAAAATTCCAAGAAAGGTATTTTACCTTTTAGGCATGGAATTAGTTTGTCTAAGGAACAATCAACTAAGACACCTCAAGAAGTTGAGGAAATGGGACAGATACCATATGCTTCAAGAGAGGGAAGTCTAATGTATGCAATGTTGTGTACTAGACCGGGATATCTCGCTATGCGGTGGGAGTAGTCGGCGTTCCAATCCAATCCTGGAAAGGAACATTGGGTTGCGATTAAAGCAATTCTCAAGTATCTTAGGAGAACAAGAAATTATATGTTAGTGTATGGAGATAAGGATTTGATCCTTACAGGATACCAGTTCGGATTTCCAAGGTGATAAAGATTCTAGGAAATCAACATCGGGTCAATGTTTACACTTGGTGGAGCCGCCATAGTTTGGAGAAGTATTAAGCAAGGTTGTATTGCTGACTCCACTATGGAAGCAGAATATGTTGCTGCTTGTGAAGCTGCAAAGGAAGCTGTCTGGCTCAGAAAGTTCCTAAAAGATTTGGAAGTTGTTCCAAATATGGAATTGCCCATAACTCTCTATTGCGATAATAGTGGTGCGTTGGCAAATTCAAGGGAACCAAGATCACACAAAAGATCAAAACATATAGAGAGGAAATATCATCTTATAAGGGAGATAGTGCATCGTGGGGACGTGCTGGTCACGAAGATAGACACGAAGGACAACAGAGCTGATCCGTTTACAAAGACTCTCACGGCTAATGTGTTTGAGGGTCACCTAGAAGGACTAGGATTACGAGACATGTCTCACTTACTCTAGGGCAAGTGGGAGATTGTTGGGATTTATGCCCTAGAATTCGTAATTTGTAATAGAATATTTTATGAATAAATAAAAGTATTATTTTAGTGAATTTTATGCAATTTATTATATGTTGATATTAGTTATATATTCAAACATTAATAGAAAATTCCAGAGTTACTAATTCTGTAATCTTGACTACTATGAGATATAAAGTGGATCTAGTCCAAGATAGTAACTCAAATAGTCTACAGTAAATGAATACGGTTAGGAAACCTTATTCTGGTAACACTGTTGATGTTGTTCACTGATTTGATCCAAATCATTAGCATGATGTAGATGCAAGTGGAAACATCATATATAATGAGTTTATATAAGACTGGACCAGGATATGATTCCTAAATAACACCGTTGATAGGAAATGATTTATAATATCAAATTTACGTTATTAAGATTGATACGTCTCAATCCTGAGTATGTTGTGAACTCACATTAATGAAGTCTTTTCCTTTGATTCACATAGTTGAGGGTGATCTGTTGATACACTCGATAAACTCCCGTTTTGGGGAAATGACTAAATTGGTGCTTGAGAACATTTCTATACAAGATGACATTCATAACTTTCCTAAAACAAATGAAAGTGTTAGTGCGACACTATTCTAACTTAGGAACTTTAGGTATCTCCCTTGTTGTAATGATTCGGTACTTGAACATGAGGCCTCACCTTCTCACTGGCCCGAGAAGGATCGTTCTATACTTGAAAACTATAGAAAAATGTTCATTAGAGAATCATCGGGTACACAAGGATAAAAGAGATAATTACAAGGGTAAAACGGTAATTTTGACCCAGTTGTAATTATGAGATTACCACGTGAAGGATATGTCAAAACAAATTTAATAACAAATGGACATAACCCATCTATAGTGAGGGGAGTTCAACTTATGGTTTATAGTGGAATTACCCTAAGTTAATAATTATGATTAATTAATTAATGAGTTTAATTAATAAATCAATAATTATTGGAGCCCATGATCTATAGGTCCATCAGGTCCCTATGCTAGCCCATATATCATTGTAACCAACCAAGTTATTAATTTAACTAGGAAGAAATATTTATATTTAAGTAATTAAATTACTTAAATAAGGGATATGTTAATTGTTTAAATAAAGAGTTTATTTAAATGAAAATTAACATTAAAATTATTAATTATTTAAATAATGAGTTTATTCAAATAGAAATTAATATTAATATTATTAATTAAATAATGAGTTTATTTAATTTAATAATAAAAGGAGAGAATTAAATAGATTTGTTTTATGAAACAAATTGGTATTTTGCCCAAAATAATTAATTAAATGAATTTGATTCAACATTAATTATTTAAGGGGATTTTCGAAAATATGTATTTAATTAGAAAAGATTATTTGAATTTTTTCTAAATTTAAATGCATAAAAAGAAAATATAATAAAGTATATAAAGAAAATAAATAAAAATATCAAAATAAAGGTCATGAGTCAGCGTCATTTGTCATTAAATGGAAAATCTTATTTCCTTAGTGCAAATGAACCTGACGCCATTTGAATTTATTTTATTATTATTTTTAATTTAATTAATTTTGATTATTTAAATTAAAGAGATATGATAAATAAATAAAGAGATAATAATGATTATCCTCACGCCACTTGTCATGTATTGGAATGAAAGGAAATTTTGATTTCCTTATTTCAAAACAAGTCTGACGTGATTTGTTTATTTTATTTATTTATTTTTTTTAAAAATAATTTTGATTATGTAAATTAAATGAAATAAGAGTTCTAATTGGATTAGGAAACAAACTCTTATTTTTCTTATAAATATGACCATTGGGTGCTCATATTTTAGACTTTGATATTTATCAAAATTCTCTCTTTTAGTCTCCCTATAGCCGATTTTGGCATATCAAAATAAGAAGAATTTTTCTTCTTCTTTGTTTGTTCTTCCGGTTCGATTCCCACAAGTCGGGTTGGTTTGTGATCGGGATATAGCATAGAAGGCTTGGTGAAGTGGATTGATGCTGTAAAGGAAACCCCAACCGATTCTCCATAAATCTACAATGTAAGTTTTTTCGAAAAACTTATATTTATATTACGGTTTGATCACAATTGCATGTTATTAACGGATCCGTAATTAATCGTTAATTAATTTACTAAAGAAAATTCCGCAAATTTAGTAAATAGTTCCTTCAATACGCCCTATAAAAGTGGCGTAAATCCAAGTTTGATCACAACATAGCATCTTGATGGAACTGTGCATCTCCCTGATGGAATCTGGCACAACTATTGTAGTAAGGATGATCCAATCCTTGTTGAGCTCCACCTCGAACCAGTTGTTGTTGCCGCTGCTGTTGTTGTTGTTGATGCTGATGTTGATGTTGTTGATGTTGCTGTTGCTGCTGCTGCGGTATCCCTTGATAACCGTCGTCATCCTTTGTTTTCTTCTTCTGAGAGGCAATCTGTCCCGTAGTAGTAAATTTTCTCTTCTTTTTTAGAAGATGTAAAAATTCCAAGATAAGGATAACTTCTAAGCTTCCTTATTCAAATCTTGAATGAACTCGACTTCAGAGATCATTTGCTTTATTGTAAAGCAAAACTGGTGCTTTTCAAGCACCTAGTCCAATAACATTCTAACATCCCAACCTAGGATTCACTTTAGAGTCTATCTTGAAAAGACTCAGTAGGTCCCAACTATGACCTACAAGTTTCTCAAAGTTCACCGTCCAATTAGATGGTCATACTCAATGTTAATTGAAATTCACCAAACCATCTCATTGCCTTATAGAAGTTACCGATATCACGGTCCAACAACTTACTTCTATATTTCAATCAAATACCAACACTCCACCTTAGTGTTAGTCAATCTTGACAATTTTACTGATTATGGATCTTCATTACTCGACCTCGAGTATTTCCAATTCAAATTGATACACCATAGTGTAATAGCAACCAAACTAGGCCATTCAACAATTAACATTGTCGTTAATGGTCCTCATTGAGACTTATCACGTAAAGTCCTTACTTCCTCTTTTGAGTGGCAACACACTTTCCTTTTAGCACAACAGTACCACAAGGATTCACCACTTACCATAATCCAACTTTCTTTACCCAACTTAGGAACTTGTCCATTGAGTTAAATCTAGGTTACAAGACTCGAGCCTAACCGATTTCTTTTCAACAATTTATCACCTCAAACAGGTGTTTCATCCTGAGCTCCAAATAAACATGTCCCCTTTTTACACATAAATGTCCACACACATCTACTAAGACCACTACTTAGCAATTGTGTGACAATAACACTTTAATCAGGTTTAAGGATCAAACGATTGATCTCTTGGAGTATCTCATCTCCTTTCCTTTGACATTATGTCAATACTCTTAACGAGGTGTATAACCTCCAAAACTGCATGGGGTCATCGCTTTCCCGACACCCTTACCCAAATCTCAAAATGGGTCAAATAAACATAACCACATAAAGGTTTTACAAGGATGTGAAATATCACAAACATCATTAACTTCTAACAATATTCTCATAATTCTTCCAATATCAAAGAAATAAAGCATGACAATAGAAGTTATAGGCATACCTGGTGCTGCTGATCTCAGATGATGACTTGAGAATGGACTTAAAACAAAACATGAAAACGAACATGCATCGCATGTAGTCTACAGAACCCTAAGGCTCTGATACCAACTGTGACGACCCGTCACTTTAAAATAATTTAAATTAGAAAAACACAGCGGAAGTCTTTTATTTAAAAAAAATTGGCATGATTATGTTTGAAAATAGGCTAGCCAAAACCTATTTACATCTTAAATTTAGACATCTAAAAAACACAAGGAACATTAAGTTCCTATCAGGAATTCAAAATGATTTATAAACATATAAGTAAAGACAAAAGCTCTTCAGAGCCATTTACAAATATACAACTCCAAAATTATATAAAATTCACGAAACCATGTACATGGATTTTTACAACCACCTAGTCCATCTCAAAGTCTTCATCTCTCGATCATGCAGCACCATCTCCTCTCCCTCGACCTCTAGCCAGGGCATTACCTGAAATTTTGTAATATCATGAGCTAACAACTTAAGCCCAGTGAGAATAATAAGAATAAAAAGTAAGGATAGAGCTCAAATTCGTATTCCGATTTGTGTCCAATTTACCTGACACAATCAATCCTAAAGTTCTCCAAACTTTAGGTAATTTCATTCTAAACTTTCCAAAGGATGATATTACTAACACTCGTAGTCAATCCTCATCCATTAACTTGTTATGACATAAAATAAGAAAAGTAAATAACTTTGCATAAAATATAACATCTCGATTCTCTATTTCCATCGATCATATGCATGAAGGTAATGAGGACATCTCGTAGGATTCGCATTCGCCCTTTATGCATGAATGAAGATAACGAGTACATCTCGTAGGCTACCGTTCAATCTTATGCATGAAGAAGTAACAAGTACATCCCGTAGGCTACCCATTCATCTTCTTTCTTAGTTTTACTTTCTTTGAAGAAGTAACGAGTACATCCCGTAGGTTACCCATTCATCTTCTTCCCTTGTTTTACTTTCTTTTCTTTTCTTTTCTTTTTCTGAAGGTGATGCAGACACTACCCGTAGGCTCCAACATTCTTCCCTTCCTTTCTTTCTCACTTTCTTTTCTATTTCTCTTTTCAATGATGCGAGATGTTATGGTGCAAGATGTTATGGTTATGCTTGCACATGCTTACAAAAAGTAAATAAAGTAAAGTGCGAATAATAAATAACCGAAACAAACATAAAGTAAAGGGGCATAAAGTAAAAGACATAAAGTAAATAAATAGGAAACTCCGGAAGAACGATACGTAAATCGAACTCCACTACAATAATAAAAGTAAATCATAACTTAAACGATTAACCTATTCCTTCAAGGTTTCTAAACTTCCAATATAATCTGAGGTTCTATTAATCGTTCTAAGTGCAAGTTGGATCTTTTAACTTCCAATGATCCAACCTAAGCTTCGAAACAAATCTAACTTAGAATCTTCTAAGATTCAATACTTTCCTCGAGAACTCCTAAGTTCTCACTTAAAGGATTTACTTCTAATCCTAAGGGCACTAACTCACTTCCCCCTAATCTTAGATTCTAATTCTAATCTTAGTTTCCAATTCTATAAACCATTATACCTATTCGCTTTCTTTAATTACTTGAAATCCTAACTATTCTCACCTTAGCCAAATAAGATTTGCTACGAGTCTCCAATTTCCCACGAAACAACAACCGAGCAATCGCACCTACAATTCACCAATTGCACAACATATTACAACTCATAACTAAAATGAGAACAAGTGTGCATTTTCGGGTGAATAGTGATTTCGGATGAATAGTGTTTTCGGATGAATATTTTTTCTGGTGAATAGTGTTTTTCGAAAATTCGAGCTCAAAATCGTCAAATTCCATGATAGAAACTCATGATTTCAACTTCAAAACTCATTTATAATAAAAAAACAAATAAATCCATATAAAAAGTTTTGAAAACTTACTTTTTGGGACTTCCCTTAGAGGACGGGAAACTTCGAAAAGGTAGGTTTGATAGGTAGCCCTCGTCCCTACCAATCCAACGCAACCAAAAAGACGACGATTCGCCAAGAAATGAAGAAAAGCCAATGAAAACAAAAGGCCTCCCATGGTGGAATGGCTCACGGTGGAAGAAGAGAGAAAGAGAGGAAAATGAAGTAAACTTGGTCAAAATTTGGATTTTTAAAGATAAATGAATAGTGAATTTAGATATTTTAAGAAATTAGAAATGACGGTTACGTCCTTTTATGACTTTTGACTTATGAATCTAAACCCGGAAGCTCTTAAATAAAGCTAAAGGTGATTAATAATTATTAATTGGCCTATTAATAATTATTAATGTCACCGAAATGAATTTAAAGTATTAAAACGATTAAAAGGAATTTCGGGCGAAATTAACTACTAAAATCGAAATTACAAAAATAATAATTAATCTAAATACTTAAATTGAAATAAATAAATAAATAACATTAAATAAATAATAGAATAAAATAAATAAATAAAATTTCACTTCAAAATAACGGGACGTTACAATTCCATTAAATAAATAAATAAATAAAAATCCTTTTATTTATTTCCTCTTTAATTTGACTTCTTCAAATTAAATATTTAAATAGACTCCTCTATTTAAATCTATTTAAATCCTCATTAATTTTTGACAACTTCAAAATTAATTTAATTAAATAGACTCCTCTATTTAATCTCTCTATTGTATAATTAAATAGACTCCTCTATTTAATAAATAATTAAATAGACTCTTCTATTTAATTTCACCATTAATTAAATAATTAAATAGACTCCTCTATTTAATTTCATTTAATTATACAAATAGACTCTTCTATTTGTATTTGCCTTAATTGATTCGACAACGTCAAATCAAATTCTTGAAATCGTTTTTCCAAAGAAATCAATCATCATTGATTTATGTTCTCAATTACATGTGTTAGCTCGGAGGACTTAATGGACCTATAGGACTAAGCTCCAATGATCTAGAATTACATTGATTGAACTCCTTCAATCAATTAATTCTTATTCATTAACTCCTAGATAACTCAACTAAATATCTAGAGTTGCATTCTTAGTACTATAGACATAGTTATGTCCATTGGCTAATATCAGTAACTACACATTGATCCTTCACAAGTTAGTTCGTATCCATGGCTAGGTATTTGCACCGTATTAACCTCCATGATACATCTTGTTCCTTAAGCCCAACTGATTCTCCATTGAAAAACCTTACATAATCTTCATTATCCATCTTTAACCTTTTCCTTAATGTGAGGAATATGGGGCCCCACTGTTCAAGACCGAATCAATCCATAAGCGAACTACTTATCTATTTTCCTATATGGAAATGAGTGAATTCCAATTGTTGTGTAATTACGTTCCCAACTATAAGCAAGATGCAATCCCCAAAATGGGAGGCATATTGAGCGAACTATATCGAGTCACTCTCAACTATGCAAATCAAAGGCTTGTCTCTTGCGAATAGGAGTTCGTAATCCAATCAGGATTAAGATCAATTCTACATGATCAACCGGTTGATAAACGAAGTGTCTTTCTGTAACGGCTTTCCTAGAAGACAGTAAGTTTATCTTAGTCCAGTCTACTATAATATCTATTACAGCAACACCCCCACTCACATGTCTCTACATGAGCGATCCAGATGAGATCACTTGTGCCAATTCACAAGTGGGCCGTGTTAGTGGTGTTACCAGAAATAAGGCACCCAACCTTTATTCATGTACCACAAACTATTTGAATTACACTTAAATGAATCTTCCCGCATCATATGCTCACTTTAAGTTATCATAAGTAACTCTAGATCTTATGATGGATTATATTTATTAAACTAATAATAAATGACAATGTAAATATTACTAATTAATAATTCCTTTATTTATTTACTGTTTAATTGGATTACATAAGATTTAGGGCAGAAACCCCAGCACCATCCACTGATGTCATAATTCTCGTGGAACGGTCACAGTTGTTTGATAAATGCGAGATTGATGTAGAGGACGGAACTAGTAAACCCCATCACATTGTTCACCTGCTCCAATCATTATCCTTGAAATACGACCCTGAATGATACAAAGCTTATCAGTAAATGTAATCATATAATATAGTTTGTTAAGCAAATGAGAAACAAATAAAAGGTTGCAAGCGGGCTCTGAGATGTATAAAATATCATGCAACTTCACATTCTGACTCAAGGTGACTGTTCCTCGCTGCCGTGCAAATGTCTGTTTTCCATTCGGAAGACCAACAAAAATAGGGGTTATGTCAATCAAGTTATTGAACGATTGTACATTACCAGACATGTGGTTTGAGCACCCGTATCAATGATCCATAGATGAGGATCAACTCTCTCACCATTCAATTTAATATTTGATGAAGTCTGCCCTTTTGAATTAAACATTTGGACAAGCGTAGTCCATTGATCATCAGAGTGACCATGAAGACCACTTTTATCATCATCATTGATAGTGGCCATAAATACTTCAGTTTGTTTAGTAAGGTTTTCACCTAGCGTGGTCATTTATGATAAAGATCGTTAACCTGCTCTGATACCATGATAAAATTAAAATAATATGATAAACTAAAGATAAGAAGAAATAATAAGAAGAGAAGAGTGGAAAATGGTAAACCCGTAAGACTACATTGTGATTTTTCTTCTTGTTAAATCCTAAAGCTATTACATTTTTTATATAGAAAACCTAACATAGATAAATAAGGAAAATATAATCTAAATAAGAAAAGATAAACTTGATAGGAAAAAATAATTATCACAAGGGAATAAGATAAATAAGGAAAATATATTAAATGAGAATAAACTAAAGTTGGCAATTTTTTTTTTACTACAACCTCTTGAACATGACCCTTCTTTTGCAATTATATTTCGCAAGTTAGGCATTTCGTGATCTCCATGCTTCAACTTGAAGGAGAGTATAGAGATTTAGCGATGGACGAGGCCATGGAACGAGGTGACAGTTCGACAGAACGATGGACGAGGCCGTGGAAATGAGTGTTCGTGACCACGGTAACTGTGACGACCCGTCACTTTTAAATAAATTAAATTAGAAAACACAGCGAAAGTCTTTTATTTTAATAAAAATTGGCGTGATTATGTTTGAAAATAGGCTAGCCAAAAACCTGTTTACATCTTAAATTCAAACATCTAAAAACAAAAGGAACATTAAGTTCCTATCAGGAGTTCAAAATGATTTATAATCATAAAAGAAAAGACAATAGCTCTTAAGAGCCATTTACAAATATACAACTCCAAAGTTATCTAAAGTTCACAAAACCATGTACATGGATTTTACATAACACATAGTCCATCTCGATCATCATCATCCTCTCGATCAAGCGCGCACCAGCTCCTCTTCCACGATCCCAAACATTACCTGAAATGTTTGTAATATCATGAGCTAACAACTTAAGCCCAGTGAGAATAATAAGCATAAAAAGTAAAGATAGACCTCAAACTCGCATTTCGATTTGAGTCCAAGAACATACTTACTCTTTGCTATCCATCCATTCAAGAGTTTATAACAAAGTGTTCCACTTTCACTTACCAAATCTTCAATATACTTGTGGAACCACATTCCAATTATTTCTAGTATGGTTTCGTAAATGCATATAGCATTTATATCTCACTTTCCATATATATACCTTATACTATATACAAGGTTTACTTCAAATTCTTATTCTCCCAAAGGATGATATTACTACACTCGTAGTCAACCCTTATCCAATAACTTGTTATGACAAAGAATAAATAAAGTAAATAAACTTTGTATAAAAATATAACATCTCGATTCTCTATATCATCAATCATAATCATGATTGCATAAGGACATCCCGTAGGATTCCACAATTTCTTTTATGCATGAGGAAGTAATGCGTACGTCCGTAATTTACCATTCAACTCCACGTGAGGAAGTAATGCGTACGTCCGTAACTTACCATTCAACTCCCTATGTATGAGAAGTAATGTGTACGTCTGCAACTTACGATTCAACTCCGCATAAGGAAGTAATGTGTGCATCCGCAACTTACGATTCAACTTCTATGCATGAGAAGTAATGTGTACGTCCGCAACTTACGATTCAACTCCGCATAAGGAAGTAATGTGTGCGTCCGCAACTTACGATTCAACTTCTTTTCAATGATGCGAGATGTTATGCATATGTTTACATATGCTTGCAAAAGTAAATAAAGTAAATGTAAATGATAAAGCAACCGAAACATACATAAAGTAAAGGAGCAAAAGTAAATACATAAAGTAAAGGACATAAGTAAAATAGATAGCAATCTCGGATGAACGATATGTCAATCGAACTCCGGTATCAATAATAAAAGTAGAATCATAACTCGAACGATTAATCTATGCCTTCAAGGATTCTAAACTTCCAACATAAACCGAAGTTCTATTAACCGTTCTAAATACAAGTTTGGATCTTTTAACTTCCAATGATCTAATCTTAACTTCGAATCGAATCCAACTTAGAATCTTCTAAGATTCAATACTTTCCTTGAGAACTTCTAAGTTCTCACTTAAAGGATTAACTCTTAATCCTAAAGGCACTAACTCTCATGACTCTAATCTTATACTCGGTTTCTAGTCTTAGTTTCAAACTCTACAAACCTTCACACTTATTCAATTTCTATAATTACTTTAAATCCTAACTATTCTCACCTTTGCAAAAGAAGATTTCATTCCAAACCTTCGATAACGCGATCAACGAAAGGTTCAAAAACACCTACAATTAGAATTATATCACACAATCAATGATTTTACCAACAATCGATCAAACATCAATTAAACATTCAAAACAACGAAAAACTCATCAAACCCCCCAAAGAGGCTCTCGGCCCTCTCAAGAAAAATGGGCTTCGGGTTTGGTTTTCCGGCTTTTAGGCAATTTAAAAGTGTTTCGAGTTGGTTTTAAGCAAATTTGATATTCCCGATTTCAATGGGTATCGATAATTAGGGTTTTCGAATATTATGCCCTTTCCTAAATCGAATTTCAATAAACATTATTTCATTAAATTCTAACCCATAATCAAACCCAAAAGGGTAAATTTCAAACGGGAAGGGTTTTGACTGAAACTCGGTTTTAGGGTTATGGGAAAGTTTCCAAAAACTCTTAAAACTACTTCCGTATTTACAAACACCGAGTTTCCCGACAAGAAATCGAAAGAAATCAAAGAAAACTCCATTAAAACACTATTTGGAGCTTAGGGTTTGAAAATGAACTTACCGAGAACTCCGTGGATCTAGAGGGAAAAGCACGATCGATGGGTGGAAAAGAATCCTAGACCCGAGGGCTTTCCGATGCAACCGAAATCGAGTCGATCCGCCGAGAAACGAGCAAAACCCGAAGGAATCCCTTCTCCTCTTGATACCCACGGCCAAAGAAAGAAAAAATGAAGTTTGGTGGTCAACTTTGGTCAAATGGGCAATTTAAAGAAGAATATGAATAGTGTTTTGGATATTTTTAAGAAATTGGAAATGACGGTTGCGTCCTTTTATGACTTTTGACTTATGAATCGAAACCCGATGCTCTTAAATAAATATAAAGGTGATTAATAATTATTAATTGGCCTATTAATAATTATTAATGTCACCGAAACGAATTTAAAGTAGTAAAACGATTAAAAAGGATTTCGGCCGAAATTAACTACTAAAATCGAAATTACAAAAATAATAATTAATCTAAATACTTAAATTGAAATAAATAAATAAATAAATAACATTAAATAAATAATAAAATAAAATAAATAAATAATAAAAAAAAATTCACTTCAAAATAACGGGACGTTACAGTAACGGTTCAGCAGAAAAGCCTCCAACTTTAGTTTATTCTCATTTAATATACTTTCCTTATTTATCTTATTCCCTTGTGATAATTATCTTTTCGTATTAAGTTTATCTTTTCTTATTTAGATTATATTTTCCTTATTTATCTATGTTAGGTTTTCTATATAAACACTGTAATAGACTTAGAATTTAACAAGAAGAAAAATCACAATGTAGTCTTACGGGTTTACCGTTTTCCTCTCTTCTCTTCTTCTCTTTAGTTTATCATATTATTTTAATTTTGGGTTAAATGCATAAATGACCCCTGCACTTTTCATGTATTTCAATTTACACTCCTGTATTCTTAATTTGAAAAAGAATCACCCCTGCACTTTTAGAATCCTTCTTCTGTTAGTTTTTCCATCTAAAAGTAACGGTGGAACTTTTTTTTAATGATTTTTTATAGCCTCATAATATTATTTACCCAATCAAGGTTAGATTTCTCTATCCTCTCCCACGAAACACAGCATCTGGAATATGATCTTCACCCATCCGGAAATCATCAAAACATTCCATGTCTCCGACGATCTATGTTGCCTCAAAAATCGTGGTCCTGCCGAAGAAGAAGATTTTGATGCGTTAATCTCGATCCAAGTTTCAAGATCAATCTACTCCTTCGATTTGAGAGATCAAGTTTTCTGTTAATAGAGAATCATTTGCAAATCTATGTGTCTGTGAAAATTAATTATAATGGTTTGATTGAGAAATTCAAGTTTTGGAGACCTGATTCTAGTGAAAAATCAATTATAAACCTGAGTGATTTTTGAGAGGATTTGATTTTGATTGAGGAGTATCTTGTTGGGAAGAAGAAGGCAATATAATCCATAGAGAAGAGAGAAGAAATTTACACTAAAATGTAGAGAGGGAGTAGCTGATTTGACATTAAAGAATCAATTGATAAAAAAAGATGAACAAATGTCCAAGAGATTAGACCTTTGATGAAGCTTTTGATAAACTTGAAGCCATTGATGAAGCTTCCTGATGAACTTGGCGATGGAACATTCATGACGAAAGAGAGAGGGAGAGAGATGAATAATGAGGAGAGAGAAATTTAACCATGATTAAATAAATAATAATATAATAATAAGAGAAAAATAAAAAAATATATAAAAAATATCATCTGTTAGTTTTGGATGGAAATACTAATAGATGACAGATTCAAGTGTATGGGTGATTTTTTTTTCAAATTAAAATTGTAGGGGTGTAAATTAAAAAACTTAAAAAGTGCAAGGGTCATTTATGCATTTAACCCTTTAATTTTATCACAAACTGTTATATAAAAAGTCTACGGACTAGCTACCAAAGACCAAGAATAGAGACTAAAACCATATTGTAACGAATTTTCAAACAATTGATGTAGGGTTTAGGGTTTTTAATTGACTAATTGAATTAGGTTGCAAATTTTTTTTTTCTCGAAGACTGTAATGATAATCATTTTGAATGGTATATATTGATATGATTAGAAAAGAGACCTTTTTCAAAAATTTGATTTTTGAGGATTCAAAGACAGAGAGAGCCTAGAAGTTTCATACTTTATAGTTCAATTTAAATGCGTTTGGTATTCTCCCATATTCAGTTTCCCAACGGTTTCAACTGTCAATTGTGAGAGATAAAGCTTCTTGAGGTCATGGTCATTGGTCAACAAGCCACATCCTGAATTCGCTTTTCAATTTCTTATATTATTGGGGTATTTCAAAAATTAATATTTTTAATTGTAAATATAAACTTTTTTGAAAAAGTCTCTAGAATTTTAAAAAAATTATATTATTTTAACCTTCATCTAATAATGTTTCAAAACTAACATTTTAAGAAATGATATTTTCAAAAATAGCAAAAATTTTGAATTTCTTTTCAAAAATGATATTTTTCAGATTGAGATCCACCAATTTTAGTCTGAGAAATGCTATTTTTAAAATTACTCATGTGTTGAAATTTCTTTTTAATAATAATGAATGTAATTCAATATATTATAAAATTATGAAAAATTTCATTCGGTAACAGATTTTGATGTAATATTTATGAAAAAATGAATTCTAAAAACTATTTGCAAAAATAGCAATTTTTACTCTGTTAATAAGTGATTAATGTGTGTATCAGTGATAAACTTAGTATGAAGATATGCAATTCAATATTTATCACCGATTCACCCGATCAAAATTTACTATATGTATAAAAAAAAATTAAAATTGTTATTTTTACAAATATTACTAAAAAAATTTACTAGATTTGCAACTGCCACTAAATTTTTCAAACTTGTAAAAACTAATAAAAATTATTAAATTTTAAATTTAAATATCACAATATAAAAGCATAAAAAATAATAATGAGATTAAGCTATTAAAAAAAACTTATATCCCTATTTACTAAAACACCTATTTTTTTGCTTTTTAGTCACTGAAAAAGCCATTTAGCTCTTATTGTGGATTTTTTGTTGGATTTGTTTGAAAGCTTAATAATCAACCTCCTATGTATGATTTCAAATTCAAAATCTATTCTTTAAATAAATGGGTGAAATGCCAATATGAGCATACCTCAACTTGTTAGACATATGCTCTATTCCCATGAGATCGAAGGTTTGAATCTCCCCTCCCTCAATCTGATGTAGTATATAAAAAAATAAGAAAAATAAATGAATGAAATATATATTACAACTAAGCCTCATCAATGGGCCGGGCTGGGCCTTAAATAAATGGGCCCGAGCCTGGCCTGCAAGGCCTGCTCTATAAATGGGTCGGGCTTGGCCCGGGCTTGACTTAAAATGGTAAGCCCAAGCCCAGTCCACGGGCTTAGACCCATGAGATAAAATACGGGCTGGGTCTGGCCCTTTTTTACGAGCTTGGCGCAGCCCGTCTAAAGTTTATGCATTTAATTAAAGTTCCATTAAATTATTAATTGTATTTTAAAAAAATTATTTTTAACTTTTTAAACTTAAAGTTAACTCTAACGTGATGAAAAAAAAGTTAATTTAAATTTTTACTATTTTATTATTTATTCATATTTGTTCCTATATGTTAATTAAACTTAAATTCAACTCTAAAGTGATGAAGTTAATTTATTATTTTGTTAATATATATTTTTTTATTTATACTTTATTTTTTTATATATAAAGATTATTCCATTTCTTTTTTAAAATAAGATATTATATATTTTATAATTATATATAAGATTATATTTAAATATAAAAAATAATATAAATTGTTAACATTATAGATATACATATATATATTAAATAATTTTTTAACGGGCTTCGGGCTGAGCCTCGGGCCGGGCCTGATGAGGGCCCTATGGATAAAGCCCGTGGGTTGGGCTTGGGCTCAAATGCATGATCCATATCCAGCCCTAAGATTTATAGGCTGGGCCGAGCCTGGCCCGTCAACCGTGGATTTACGGGCCGGACAGGGCTTGGGCTGGACTTGGTCTGGCCCACGGGCTTTATCCATATGATGAGACCTAATTAAAACTTAAAGTTTCTATTAAATACATTACTAAAAGTTAATAATTTTTTTACGGAAGAAACTAATAAAAATTTGGGAAATTTTACTTGGTAGCAAATCTTGATGTAATATTTATTAATATATCATCATTTATAACTACTTGTAAATGTAACTATTTTTTTTATGTTAATTAGTGATCAACAGTGATTAATGTGTGTATCAGTGATAAACTTAATGTAAACATCTGTAATTGAATATTTATCACTGATTTATCCGAACAAAATTTGCTATATATCAAAATATTTTTAAGTGTTTCTATTTTTATAAATATTATTAAACTAAAAATTGGTAGATTTGCAACTGTACGTTAAAAAAATTAGAAGAGATTTATTATGCAAAATTTTAAAATATAACTTTTGAAAATTATAAAATCAAAACGAAGAAAATAATAAAAATTAGAGACCGATAAATATCTTTTGGATTGATTCCTAGATTGACCGAATAAATGTGGTATAAAATTAAAAGGAGTTTTATATAATTTTGACGCAGTTCATAATACGTCATCTTTTCTCATCGTATTAGCCTTCTAAATATGAAAGTGTAGATGACTTTAGAGAGTATGTTCAGAGCGCAATGATGAAGTTATATTTCCACTTAAGTTATATTTCGGGCTTGTTTGGGAGTGTTTAGAAAATAACTGCTTATAATCAAACTACTTTTATTATGAGTACTATGATAAAATGTATTTAATGATATATTATCTTATTGTTTGGTTCTAATATTTAAAAGTGTTTTTAATCATGTACTTTTTAGAGAAAATGTGTGTAGATATGAAACATATGTAGAAGTTAGAGAGAGTTTAGAAAAATAAGCAAGAGAGAGAAAATGTGTGAGAAGATAGAGAGAAAAACGTGTAAAAAGTTAGAGAGAGAAAGTTTAATGTAAATTATTAATCTTTCTGAGAAATATGTAATTACCATATCACAAACTTTAAAAAATTTACAAAAATAACATACTACATCTATTTTAATTATAAATTGTCAAATTGTTGGACTTTGGCATTTTGAATTTTGTTTTGGGTGGAATAAATATTATCTAAATGATTTTTAATAATTTAAACTCATTTTAGTACAAGTTAATTGTTTTTTTTATATCGTGAGTGTCCAAGCCAGCTTACACGCAACTCGATTATTTTCACGGGACAACCACATGACCCTACAACACCTAGCGTCGGTAAACTCGTAGGATAATATCCTAGGTAGAACCCATGACCTCAAGGTTTGAAATGAACCAATAGACCACTAGGACAACTCATGTTGGTTAGTACAAGTTAATTGTTAATTTGATTTAAATGACCTAATTCCGTTTTCAATAGATTGTTGAATAATACATCTGTTATTTACAAGTCATTCTATACTCTCGTTACAGATTAACATTTCAACAATTATAATTCAAACCCAAATACTCATGGAACCACAATTAGCATCTCATTCACAACGTTACGCTTGCAACAAGAAATAAGAATCACTTTACTATTTCTATAACGAATATTACAAAAACAAATGTTCTCAAATCAAGAACTCGAATATCCACAGATCTCCTCATATAATAACACTCATAGCCTGTTTCATCTATGAATCCATTATATCTCAAGATCACATCACACAAATCCCGATCTCCTCATATAATAACACCCATAGCTAGTTTCATCTATAAATCCATTATATCCCAAGATCGTTTCACAAAAATCTCGATCTCCTCATATAACAACACCCATAGCCTGTTTCAGGTATGAATCTGTTATGTCCCATGATTATATCACATCTCGTCATAACTTACTTTCCCAAAACCAAAGTGTCACCATTACCAACCATAATCCACAAACGCACAACGTTTACAAGTTTAATAAAAACAAACCAGTTCACTACCATTACCAAACCAACGAAAATCACACCAAACCAAAATTAGCAAAGTAACGGGACTAAACACTACGAACATTCTACAATGTAAAAGAACACCTTGAATTACTTCAATTTCCCAAGAATACATCCTCTAGGTTACCTTGAAACAACTACTCAACACTTTCCATTCCAATATTCTTCCAAAATTAATACAACCCTGAAGACTTCCAATTAACACTAAAACTCACTAAAACACTCACAACCAAGAACTAAAACTCAAAAATACTCGGTAAAACATAAAAAGTTCAAATCTCACTTCCAAAGTTCAATTATCCATCCAACAACCTATAACCTTAATAACAAGCGGAAGTTCTCTTAAACTCAACCAAACAACATCGTCATGCAATCCGAAAACATAAAACTACAAACTAACACTTTAAACTCACCTTGGCAAAGTGTACAATGTTTTAAGCACTGGAGGATCGATCAAGCAAAACGGTTACCAACACCTACAATTAATAGATCTAAAATGCATTAATTTAACCAAACGAGCAAACAACCAACACGTACTCAAAATAAAGCACGAAACAGCCTGGGAATGACAAATAGAGGATCATGACCATAGTGGCATTTTTGGGAAATGGATTTGTCGGATTTTTGGGCAATTTAGGAGCATTCCGGATTCATTCTATACACTTTTTAGGTAGTAATTAACAATGGTTAAATTTATTTAGGACTTTGCAACACGATTTCTTCCCCTAAACTAAAATTAAAACCGAAACAAGCAAGGTGATAATTCCCACGACAAGGAGAAGGATTTGGTGACAGGTTTTTGCTTGACTTTGGTTTAAGGTTTGAGGAGAAAAGAAAAAAACTCCTAAATGAAATTCCAACCATGAAATCTTCAAGTTCCATGAAAGAAATTGTAGATTTTGTCATAAAATTTCATTTAGAATAAAAAATTATGAAAAAACCTAAAAACATACTTTTTTGGGTTTCCTTAGGAGATGGGGAATTGTCTCAAGAGTATGATGAAAAGCACTCTACCGGCAAGAGCTTTCCAACGCACTATAAGAAACGATGAAATCTGTAGAGGACCAAAGAAACCCGATATTTAGAAAATGGGGGATGGGGCGTCGGCCATGGGTGTGTTGGGAGAGAAATTGGAGCTTTTCTTTTCTTTGTCTAAAATGAAGGAGAAGAAGTGGTGGTCTAATTTTTGAAGTGGAGAAAAAGAATTTCAAAGGGATTCCTATCCCTTATTCCTTTTAGACTAAACCCCATGTAAATGAAACACCAACTACTTCCACAAATTAATTATAAAGTAATTAATCTAGCTAAAAAGGTGATTAATAATTATTAATTGGCCCGTTAAAAATCATTAATACGCCTAGTTTTAAATTAAACTTCTAACAGAAAAAAAAAAGATTATTTAAAGAAATAAAACTTCTAAATTCTAATTAATAACTTATAATTAAATTTAAATACTTCAATTAAAATAAAAAAAATATCTTGAATTAAAATAACGGGACGTTATAGTCTACCCCCCTTAAAAGATTTTTCGTCCCCGGAAAGTAAGCTCTCTAGGTGAATAAGTGAGGATACATAACCTACATCTCATCCTTGCGCTCCCAAGTGGCCTCCTCCGAAACTTGGTTATTCCACAAGACTTTGACCAAGTTGATCATCTTGTTTCTCAATACCTTTTGTTCCCATGCCAAGATCTCCACCGATGTCTCCTAAGAAGACAATTTAACATCAAGAACAATGGACTCAAAATCGAACACGTGGGATGGATCCACCTGGTATTTTCGAAGCATCGATACATGGAAAACATTGTGGACAGCCGATAAAGAAGGTGGTAAAGCTAGGCGATAAGCCACCACCCCAACTCAATAAAAAATCTCAAAAGGTCCGACAAACCTAGGGCTCAACTTTTCGTTCTTACCAAATCTCATAACACCCCTCATGGGTGACACCTTCAAGAACATGTGCTCTCCAACCACAAACTCAAGCAGTCTGCGCCGCTTATTGGCATAACTCTTCTATCGACTCTGAGCAACCCTTGTCCTCTCTCTAATCAAAGAGATAAATCCGCTAGTCATATATAATAACTCGTGGCCCAAAAGTCTCCTCTCTCTGACCTCATCCCAATGGGCAGGAGAGCGACACTTCCAACCATAAAGTTCCTTGAACAGTACCATCTCAATGGTAGGTTAGTAACTATTATTATAAGAAAACTCAACCAAATGCAATTGAGAGCCCCAACTACCACCGAAGTCTTGAACACAAACTCTCAAAATATTCTCCAATATTTGATTACCTCTCTCCATCTAGCCATCAGTCTGAGGATGAAAAGTTGTGCAAGCTCTCCCAAAAGTTCGAGACAAAATGAGTGTCCCAATCTTACACAATCCTACTGGCACACCATGAAATCCAACAATCTTGCGTAAGTACAACTGTTCCCAAGTTTCAACTGGGTACGTGATCCTCCAAAGTAAAAAGTGTAACGTCCCGTTAATTTTGAAGTGAATTTTTTTTATTATTTATTTATTTAATTATTTTATTTAATGTTATTATTTATTTATTTATTTCAATTTAAGTATTTAGTTTAATTATTATTTTTGTAATTTAGAATTTAGTAGTTAATTTCACCCGAAATTCTTTTTAATCGTTTTAATACTTTAAATTCGCTTCGGTGACATTAATAATTATTAACGAGCCAATTAATAATTATTAATTACCTTTAGATTAATTTAAGAGCTTCGGGTTTCGATTTATAAGCTAAAAGTCATAAAAGGACGCAACCGTCATTTCCAATTTCTTAAAAATATCCAAAACACTATTCATTCATCTTTAAAATGCCATTTTGACCAAAGTTGACTCCATTCTTCTCAATTTTTTTCTCTCCAAGCCGTGGGCTTCAATGGGAATGGGGGGATTTTTGGTTTTTCTTCGTTTCTCGACGGATCGACTTGATTTCAGTTGCATCGGAAAACCTTCGGTCCTAGGATTCTTCTCCACCTAGCAATCGTGCTTTCTATTCGTGTTCTATGGACTTCTTAGTAAGTTAAACTTCAAACACTAAAGCTCCAAATAGTGTTTTAATGGAGGTTTCTCTTTGATTCTTCGATTTATTGCCGAGGAACTCGATGACTTTAATTACGGGAGTTGTTTTTAGTGATTTTGGCAACTTTCCCTAAACCCTAAAACCGAGATTCAGTTGAAGCCCTTCCCATTTAAATTTTACATCGTGGGGGTTGTTTTGGGTTTTACTTTTATTGATATATTGTTTATTGTAATTAAATTCGGAAAATCGATTATTGTCCAAAAACTCGAATCATCGACACCCAATGAAATCGGGAACTTCGAAACTACTTACAACCAACTCGAATCACCTCTAAAGTGCCTAAAAGCCGGAAAACCAAACCTGAAACCCATTTTTTATTGAAGGGCCGAGAGCCCCCTTTAGGTTTTTCAGGGGATTTTCGTCGTTTTGAGCTTTTAGATGTTAATTGATCACTGTATGATTTATTAATGATCGTTAGATATACTTTTAATTGTAGGTGTTTTGGATCGTCGATTGATCGTGCTATCAGAGAGTTGGAGCAAAACTACGTACTTTGGCTAAGGTGAGAATAAATAGGATTTAAAGCAGTTTTAAAAACCGAATAAGTTGAACGGTTTGTAGGATCGGAAGTTGAGATTAAGATTCGAATCTAAGAGTAAATAAAAGTGAGCTAGTGACCTTAGCATTAGGAGTTAGTTCTTTGACTAAAAACTTTTTAGTTTCTCGAGGGAAACATTGAACTTTTGAAAGTTTTAAGTTAGAATCATTTCGTAGATTAGAATGGATCATTGGAAGTTAAAGGATCCAAACTTTTAGATAGAATGGTTAAAGGAACTTGAAAATAGAACCTTGGATTTTATTTGGGAGTTTAGAATCCTTGAAAGCGAAGATTATTGTTTAAGATAAGATCTCACTTTTATTAAAGTATCGGAAGTTCGATTTACTTATGTTCTTCCGAAATCTCTATTTATTTACTTTATGCATAAGGATATCTATAATCCATTTACCTTATGCACTTTACTTTATGTCCTTTACTTTATGCCCCTTCGATTATGTTGAATGTTTATATTTACTTTACTTACACTCGAAAGCATAAATCATATCATATCATATTGCATTATCATTTATTGGGAGGAATAATGAGGCAATGCATACGCTGAGTGTGCTTGCATTGTCTGGTATTATTCGTTTTATATTTCCGTATATGTACATGAGGAATGCTAAAGGATTGTGGGACTTTGCATGATTGGAGGAGATGGATAATGGGATAATGATGGAACTATGCGAGTTCACATTATCTGGTATTATCCATAATTACTATGATACATGTACGAAGATACAGAGTGAATGAACTGACCTACGGGAGCTTTATTACCTGTATTAGGTGAGCGAGATAATGAGGTGAATGAATTGACCTACGAGAGCCTCATTACATGACATTATTCACTAGAGATGGGAAGATATTATAGAAAAGACTTGGTATCTTTTATTTTGGACAGTGATTTTAATGAGGTGAATGAACTGACCTACGGGAGCTTCATTACCTATCATTATTCACTAGATAATGAGGTGAATGAACTGACCTATCATTATGGAATAATATTATTGAAAGGACTTTGTATATTTTATTTTGGAAAGCGAGATATTGAGGTGAATGAACTGACCTATGGGAGCTTCATTACCTGACATTATTCGCATGTGATAGTTATATTGATGTAAAGGTTATATGTCCTTTACACTTGTTTAGCGAATTAACGAATAATGATTAGACTACGTGTACTAATATTATCGTCATTAATCGCAAATTGTGATTGTTGAATATGTTAAGTCCAAGTGAGCTGAACTTTATTATATCAAAAATAACAGAAAGTAAACTTTTGATAGCCGAATGCTATAGGAAAATAAATGAGATTGAATTGATAATGAGAGAATACGAGGTTGTATTGAACCTTGTATATCTATTAAGTGATATATGTAAGAGAACTAGTTTCTCAACAAATTTGAAGATCTTGAAATTGGAGATTAAACTTTTGAATATAAACCATGTATATAGTATAAGGTATATAAAGAAAATGAGATATAAATGCTATATGCATTATGAAACCATACCAAGAAATGCTTGGAATGTAGTTCCACATTTATATTGGAGAATTGGTAAGTAAAAGTGGAACACTTGATATAAAACTCTTTGAATGGATTGATAGCAAAGAGTAAGTAAGTTCTTGGACACGAATCCGGATACGGGTTTGGGGTCTAACTTTACTTTTTATTCTGTTTTTCTCACTGGGCTTTGTTGTTAGCTCATGATATTACAACCAATTTCAGGTATGCTCGGGGTTCGTGGAAAGGGGAGCTGGTGCTGCATGATCGAGAGGATGGTGGATCAGAGATGGATTTAGTTGTGTATTTTGTATCTTTCAAATTTGTACAATTGTATTAGCTCTTAAGAGCTACACGTCTTACTTTTATGATTATTAGACCTTTTGAACTCTTGAATAGGAACTTGAAGTTCCTTTTGTTTCAAATTTTTGACTTGAAATGTAAACAGGTTTTTGGCTAGCCAACTTTCAAACATAACTACGCCGTTTTTTTTCACATAAAGACTTCCGCTGTGTTTTATATTTAAATGATTTAAAAAAAAGAGTCGGGTCGTCACAAAAAGTGTGCGGGACCCTTTGACGTCTTTAGTTATCCACTGATGAAATCCATGGAAATCTCCTCCCATTTCCATTCAGGCACACTCACATGGTTAAGATAACCCGATGGGCTCTTCCTCAAGGCCTTGACTTGCTGAAAAACCAAGCACCTACTCACATACTCCGCAATCTCAAGTTTCATCCTTGTCAACCAATAGTGCTGTTTTTGGTCCCTATACATATTAGTACTACCTGGATGAACAGAAAATATATAATTGGGAGCCTCCTCCAACGGTTCTTTTATGAAAGTCGATCCTAAAGCCACACATAGCCTCTCATGATACATCAACACACTATCCGTAGAAAAAGTAAAGTGTCTAGGCATATCCTACTCTGCCTCTCAAAAATCAGCCTGTAAATGAGTCTCGCCTCTTTGTGCATCGATCATCCACTGTCCCAAAGTAGGATCTACCGTGAGACTAGCAAAACTCACTGTAACCTCGGTAGTACGAAGAGCTATCTTGGCTCGCTCCATATCCCACCTCAATCTCAATGGAAAAGTGGACAAATGCGATGACTTCTTAGTAAGTGTATTCACCACTACATTGGCCTTCTCAAGATGGTATTGAATATCACAATCATAATCCTTGACAAATTCAAACCATTTTCGTTGCCACATGTTCAACTTCTCCTGAGTGAAGAAATACTTGAGACTCTTGTGATTGGTAAAAATGAAGATGTTCTCAGCTTACAAATAATGTCTCCAAAGTTTCAAAGCATGCACCACTGCCGCTAACTCCAAGTCATAAGTAGGGTAATTCTTTTCATGCTCTTTCAACTGACAGGAAGCATAAGTTATGACTTTCCCCTGGTGCGAAACCTTTCTTTGAGGCATCAGTATAAACAGTCAAACCACATGTTCTATCAGGCGACACTAGAACTGAGGCCAATACAAGTCTCTTCTTAAGCTCCTCAAAGCTCTTTTCACACTCTTTAAACCATACAAAGTCCACCCCCTTTTTCTGTAAAGGAGTCAAAGCAGATGCAATCTTAGAAAAATCTTGCACAAATCGTCTATAGAAGCCTGCAAGCCCAGAAAACTGTGAATCTCAGTCACACTAGTTGGTCTAGGCCAACTACTAAATGCCTCAATCATAGAAGGATCAACAACCACTCCTTACTAGATACCATATGGCCTAAAGATGCCACTTCCTTCAGCCAAAACTCGCACTTTGAGAATTTTTTAGAAAAAAAAAATTGGTCCCATAACATGGTTAAGACCTCCTTCAAATCATGCAACTCCTCGGTCTCAGAATATATTAAAATCTCAGTGATGAACACAATGACAAAGGAGTCAATAAACCTCCCAATCACCGTATGCATAAGATCCATAAAAGCTGCAGCCGCGTTGGTCAAGCTAAAGGACATAACTACAAACTCATAATGCCTATAACGCGTCTGAAAGCAGTCTTAGAAATATCCCTCTCTCGAATCCTCAACTGGTGATAACCGGATCTCAAATCTATCTTCGAAAAGACTGTAGCTCCTCTCAAATAATAAAAAAGATCCTCAATCCTAGGCAAAGGATATTTGTTCTTTATAGTTACCGGTTCAATTCTTGATAGTCGATACAAAACCTCATCGAAGCGTCTTTCTTTTTCACAAACCAAAACAGGTGCTCCCCACAGGGACACACTAAAGCAAATAAAACCCAAGTCTAAGAGATCTTGTAACTAACTCTTGAGCTTTTTCAACTCAACTAGAGCCATACGATAAGGTGCCTTGGACAATGGAGCCGTCCCAGGATTCACCTCTATATGAAAATCTAACTTTCTTCGAAGGTAAATCGAGTAACTCATCAGGGAAAACATCAGCAAAATCCCTCGCCATAAGTATACAATCTAGGATAGTCTCACTAAGTGACGTGTCTACTACGCTAGCCAAGTATCCCCAAGCACCGCCACTCAAAAGCGCTCTAGCCTGAATCACTGAATTACTGCAGGTGTCACTCTACCTTGAGACCCATAGAATCGAAAGCTAGTCCCACATGGACTAATTAAATAAACCACTGTCTCACTACAACAAGATGTTAACGTGGTTGGCTGATAGCCAATCCATGCCCAAAACAATATCAAAATCTAACATTGACATCACAATAAAAAATAACATGCAGATAACAACCCAAAACACATAAATCAAAAGTATGGACAACTCTATCCACAATAACAGATTTCCCAAAAGAAGTAGTAACATGCAACTCATGCCCTAACGGCTAAGACTCAAAAGTAGTAGACTCGACAAACTCAGCAGAAATAAAGTAATGACTCAGTGCCTGATGCCTCGATATCCCGAGAATGGCGAATAGGGGCTCACGGCGTTAGGGGAATTTTTGGAAAAAGGATTTTCCGGCTTTTTAGGCAATTTATTTAGGACTTTACAACACAATTTATTCCCCCAAACTCAAATGAAAAATGAAACAAGCAAGGTGACAATTCCCAATGACAGCCACTGTAAGAGATGATTTTCTAAAATAACGGAATTTTATTTAGTAAATTTATTAACATTTAATAACGATCTATTAACATCATGCAATTTGTGATATAAAACATGTAAATTCATGCTTAATTTCGAAATTTAAAACCAATTATACTTTTATTGAGTAATTAATGGAGAATTGGTTGGAGGTTTCTTTACAGTATCAAATCCTCTGAAACACCAGATCTTCTACGCTATATCCCGATCGATCAAATTAAACTCGATTGTGGGATCGAACTTTAGAAGAAATTGGGAACAAGAAAAATATTTTCTTCCCAATTTTGAATAGGGATATTCGGCCAAGGGGTGGGAGAGAGAAAGAGAGAGTTCCAACTTTCTATGGAATTGAATTGTATGATTTATGAATGACCCAACCCTCCTATTTATAGGAAAATAGGAATCCTAATCACATTAGGATTAATCTATAGAGATAAATACAAAAAGAAAAAAAAAGATTATCTCTTTCCTTTATCTTGCAATTTCGAAAATGCCATAGATAAATAGGAGATTATTTTATTTTCTTTATTTTATTTATCTTGGGTAAATAAATCTATGTCATTATTTTAGGATATAATTCAAACAATTATCTCCTTAAAATAATCATGATGGCCGAAAATTAAAATAGTAATTAATAAGAATTATAATTTATTTAATTAATTATTTTGGGCCAATTCCAATTGGGTTCATTAATCCAATTGGGCTTGAAACTCTCTCTTAAATAAATAAGTCCAACTTAATTAATTTATTTATTAATTACCATTTAAATAAAATATTTTATTTAAACAATTAATAATATTAATATTTTCTCCTGACTAAATATTATCAAATTATATTTAATTATTAATTTCCATTAAATAAACTCATTATTTAATTAATAATTTTATTGATAACATTTTATTATTAATTAATTAATTTTAATTATTAATTCCGTTCAAATAAAGTTAATTATTTAAACAATTAATAATTGTTAATTAATTTCAAATTATTAATTACCATTTAAATATACTCAATATTTAAATAATTAATAATATCTAATTAATAATATTTCATTATTAATTTCCTGTTTAAATAAACTCATTATTTAAACAATTAATAATGTTTATATTAATTACCATTTAAATATACTCAATATTTAAACAATTAATATTGCCTATTTTAAGTAATTTACTTTACTTAAAATTTCCATTTCTTCTACTTGATTTCGCGACTACGATATTTGGGCTAGCATAGGGATCCGATGGACCTATAGATCATGGGCTTAATAATTAGTCAATTAAGTGATTAACACATAATCAGTTAATTACTTATTATCTAACTATGAATAATTCCACTATAGATTTATAACTGAACTCCCCTCACTATAGATGAGTTATTGTCCATTTAGTTTATCATTATTTATATCTGTGATATTATCCTTCACGTGGAACCCTCATAATTACAGACGGATAGATTTACCGTTTTGCCCCTGTAATCACCGCTTTATCCTTGTGTTCCCGCTGATTCTCCAATGAACTTTATCTTTAGTCGAACTAGAGATAAGATACTTCTGTGATCAATAGAAGTCGTGACGTAACTTGTTCATGTCTCAAATCAGTACATCAAGGGAGTTTCCTAAAGTTCCTAAAATGTTTAGGTATCGCACTGATACCGTTAATTTATAGGAAAGTTATGAATTCCATCTCATGAAAATGAGTTCTCATCTACTTATCTAGTCATGTTCCCAAAACGGGAGTGTATTGAGCGTTCTTACAGATCGCTCTCAACTATGTGAATCAAAGAACATAACTCCACAAATAGGAGTCTGCATTTCACTCAAGATTGAGATCTATCACGGTTGATAAACTTAGTTTGATATTCGATTATTTCCCGTAAATGGTACTAATGAGAAATTTGATCGAACATCGTTGTCCTGTCTTATACAATCAACATTGCATATGATACTTCCATTTCATGTCTCCCACATGAATGATCAGGATTCGATCATTTGTCTATAAACAAAATGCGAAGCTATCAACAGTGCTACCGGGATAAGGTTTCCAAACGTGATCCGTTTACTGTAGACACGTTTAAGTTACTCATCTCGACTTTAATCCTCTTGTATGACTCATATACTAAGTCGTGATTCCATAAGAGTAACTTAGGGTTTACTATCTGAATGTTTGATATTTATATATTTCCATATATTCGAATATCATTGATTGAATCAATCTAGATAGTATAAAGAAAAGTTTATTTGTTTAATTTATTCTTAATAAATTATTATCATTAAATAATTACAAGTTCTAGGACACCATTCCTAACAATCTCCCACTTGTCCTAGACCTTTGGAGATTTGACTTGTAATTCCAGTCAAACTGGATGACTATCAACTACTTAACCATGGTAGTCATTTTAATACTTTATGTAACGTCCCGTTATTTTGTGATAAATTTTTTTATTTTATTTTATTTTAATTTAAGTAATTAAAGTTTGTTTATTTATCGATAAATTAGAATTTAGTAGTTTATTTCGATTTAAGTCATTTTAATCGCTTTATTTATTTAAATACGTTATAATGGTATTAATAATTATTAACGGGCCAATTAATAATTATTAATCACCATTGGAATAGTTTAAGATCATCGGGTTTCGATTTATAAGTCAAAAGTCATAAAAGGACGCAACCGTCATTTCTAAATTTCCTAAATATCAAACACTATTCACTCATCTTCTTTAAAATCACCATTGACTCAAATTTGACCAAAAGTTGCTCATTTTTCCTTCCTCCAAACCGTGAGCATCAAAGAGGAAAAGAGAAAATTCGATTTTCGTTCGTTTCTCGACGGATCGACTCGATCTTGGATAAATCGGAAAGCCCTCGAGTCAAGGATCCTTTTCCACCTAACAATCGTGCGTTTCTCTCAAGATCCAAGGAGTTCTCGGTAAGTTTCTCTTGAAACCCTAAGCTCCAAATAGCGTTTTAATGGAGTTTTCTTTGTTTTCCTTCGATTTCGTGTCGTGAAACTCGGTGTTTGTAAATACGGGAGTTGTTTTAAGTGTTTTTGGAAACAATCCCATAACCCTAAAACCGAGTTTCAGTCGAAACTCTTCCCCTTTGAAATTTACCTTTTTGGGTTTGATTATGGGTTATAAATTAGTGAAATATTGTTTATTTAAATTCAATTCGGGAAAGGGCTTAATGTTCAAAAATCCTAATTATCGATACCCATTGAAATCGGGAATATCGAATTTGCATAAAACCAACTCGAAATACTTTTAGATTGCCTAAAAGCCGGAAAACCAAACCCGAGACCCAATTTTCTTTATAGGGCCATGGGCCTCTTGGGGGGGGTTTGTCGAGTTTTTCGTTATTTTGAACGTTTAGTGTATGTTTGATCAATAGTTGATAAATTATTCATTGTGTGATACAATTTAATTGTAGGTGTTTTCGAACCGCTCGCTTGATCGCTCCTTCGGACTTAGGAGCAAAGTCATCTTTTATTTAAGATGAGAATAGTTAGGATTTAAAGTAATTATAGAAATCGAATAAGTGTGATGGTTTGTAGAATTTGAAACTAAGACTAGAATCCGAATCTAAGATTAGAGGGATGTGAGTTAGTGCCCTTAGGATTAGAAGTTAATTCTTTAAGTGAGAACTTAGGAGTTTTCGAGGAAACTATTGAATCTTAGAAGATTCTAAGTTAGATTCGTTTCGAAGCTTAGGTTGGATCATTGGAAGTTAAAAGATCCAACTTGTTTTTAGAACGGTTAATAGAACCTCGGATTATAGTGGAAGTTTAGAATCCTTGAAGGTTTAAGTTAATCGTTTAAGATAGGTTTTACTTTTATTATTGGTAGCGGAGTTCGATTGACATATCGTTCGTCCGAGATGCTTATCTATTTTACTTTATGTCTTTTACTATATATCTTTTACTTTATACCCCTTTTTCCTTATGCTTGCATCAACTACTTTAATTCCGCACTTTATTTATTTACTTTTACAAGGATATGCAAGCATATGCATATCATATTGCATCATACCATTCTCGCACCATTCATGAAAAAGAAACGAAAGTGAAAAAGAAATGAAAGTGAAAAAAGAAAAGAAAGTGAAAAAAGAAAAGAAAGTGAAAGAGAAAAGAAGGAAGAATGATGAACCCTACGTGGAGTTCACATCACCTTCAGAGAAAAGAAAGAATGTGAAAGAAAATGAGTTGAATGAGTATCCTACGGGATGTTCTCATTACTTCTAGATTCAAAAGGAGTGAATGGTATCCTACGGGATTGACGCATTACTTTTTCATACATAGGGAGTTGAATGGTATCCTGCAGGATGTACGCATTACTTCCTCATGCATAAGGCTGAATGGGATCCTATGGAATGTTCTCATTACCCTTCATTCACGCACAAAAGGGTAATTGCGAAGTCCTACGGGATGCTCTCATGCATTCATGTTTATGATAGATGAAAGAGAGAATCGAGAAGTTGTATGATGTATAAAGTATATTAACTTTTCTTACTTATGTCATAACATTGTTGATGGATGAGTATTGACTATGATTATTAGTAATATCATCCTTAGAAAGTACAAAACGAAATTACCTAGAGTTGGAGAACTTTAGGATTGATTGTGTCAGGTAAATTGGACACAAATCGGAATACGAGTTTGAGATCTATTCTTACTTTTTATTCTTATTATTCTCACTGGGCTTAAGTTGTTAGCTCATGATATTACAAAAATTTCAGGTAATGCCCTGGCAAGAGGTCGAGGGAGAGGAGGTGGTGTTGCATGATCAAGGGATGTTGACCTCGAGATGGACTCTTTTGTTGTAAAGTTTATGTAATTATTTTTGTGAATTTTTAAGACTTTGAGGATTTGTATGTTGTATTTAGCTCATAAGAGCTTATGGTTATGTTTTATGGTATTAAATCTTTGAACTCCTGATTGGGACTTAAAATTCCATGTGATTTTATTAGATTTGAAAAATTAGGATGTAAACAGGTTTTGGCTAGCCAATTTTCAAATAAAACCACGCCAATTTTTCTTAAAATAAAGACTTCCACTGTGTTTTCTAAAATAAATTTATTTAAAAGTGACGGGTCGTCACACATCATCTGAGATCAACAGCACCAGGTATTCCTAGACCTTTATCTTTAAACTCGCATTTTATTTCGATTTGGTAAAGGAGTGGTGAATCCTCTTTTACTAGTAACTTATCAAGTTATATTGACTATGATGCAGTTTGCCTCCTAGAAGGGGTGCTAGATGAGCTGGTGTGAGGGCGGCTGCTCCTGTGAGGGGTAGAGGCCGAGCCCGTACCCCTACACCTCCACCACCACCTCCACCTGTGATTCCTGTTATACCGCCACCTGTTCAGGGGCGAGGAGTTTACATCGTTGAGGATGTTTATCTTGAGTTATTACGGGATGCTGGTAGACCCGTTGCGCCTGTTATACCTCCAACGAGAGCAGCAGATATAGCAGTTGATCAGGTAGGGGTCACTGATGCTGCTAAGACTCTGAGGGAGTATAAATGATATGCACCTGCTGAGTTTGATGGTAGGTCTTTAGATGCATCTGTTGCAGAGTTATGGATTGATAGGGTTGAGAGAGCCTTCGAGTTTATTGAGTGTCCGGACCGGTTGAAGATCCACTGTGGCACGTATTCTCTTGTTGATGATGCTTTGTATTGGTGGAGAGGCATTCATAGATCACTTTCTCTTGCTATGGAGGTTACTTGGGAGGTATTTCGAGAGAAGTTTTATTAGAAATATTACTGACCCTGAAACAGGGTGATAGATCGGTGAAGGAGTACGAGCGAGAGTTTGATCGATTGTCTAGGTTTGCTCCTGGACAGATTGCCGACCCTCAGAGTAAGATGAAGAGGTTTTTGGTGGGATTGAGAGCCGAAGTTAGGGGTCATCTACGTACTTTACGTCCAACTACCTACGAGGAGACTTTAGAGTTTGCCATTTCTTTAGATTTGGCATCTGAAGAAAGAAAGGGCAAACTAACTGTTACAGGAGAGACTTCCTCTCAGAAGAGGAAGGCAGAGGATGACCATAATAGTCGAGTACCACTGCCTCAGCAAAAACAGCAGCAGCAGCAGTAGGCTCGGGGTGGAATCCAGTTTAGACAGCCGAGGGTATAGGAACGATCTCCTCACTTTTGCCAAAACTGTTCTAGTTATCATACTGGGATATGTACTCTACCACAGAGGTGTTATACTTGTGGCTAGGAGGGACATCTATCTAGACAGTGTAGGACTCGTCCGGCACCGCCACCATAGTATGGTTACCCGGGTCAGGGCATCCAGCAGAGACCATATCAGGCACCACCTGCTTTATATGCTCCTCTGGTTAGGGGCATAGGTCTGGACCAAGGCAGAGGTCAGTACAGGGGTAGAGGTCAGGGTGGACAGGCTCAGCAGTATAGACTTCCACCTGTTGTTCCACCGCCACAGATATTACCTCCACCACCGAGATTTCCTCCACCTGTTCAGCATCAGGCTCGAGTATTTGCCACCAAAGAGGAGGCCGAGGCTACAGGTACTGTAGTGACTGGTACTTTGACAGTTTAGGGCCATTCGGCTTTTGTTTTATTTGATTCTGGGGCTAGCCACTCTTTTATTTCTTCTGAGTTTGTTGAGTTGGCTACACTTGAGTCTGCACAGTTAGGTTTTGAGATGCGTGTTTCGACACCTGTGGGGAAGTTTGTTATTGCTAATAGTATGATTAGCACAGATGATTTGTGTTTTATGGGTTGTTGCTTGCATGCTACTTTGATTATCATGCCTATGTCTGATTTAGATGTGATTTTGGGTATGGATTGGCTATCAGCTAATCGTGCCACCATTGATTGTATTGAGAGAGTTGTTGATTTTATGGGTCCATGTGGGACCAGTTTACGTTTTCGTGGGACTAGTAGTCGAGTAGCACCCACTTTGATATCTATGTTAGAAGCCAGTATGCTTCTAAGTGATGGAGCCTTGGGCTATATAGCTAGTGTTGTTGACACTTCTGTACCAGAGGCTAGCTTGATTTCTGTGCCAGTAGTGAGGGATTTTGTTGATGTTTTCCCTGATGAGTTACCCAGTTTGCCACCGGTGAGACAGTTTGATTTTCAGATTGAGGTTGCTCCTGGGACAGCTTCATTGTCCAAAGCACCTTATCGTATGGCACCGACTGAGTTGAAAGAACTCCAGAGCCGGTTACAGGGACTTTAGACTTGGGGTTTATACGCCCGAGTGTTTCACCGTGGAGAGCTCCGGTGTTGTTTGTGAAGAAGAAGGATGGTTCTATGCATTTATGCATCGATTATAAAGAGTTGAACCGTGTTACGGTGAAGAACAAGTATCCTTTGCCCAGGATAGAAGACTTGTTTGATCAGTTGAGGGGAGCCACTATCTTTTCGAAGATAGATTTGAGATCTGGCTATCATCAGTTGAGGATTCGGGATGAGGATATTCCCAAGACTACATTCAGGACGCGTTATGGACATTACGAGTTTGTAGTTATGTCCTTTGGTTTGACCAACGCGCCTGGAGCTTTTATGGACCTTATGCACACGGTGTTCAGGAGGTTCATTGACTCTTTTGTGATTGTTTTTATTGATGATATCTTGGTTTATTCCAAGACAGAGGAGTTGCATGCTATGCACCTACGGGAAGTATTGACAGTACTACGAGATCAGAGATTGTATGCCAAGTTCTCCAAGTGTGAGTTTTGGCTGAGGGAAGTGGCATTTTTAGGCCATGTGGTATCGAGTAGAGGAGTATCTGTTGATCCCTCTAAGATTGAAGCAGTTACTAACTGGCCGAGACTGACTAGTGTGGCTGATATTCGTAGTTTTCTAGGACTTGCAAGCTATTATAGACGGTTTGTGCAAGATTTCACCAAAATTGCTTTAGCTTTGACACGTTTGACTCGGAAGGGAGTTGAGTTTGTATGGTCTGAGGATTGTGAGAGGAGCTTTGAGGAGCTGAAGAGGAGGCTTGTGACAGTACCTGTTCTAGTGTCGCCTGATAGATCTGATGGTCTGACTGTGTACACAGATGCTTCCCACAGAGGTTTGGGATGTGTGTTGATGCAACACGGGAAAGTTATAGCTTATGCTTCCTGTCAGTTGAAAGAGCATGAGAAGAAATATCTGACTCATGATTTAGAGTTGGCAGCTGTTGTTCATGCATTGAAGATGTGGAGACATTATTTGTACGGTGAGAAGATCTGGATATTTACTAACCATAAGAGTCTCAAATATTTCATCACTCAGAAGGAATTGAATATGAGACAACGAAGATGGTTATAGCTCGTTAAGGATTATGATTGTGACATTCAATATCATCCTGGGAGAGCCAATGTAGTGGCAGACGCACTCAGTAGGAAGTCTTCTCATTCATCAGCTTTGTCAGCCATACCTTTGAGATTGAAGGGGGATATGGAACGAGTTGAGATAGCATTTCTGACTGCCGAGGTCACTGTGAGTCTGGCTAGTTTAATAGTGGGATCTACTTTGAGGCAGAGGATGATTGATGCACAGAGAGATGAGATTCATCTGCAGGCCGGTTTTAGAGAGGCTGAGTCAGATATTCCTAGCCATTTTACCTTCTCTACAGACAGTGCTCTGATGTATCGTAAGAGGCTATGTGTGCCTTTAGGATCGACTTTTAGAAGGGAACTGTTGGAGGAGGCTCACAGTTCTATCTTCTCTATTCATCCAGGTAGTACGAAAATGTACAGGGACCTGAGAGAGCATTATTGGTGGCCTGGGATGAAGCTTGAGATTGCGGACTTTGTTAGTAGATGCTTGACTTGTCAGTAAGTCAAGGCTTTGAGGAAGAGTCCATCGGGTTTTCTTAACCCTCTGGGTGTGCCAGAATGGAAATGGGAGGAGATTTTCATAGACTTTATCAGTGGTTTGCCGAGGACATCAAAGGGTTACGATACCATTTGGGTGATTGTAGACCGCTTGGCAAAGACTACACACTTTTTACCTGGGAGGATCACCTACCCAGTGGAGACATGGGCACAGTTGTATTTACAGGAGATTGTTAGATTACATGGTGTGCCTGTGAGGATCGTATCAGATCAAGACACTCGTTTTGTCTCGAAGTTTTGGCAGAGTTTGCATTCAGCCATGGGTACTGGCTTGGATTTTAGCACGGCTTTTCACCCCTAGACAAATGGTCAGACCGAGAGAGTTAACCAGATTCTGGAGGATATGTTGAGAGCTTGTGTTCTTGATTTTGGAGGTAGTTGGGATTCTCAATTGTACTTGGTAGAGTTTGCTTATAATAACAGCTACCAGGTTACTATTGAGATGGCACCATTTGAGGCACTTTATGGTAGAAAGTGTCGATCTCCAGCTCACTGGGATGAGGTTAGGGAGTGAAGACTTTTGGGACCCGAGTTGTTACAGTTGACTAGTCAGTCGATTGACTTGATTAGAGAGAGGATGAGGGTTGCCCAGAGTCGACAGAAGAGTTATGCAGACAAACGACGTAGTCCACTTGAGTTTTCAGTGGGGGACCACGTGTTTGTGAAGGTAGCACCTATGAAAGGTGTTATGAGATTTGGGAAGAAAGGTAAGCTGAGCCCTAGGTTCATTGGCCCTTTCGAGGTACTTGATCAGGTAGGAGCAGTAGCTTACAGGTTGGCTTTACCACCTTCTTTATCGACTGTTCATAATGTATTCCATGTATCTATGCTTCGGAAGTACATGGCGGATCCTTCTCATGTGATCGATCACGAACCAATCGTTTTGGATGCTAGTATGTCTTATGAGGAGACACCAGTTAAGATTCAAGCATTCGAGAAAAAGGTGTTGAGAAACAAGACTATTCGCTTGGTTAAGGTCTTTTGGAGGAACCAAGTGTCTGAAGAAGCTACGTGGGAACGTGAGGATGATATGCGGGCAAAGTATCCTCACCTTTTCACTTAGTAAGTTTACTTTTCGGGGACGAAAAGCCCTTTTTAGGAGGGTTGACTGTAACGTCTCGTTATTTTGTGATAAAATTTTTTTTTAATTATTTTATTTTAATTTAAGTAATTAAAGTTTGTTTATTTATCGGTAAATTAGAATTTAGTAGTTTATTTCGATTTAAGTCATTTTAATGGCTTTATTTATTTAAATACGTTATAATGGTATTAATAATTATTAACGGGCCAATTAATAATTATTAATCACCATTGGGATAGTTTAAGATCATCGGGTTTCGATTTATAAGTCAAAAGTCATAAAAGGACGCAACCGTCATTTCCAAATTTTCTAAATATCAAACACTATTCACTCATCTTCTTTAAAATCACCATTGACTCAAATTTGACCAAAAGTTGCTCATTTTTCCTTCCTCCAAACCGTGAGAATCAAAGAGGAAAAGAGAAAATTCGATTTTCATTCGTTTCTCGATGGATCGACTCGATCTTGGATAAATCGGAAAGCCCTCGAGTCAGGGATCCTTTTCCACCTAACCATCGTGCGTTTCTCTCGAGATCCAAGGAGTTCTCGGTAAGTTTCTCTTGAAACCCTAAGCTCCAAATAGTGTTTTAATGGAGTTTTCTTTGTTTCCTTTTGATTTCTTGCCATGAAACTCGGTGTTTGCAAATACGGGAGTAGTTTTAAGAGTTTTTGGAAACTTTCCCATAACCCTAAAACCGAATTTCAGTCAAAACCCTTCCCGTTTGAAATTTACCCTTTTGGGTTTAATTATGGGTTATAAATTAGTGAAATATTGTTTATTGAAATTCAATTCGGGAAAGGGCATAATATTCGAAAACCCTAATTATCGATACCCATTGAAATCGGGAATATCGAATTTGCTTAAAACCAACTCGAAACACTTTTAAATTGCCTAAAAGCCGGAAAACCAAACTCGAGGCCCATTTTCTTTGAGGGGGCCGAGAGCCTCTTTGGGAGGGTTGTTGAGTTTTTCGTCATTTTTAAAGTTTAGTTGATGTTTGATCAATAGTTGGTAAATAATTGATTGTGTGATATAATTCAATTGTAGGTGTTTTCGAACCGTTTGATTGATCGCTCTTCCTGACTTAGGAGCGAAGTCAACTTTCTTGAAGGTGAGAATAGTTAGAATTTAAAGTAACTATAGAAAGCAAATAAGTATAATGGTTTGTAGAATTGAAACTAAGACTAGAATCCGAATCTAAGATTAGAGGGATGTGAGTTAGTGCCCTTGGGATTAGAAGTGAATCCTTTAAGTGAGAACTTAGGAGTTCTCGAGGAAAGTATTGAATCTTAGAAGATTCTAAGTTAGATTCGTTTTGAAGCTTAGGTTGGATCATTGGAGGTTAAATGATCCAAACTTGTATGTAGAACGATTAATAGAACCTCGGATTATTGGAAGTTTAGAATCTTGGAAGGTATAGGTTAATCGTTTAAGATAGGTGTTACTTTTATTATTGTTAGCGGAATTCGATTGACATATCGTTCGTCCGGAGTTTCCGATTTATTTACTTTATGTGTTTTACTTTATGCCTTTTACCTTATGTGTGTATCGGCTACTTTAATTCCGCACTTTATTTATTTACTCCAAAACATATCATATTGCATCATAACATCTCGCATCATGGAAAAAAAGTGAGAATGAGAAAGATATGAATGGGAGAATGATGGGTCCTACGGGATAGAACACATTATCTGCATAGAAAAAGAAGAGAGAATGAGAATGATGTGAATGGGAGAATGATGGATCCTACGGGATAGACCACATTACCTTCACAGAAAGAAAAGAGAAAGTGAGAAAGAAAAGGAGGGAGAACGATGGATCCTACGGGATAGACCACGTTACCTTCTTCATGCATAGGGCGTATGCGAATCCTATGGGATGCTCTCATGCATTCATGCTTATGATCGATGAGAAAGAGAATCGAGAAGTTATATTATATGCAAAGTTATTTATTTTTCTTATTTTATGTTATAACAAGTTAATTGGATGAGGATTGACTACGAGAGTTAGTAATATCATCTTTTGGAAAGTTTAGAATGAATTACCTAGAGTTTGGAGGACTTTAGGAGTAAATTGTGTCAGATTAATTGGACAGAAATCGAAATGCGAGTTTGAGGTTTATCTTTACTTTTTATTCTTATTATTCTCACTGGGCTTAGTTTGTTAGCTCATGATATTACAACCAATTTCAGGTAATGCCCTGGCTAGAGGTCGAGGGAGAGGAGGTGGTGCTGCGTGATCGAGGGATGATGACCACGAGATGGACTCAGTGTTGTAAAGTCTATGTATATATTTTTGGTGAACTTTAAAGACTTTGAAGATTTGTACTTTGTATTTAGCTCATAAGAGCTTATAGATGTTGTTTTCTGATATTACATCTTTGAACTCCTGATTGGGACTTAAAGTTCCATGTGATTTTATTAGATTTGAAAATTAGGATTTAAACAATTTTTGGCTAGCCAACTTTCAAACAAAACCACGCCAATTTTCTTAAAATAAAAACTTCCGTTATGTTTTCTAATTTAAATCTATTTAAAAGTGTCGGGTCGTCACACTTTATCAGGAACGTTTTCATCTGTTTAGTATGTATTTCTTTTGTGTGATGTTAGTTTCATTAAGTGTAATTGATTCAATATTTTATCGCCATAAAATAAACTCTATTAACTATTGATTTGAAACCAACATGTTTAACCACCTTTCATTTACCAACAACTTAGCAATTACGCGAACTTAGAGTTTAGCTAGTAAAAACTCATTTTACTTATACTTAACTCATTTAATGATTAATTCGCAATGGTCTTTTGTCGAATTCTTACATGGAAGTAAATCCATGTTCGAATTTGATCTTGTGCATCTCATAAAATCTCGCATTTTATCTATGTGCACTAACATACTATTTGTAAATTTTATTTTAGTCACATTAGTTCTAGGATTCTCGAAATTCTTAAGCTCCCACTACAAAGTAATTCTCCATTACTTTCATTTGTTCAATGATTATAATTCTATACTTCTTATTATTTTCAAAATAATGTATAAGTATAAGTGACCCTTTTCAACTCAACTATTGAAAATTCATGTCATTTTTATTTCACTTATTATGAACTTTATTCATTGATTTTGAAGTCAATGAGTTTCACTTGGACTTCTAAAAGTCCCTTTGGTTCGTACTATGACGCTCCCACTCAAATAAAGTTCTACAAGTAGTTTAACCATTTAAACTTTTAAATAACTACTTGTTTTATTGTGAAATAAAATCATTGTAATTCTTTTCTATCTTAAGTAAGGTTTAAAGTTTTCAGTATCACTGATTTACTGAACTTATCTTTAATAATTTGTGAATTCAATTATCCACTATTTATTGCTTTTAGATTTCAATTTTATTTATTCCATATCAGTTAGAACTCCTTTAAAATGTCCTTTTAAATAACTGAATATTTGGAATATAAGAAATCAATTTAATGTTTACTTATCACTTAAGTTCTAACATCTAAATGTCCAACTTTAGTGATTTTTAAGTGTAATTATCTTTGATAAATCAAAGATACTTGATTTTACTTATTTCTATAAGTTTGTGGATTAATATGGTTATCATCTCAAACTTTGAGAACCATCTTTAAGAAATTAATCCTTCCAACTTATTTAAGTAAATTTAGACTTAAGTTATTAAACATTTTAAACCTTATAATTTAGATATTTCGGAGTTTAGAATTTAGTTTTAGAATTTATTTGTTTTATACTAAGTATTTTGAATAACCATCCAATCACGCTTTGGAACTTTGTAATATAATTGTAAAGGAATATCTACCTAAATAACTCTTATTTAAAATATTCCCAAACTTGGTTCATACGAAATGAGAATCAATAGTAATTACATGTTTCAAAATAAATAAATAAATTGATAACTAAACTAAATTAGAAAATGTGACGACCCGTCACTTTTAAATAAATTAAAATCAGAGAAAACAGCGGAAGTCTTTTATTTTAAGAAAATTTTGCGTGGTTTTGTTTGAAAGTTGGCATGCCGAAAACCTGTTTACATCCTAATTTTCAAATCTAATAAAATCACATGGAACATTAAGTTCCAATCAGTAGTTCTGTGACGACCCGTCACTTTTAAATAATTTAAATCAGAGAAAACAGCGGAAGTCTTTTATTTTAAGAAAATTTGGCGTGGTTATGTTTGAAAATTTGCTGGCCAAAAACCTGTTTACATCTTAATTTCAAAATCTAAAATACACAAGGAACATTAAGTTCCTATCCAGGAGTTCAAAATGATTATAATCATAAATCAACGACAATAAGCTCTTATGAGCTAATTACAAAGTACAAATCATCAAAATGATATAAAGTTCACAAAACCATGTACATGGATTTTACATAACACATAGTCCATCTCGATCATCATCATCCTCTCGATCAAGCGCGCACCAGCTCCTCTTCCACGATCCCAAACATTACCTGAAATGTTTGTAATATCATGAGCTAACAACTTAAGCCCAGTGAGAATAATAAGAATAAAAAGTAAGAATAGACATCAAACTCGCATTTCGATTTGTGTCCAAGAATATACTTACTCTTTGCTATCCATCCGTTCAAAGAGTTTATAACGAAGTGTTCCACTTTTACATACCAATTCTTCAATATAATTGTGGAACTACATTCCAATATTTCTGATATGGTTTCATAAATGCATATAGCATTTATATCTCATTTTTCATATATACCTTATACTATATACAAGGTTTACTTTAAATTCTTATTCTCCCAAAGGATGATATTAATTAGCACACTTAGTCTAATTGTTCATCCATAAACTTGTTATGACATAAAGTAATAAAAGTAAATGACTTTGCATAGAATATAACATCTCAATTCTTTATATCATCAATCATATGCAATGTAGGGCTCGCATATACCCTTATGCATGAATGAAGTAATGCGTCAATCCCATAGGATACCATTCACTTCTTTTTCATCAAGAGTAATGAGCAAATCTCGTAGGATCCCATTCGTCTCTTTTCATCTAGAGTAATGAGCAAATCCCGTAGGATCCCATTCGTCTCTTTTCATTTAGAGTAATGAGCAAATCCCGTAGGGTCCCATTCATCTCTTTTCATTTAGAGTAATGAGCAAATCCCGTAGGATCCCATTCATCTCTTTTCATTTAGAGTAATGAGCAAATCCCGTAGGGTCCCATTCGTCTCTTTTCCTTTAGAGTAATGAGCAAATCCCGTAGGGTCCCATTCGTCTCTTTTCATTTAGAGTAATGAGCAAATCCCGTAGGGTCCAAATCTCTGATTTCCTACAATTCAACAACCGAGCAAATACACCTACAATTCACCGATTGTACAACATATTACAATTCATAACTAATATGCGAAAAAATGTGCAATTTCGGGTGAATAGTGATTTTGGATGAATAGTGTCTCGGGTGAATAGTGTTTTTCGAAAATCCGGGCTCAAAATCGTCATTTTTCATGATAGAAATTCATGATTTCAACTTCAAATCTTATTTATAATAAAAAACGAACAAAACCACCTAAAAAGTTTTGAAAACTTACTTTTTGGGACTTCCCTTAGGGAATGAGAAACTTCGAAAAGCTAGGTTCGATAGGTAGCCCTCGTCCCTATCAATCAAACGGAACCGAAAACAAGCCGATCCATCGAGTAACGGATGAGAAATGAAGAAAAATAAAAACCCATCCATGGAGAAATAAGGCCTACGGCCATGGAGAAGGAAAGGAAGAGAAAGATGAAGGCAAATAGTCAAATGGTGATATTTAAAGAATAAATGAATAGTAATTTTAGATATTTTAAGAAATTGGAAATGACGGTTGCGTCCTTTTATGACTTTTGACTTCTAAATCGAAACCCGATGCTCTTAAATAAATCTAAAGGTGATTAATAATTATTAATTGGCCTATTAATAATTATTAATGTCACTGAAACGAATTTAGAGCATTAAAACGATTAAAACGAATTTCGGTCGAAATTAACTACTAAAATCGAAATTACAAAATAATAATTAAACTAAATACTTAAATTGAAATAAATAAATAAAATAAATAAATAAAAATTCACTTCAAAATAACGGGACGTTACAAGTTCAAGATGTAATATCATAAAAACAACGATAAAAAGCTCTTATGAGCTAAATACAAAGTATAATTCACAAATCCTTTAAAGTTCTCAAAAGTAAAATTCATAAACTTTACAACAAAATAGTCCATCTCGAGGTCAGCATCCCTCGATCACGCAGCACCACCTCCTCTCCCTCTACCTCTTACAGGGCATTACCTGAAATTTTGTAATATCATGAGCTAACGAACTAAGCCCAGTGAGAATAATAAGCATAAAAAGTAAAGAATTACCTCAAACTCGTATTCTGATTTGTGTCCAATTAATCTGACACAATTCACTCCTAAAGTTCTCTAAACTCTAGGTAATTTCGTTTTACTTTCTAAGGATGACATTACTAATAATCATAGTCAATACTCATCCATCAACATTGTTATGACATAAGTAAGAAAAGTAAAATATACTTTGTACAAAATAAAACATCTTGATTCTCCCTTTTATATATCATAAACATGAATGCATGAGAGCATCCCGTAGGACTTCGCAATTGCCCTTTTGTGCGTGAATGAAGGGTAATGAGAACATCCCGTAGGATCCCATTCAGCCTTATGCATGAGGAAGTAATGTGACAATCCTGCAGGATACCATTCAACTCCCTATGTATGAAGAAGTAATGCGTCAATCCCGTAGGATACCATTCACTCCTTTTTCATCAAGAGTAATGAGCAAATCCCGTAGGATCCCATTCGTCTCTTTTTCACTTAGAGTAATGAGCAAATCCCGTAGGATCCCATTCGTCTCTTTTTCATTTCTCATTCTTTCTTTTCTCTGAAGGTGATGTGAACTCCACGTAGGGTTCATCATTCTTCCTTCTTTTCTCTTTCACTTTCTTTTCCTTTTCACTTTCATTTCTTTTTCACTTTCATTTCTTTTTCATCGAAGGTGATGTGAACTCCACGTAGGTTCATCATTCTTCCTTCTTTTCTCTTTCACTTTCTTTTCTTTTTCACTTTCATTTCTTTTTCACTTTCATTTCTTTTTCACTTTCATTTCTTTTTCATGAATGGTGCGAGAATGGTATGATGCAATATGATAGTCATATGCTTGCATATCCTTGTAAAAGTAAATAAATAAAGTATAGAATTAAAATAGTTGATGCAAGCATAAAGTAAAGGGGCATAAAGTAAAAGATATAAAGTAAATGACATAAAGTAAAATAGATAAGCACCTCGGACGAACGATATATAAATCGAACTCCGCTAACAATAATAAAAGTAGAATCATAAATCAAACGATTAACCTATACCTTCAAGGATTCTAAACTTCCAATATAATCCGAGGTTCTAAAAACAAGTTGGATCTTTTAACTTCCAATAGTCCAATCTTAGTTTCGAAACGAATCTAACTTAGAATCTTCTAAGATTCAACACTTTCCTCAAGAACTCCTAAGTTCTCACTTAAAGGATTAACCTCTAATCCTAAGGGCACTAACTCACATCCCTCTAATCTTAGATTCGAATTCTAGTCTTAGTTTCAATTCTACAAACGATCACACTCATTTGCTTTCTATAGTTACTTTAAATACTAACTATTCTCACCTTAAAGAAAGTTAGCTACGCTCCTAAAGAGCGATCAAACAAGCGGTTCAAAAACACTTACAAATGAATTATATCACAAAATCAATAATTTTACCAAATATCGATCAAATAACAACCTAACATACAAAACGACGAAAAACTCAACAACCCTCCCACAAGAGGCCCACGGCCCTAACAATGAAAATGGGCTTCGGGTTTGGTTTTCCGGCTTTTAGGCAATCTAAAAGTGTTTCGAGTTGGTTTTAAGCAAATTCGATATTCCCGATTTCAATGGGTATCGATAAATAGTGTTTTTGAACATTATGCCCTTTCCCGAATTGAATTTAAATAAACAATATTTCATTAAATTCTAACCCATAATTAAACCCAAAAAGGTAAATTTCAAACGGAAAGGGTTTCGACTGAAACTCGGTTTTAGGGTTAAGGGATTGTTTCCAAAAACACTTAAAACAACTCCCGTATTTACAAACACCGAGTTCTACAACACGAAATCGAAGAAAATCAAAGAAAACTCCATTAAAACACTACTTGGAGCTTAGGGTTTGAAACTTTACTTACCGAGAACTCCTAGGATCTCGAGAGAAACGGGCAAAAGCTAGGTGGAAAATGATCCTTGACTCGAGGGCTTTCCGATTTATCCAAGATCGAGTCGATCCGTAGAGAAAGAAGAAAACCCGAAAAATTCTCCCCCCACTTTGAGCCCCACGGTTTTGAGGAGGAAATTGGAGATGATTTTGGTCAAAAAGATGAGTCAAGGCAATTTAAAGAAGATGAAGTGAATAGTGTTTAGATATTTAGGAAATTTGGAAATGACGGTTATGTCCTTTTATGACTTTTGGCTTAAAAACGAATCCCGAACTTCTTAAGCTATCCCAATGGTGATTAATAATTATTAATTGGCCCGTTAATAATTATTAATACCATTAAAATGTAAATAAACTAAAAAGGTCAAATAAAAGATTAAAACCGAAATAAACTGCAAAATTCTAATTTACCGATAAATAAATAAACTTTAATTACTTAAATTAAAATAAAATAAATAAATTTTTTTTATCACAAAATAACGGGACGTTACAGAAAACAATGGTTTTTAGGAAAAAGAATATTTTCTTCCCTTTTAGACTATTGTAAAATCGGTTTCGAGGAAAATAGAAAGAAGAAAAGTTTTCAATTTTGAAAATTGAAATTAGAAGCTTTTGAATGAATAACCAAGACGTTTGTATTTATACGCAAAACAGTTTTCCAATTGAATTTAGGAAATACTATCAAAATAAATACAAGATAAATTCCAAGAATAAAATCAAATTTTATTTCTTATTTATCTTACGTGCCGATTTTATGTGCATAAAATCAATAATTCAACAATAAGAAAAACTAATTTTTTCTTTGTTTAATTTGTCTTTGGTTAGACATTCTTTTATATATTTATTTTAGAAAAAATAATTCAACAATTATTTCCTAAAATATCATATATGTGTCAATTTTGGTATATAAATTATTCAAATAATTTGAACCAAAATCTATTGAATTCATTAATTCAATTATAGATTCTTCCTTATTAATAAATCTTATTTATTAACTCTTGATATTTATTTAAATAAATCAATTATTCAAATAAAATATCATATTCCGATTTTTTATTTTATTATTAATAAATATTTATTATTTCCTATTTAAATAATCGAAATTATTTGAATTAATAATAAATATGTTATTTACTATTATCCTTTTAAATAATCGCTATTATTTAAAATTAATAATAAATGTTTAATTATTAATTTACATTTAGGTAAACACATTACCTAAATAATTGATAATTATTTATTAATAATATTTTATTATTAATTACCATTTAAATAAACACATTATTTAAATAATTAATAACAATGATATTAATTTCCATTTAAATAAACTCATTATTTAAATAATTAATATTGTCTATTTATTTAAGTAAACTGCTTTACTTAATTTATTCATTTCATTTTTCTAAGAAACATAGTTTCATCATTCAGTTTGTTTTTTCCAAGTATAGTGACTAAAACAGATGCTACATTATTGAAATTTAAATAAACTTTATCTTAATAATCTAACATGCATTCAACATTCAAATACTTAAAGTTTTGACTTATAATTAAATATGATGCATGAATGCGAACATATTAATGAACAGAAAAGCCCTAAAACATGTTACTATGTCACGATATTTTAATGATACCAGTGAAGTGCCGTCGAATGATAGATAAGTTACCATCATTAAAAGGAGATGCCACTCGTACAATTGACAACTCCAGAATAACTCATATTCCTATGTAATTGTTTACCGTGTATTTGGTCAAGAATTTCGATAACAAACTTTATCAAATTTCTTTTTAAGTGTAACCCACCAATTTAGTCTTTTAAATAAAAATTGAAGAGTGTCTACGAAGTGTAGATTCTGCGATGACCCGTCACTTTTTAAATAAATTAAATCAGAGAAAACAGCGGAAGTCTTTTATTTTAAAAAAATTTGCGTGGTTTTGTTTAAAAATTGGCATGCCAAAAACCTGTTTACATCCTAATTTTTCAAATCTAATAAAATCACATGGACTTTAAGTCCCAATCAGGAGTTCAAATATTTCATATCATAAAACCACATCAAAAGCTCTTATGAGCTAATACAACATCAAAGTCTTTGAAATTCACAAAAAAAAATAATTACATATACTTTACAACAACGAGTCCATCTCGAGGTCAACATCCCTCGATCACGCAGCACCATCTCCCCTTCCACGGCCTCTAACCAGGGCATTACCTTAAGGAAAGTGAGCTTCGCTCCTAAGTCCGAAGGAGCGATCAATCAAGCGGTTCGAAAATATCTTAGAGAGCTGGAAACGTTCCAAGAGTGGAATGGGTAGAAAGGTCTCGGCGAGAGCTTTCCAATGCATCCAAAATCACGCAAAACGGCCAAGAAACGAAGCCGGGGTGACACTTTCTTCCTCTTCTCTTTTCTTCCCTTTGTTGCTCGGGTTTGGAGAAGAAATGGATGAAGAAGATGAAGTTTTTTGGTCAATGGAAGTCAAAGAAGATATTAATAAGAGGTGAATAGTGTTTGGATATTTTTTTAAGAAATTAGAAATGACGGTTGCGTCCTTTTATGACTTTTGACTTCAAAAACGAAACCTGATGATCTTAAACTATCCCAATGGTGATTACTAATTATTATTTGCCCCGTTAATAATTATTAATACCATTAAAACGAAATTAAGCTAAAAAGGTAATTAAAAGAACTCAAACCGAAATAAACTACTAAATTCTAATTTACCGATAAATAAATAAACTTTAATTACTTAAATTAAATAAAATAAATAAAAGTTTTTTTGTTATCACAAAATAACGGGACGTTACAGTCTACCCTCCTTAAAAGACTTTTCGTCCTCGAAAAGTGCATTCACTAAGTGAATAAAGCGAGGGTGCTTTGACTGTATCTCATCCTCACGTTCCCACGTTACTTCCTATGACACTTGGTTCTTTCAAAGAACCTTAACCAAGTGAATTCCTTTTTATTTCTCATCACTTTTGTTCGAATGCTCTTATCTTAACTGGTGTCTTCTCATAAGACTTATTAGCATTCAAAACTACCAGTTCATAATCAATATCTGACATATGCATAACAATCAAAGTAAAATGTGAGCATCAACTCATAATACATATGTCATAAGTGCCATACGCACTATCACAATAATACACTTCCCCACTGGGGTAAAAGCATATATGATATGAATTATGTAGCCTTGCATTTGAGGAATTCAAGCTTCATTCAAGACAACTCAAGCTTCATTCAAGGGAACTTAAGGCAACTCCAAGACAAGCATTAATGACCATTTACAAGCTTCAATTAGAGTTAAATATCAGTTTCAAATGTAATAATTCATTTTAAGTTACAAATTAAAATGGTGGCTGAATGTAACTTAAGTTTTTGCATTTAATTCGTAGGTTACATGCTAGGGACTTAATTGGGCTGATAGAGGATCATTATGAACGAAATTTACATGTATTTTATGCCTATAAATAGGCTTTGTTTTAGCTATTGTAAAGCAGATTTGAATGATGAATGAAATGTAGCATTTTTATGCACATGGAGAGCCTTGAGCCTCAACCCTTTGTAATCTTGCTTTAGATTACATGTTTAGAAACATTCAAGAGGGGAGTGATCAACCAACTTGTGGAGTGTTTCGAGTCATGAGATGATGGAACGTAAAAGTTTGTCCGTTTCATGATTTTTAGATCACACAAGGCAATCTGTTTTCTAGCCTTTCCTTGGGGTTGTTTCAAATGGCATATGTGGGTTCTTTGGTTGTGATCTTTTTGGGTCCTTAGTTAAGTTTAAGGGTTCTTAAAGCATTTCAAAAGGGTTTTCGTATCATTTGGTATCAGAGCATCGGTTACGATTTTGTGGCCGATATTTAGAACAGGTTTTATCCAATCTATCCTTTTCTATTCTTGTTGTTTTCAATTCTGTCCAAACTTTTTGTTTCTGTCCAAGCTTGAATTTTTCTTCATCTTTTCATTCTGATCTTGTTTCCATCTTGAAGATCACATTCCGATCTTGAAAATAAAAAAAAAAAACAGAGAGAGTGAGAAAGAAAAAGCTTTGCATTTGAGAGCATTTCCAGAATTGTGTTCATCCATTGTTCTTGAGTTGTTCTTGCTTTATTTCGTGTTTTATCTTTGTAATCTGATTAGATCTGAGATATATGAGTTCATATATCAGTTACCATTGAAAAATATCAGTTACACATTGATTTTCACGGATTTTAAGTCCTAAAAACGTTTGAAATTCAAATTTGCCAAAACTGCCCATTTTTGTAACTACCGCATTTATTGCTTCTGTTTACTGTCCAAACCGTGTCATAAATTCCGAATTTGGTTATTTGTTCTGAATATAAAAGTTTCATCTGACAGTTATCTTTCAATAATCAGAAGGTCACATTGTCCAAATCATAACTGAAGTCATTCAATTCGGGGATTTGTTTTCGGTGCGCAGGATTATCCAAAATTCCAGCACTTTGGTTTATGCACTTAAGAGTTATCAATTCTTATAAAATTTTTGAAATTGGTCTTTTGAAAGCTCTTCATTACTGTTATATTTACATATATATGAGCTGGTTCTTAAAAAGTCTTAGCCAATCTTCAATAATTTTGAGTGCAAACACGAGTGGAACAAAGAGAGTTGTAAAAGGTGAGGGAGTGCTTGTAAGGTCCAATTTATTTTTTTCTCTCTAACATTCTTTTGTAGCAACACTTTTTGATTCGAGGACGAATCATTTTGAAGAATGGGGGAATGATATGAATTATGTAGCCATGCATTTAAGGAATTCAAGCTTAAAGAGTACATGCATTGATGACAACTCAAGTTGCATTAAATGCACTCAAGATGTATTTATGACAACTCAAGCTTCAAGTGTAGTAGCATTGATGACAACTCTAGATGCATTTATGACAACTCAAAGCTTCATTCAAGGGAACTCAAAGCAATATCAAGACAAGATTTAATGAAGATTTAAAAGCTTAATTTAGAGTTCAAATATCGGTTTCAATTGTAATAGTTGTATTTTAAGTTACAAATTAAATGGTGGTAGATGTAACTTAAGCTTTTACTTTAAATTCGTAGGTTACATGCTAGGGACTTAATTGGGCTGTTATGGGAGCATTATGAACGAAATTTACATGTAATTTAAGCCTATAAATAGGCCATGTATCAGCCAATGTAGAGGAGACTGGTAAGATTTGAATGATGAATGAAATGTAGCATTTTTATGCACATGGAGAGCCTTGAGCCTCAACCCTTTGTAATCTTGCTTTAGATTACATGTTTAGAAACATTCAAGAGGGGAGTGATCAACCAACTTGTGGAGTGTTTCGAGTCATGAGATGATGGAACGTAAAAGTTTGTCCGTTTCATGATTTTTAGATCACATAGGGCAATCTGTTTCTAGCCTTTCCTTATGGTTGAAATCGAATAGTTAGGGAGGGTTTGAATTCATGCTTCAAGGGTTCATGCTAAGTATAATAGCATCGGGTGTTTGAACTTGACATTTGAGTTTGCCTTATCATTTGGTATCAGAGCATCGGTTACGATTTTGTGGCGATCTCTAGAACAGATTTTATCCAATCTATCCTTTTCTATTCTTGTTGTTTTCAATTCTGTCCTATCTTTTCATTTTTTTCCAAGCATGAATTTGTCTTCATCTTTTCATTCTGATCTTGTTTCTATCTTAAAGATCACTTTCTGATCTAAAAAAAAGACTTAGCATTCAAGACCACCTGTTTGTTCATCTTGCGTTCTTCTTGCAATTTCTTGTGGTTTTCTGAGTTTGATCTTTGAAATTCGTGTATTTCTGATTGTAATGTGTTATTATGTCAGTTATATATCATAATCCATCAGTTACACCTTCCTTTGCACGAATTTAAAGTCCCAAAAACGGCTAAATTAAAAGTGTTTCAAAAACTGCCCATTTTTGTAACTGCTGCATTTAATGCTTCTGTTTACTGTCCAAACCGTATCATAAATTCCGAATTTGGTTATTTGTCCTGAATATAAACGTTTCATATGAATGTTATCTTTCAATGTTCAGAAGGTCACTTTGTTCAAATCATAACGGAAGTCATTCAATTCGGGGATTTGTTTTCTGTGCGCAGGGTTATCCTAAATTCCAGCACTTTGGTTTATGCACTTAAGTGTTATCAATTATGATCAAATTTTTGAAATTGGTCTTTTGTAAGCTCTTCATTACTGTTATATTTACATATATATGAGCTGGTTCTTAAAAAGTCTTAGCCAATCTTCAATAATTTTGAGTGCAAACACGAGTGGAACAAAAAGAGTTGTAAAAAGCGAGGGAGTGCTTGTAAGGTCCATTTTTTTTTCTCTCTCTAGCTTTCTTATGCAGCAACACTTTTTGATTCGAGGATGAATCATTTTGAAGAATGGGGGAATGATATGAATTATGTAGCCTTGCATTTGAGGAATTCAAGCTTCATTCAAGACAACTCAAGCTTCATTCAAGGGAACTTAAGGCAACTCCAAGACAAGCATTAATGACCATTTACAAGCTTCAATTAGAGTTAAATATCAGTTTCAAATGTAATAATTCAAACACCCAATGCTATTATACTTAGCATGAACCCTTGAAGCATGAATTCAAACCCTCCCTAACTATTCGATTTCAACCATAAGGAAAGGCTAGAAACAGATTGCCCTATGTGATCTAAAAATCATGAAACGGACAAACTTTTACGTTCCATCATCTCATGACTCGAAACACTCCACAAGTTGGTTGATCACTCCCCTCTTGAATGTTTCTAAACATGTAATCTAAAGCAAGATTACAAAGGGTTGAGGCTCAAGGCTCTCCATGTGCATAAAAATGCTACATTTCATTCATCATTCAAATCGTACCAGTCTCCTCTACATTGGCTGATACATGGCCTATTTATAGGCTTAAATTACATGTAAATTTCGTTCATAATGCTCCCATAACAGCCCAATTAAGTCCCTAGCATGTAACCTACGAATTTAAAGTAAAAGCTTAAGTTACATCTACCACCATTTAATTTGTAACTTAAAATACAACTATTACAATTGAAACTGATATTTGAACTCTAAATTAAGCTTTTAAATCTTCATTAAATCTTGTCTTGATATTGCTTTGAGTTCCCTTGAATGAAGCTTTGAGTTGTCATAAATGGATCTAGAGTTGTCATCAATGCTACTACACTTGAAGCTTGAGTTGTCATAAATACATCTTGAGTGCATTTAATGCAACTTGAGTTGTCATCAATGCATGTACTCTTTAAGCTTGAATTCCTTAAATGCATGGCTACATAATTCATATCAATATATCTCGAAACTCAACAGTCTCGACTCAAAAGCTGCCAACTCATCATAACAAGATAAAATAAAAGAGTGGCTAGCTCCAGAATTAAACAAAATAAAAGCCAAACGGCCTGAAAATAATAAAGTATAAATCACTACCATACTGGTAGCTTTTCCTGATAATCTTGACTTTGCTACTATGTTGTGATGATTGTATCTTATACACCCTATAAAAGTGGCGTTAATCCAAGTTTGATCACAACATAGCATCTTGATGAAAGTGTGCATCTCCCTTATGGAAACTGGCACAACTATTGTAGTAAGGATGATCCTATCCTTGTTGAGCTCCACCTCGAACCAGTTGTTGTTGACGTTGCTGTTGTTGATGTTGATGTTGTGGTTGTTGATGTTGTTGCTGCTGCCGTTGTTGCTTCTGCGGTATCCCTTGACTGGCATCGTCATCTTCTGTCTTCTGCTCCTGAGAGGAAATTGGTCTGTGGTAGCTAGTTTTCTTTTCCTTTCATAATATGCGAAATCCAAGATAAGGTTAACTCCTAAGCTTCCTTATTCAAATCTTGAATGAACTCGACTTCAGAGATCATTTCCTTTCTTACAAGGCAAAACTGGTGCCTGTCAAACACCTTAGTTCAATAACGTCATAACCTTCCAACATAGGTTTCACTTTAGAGTCTATCTTGAAAAGACTCAGTAGGTCCCAACTATGACTTACAAGTTTCTCAAAGTTCACCGTCTAATTAGATGGTCAAACTCAATGTGAATTGATGTTCACCAAAACATCTCATTGCCTTATAGAAGTTACCGATACCACGGTCCATCAACTTTCTTCTATACTTCAATCGAATACCAGCACTCCACCTTAGTGTTAGTCAATCTTGACAATTTACTGAACACAGATCTTCATTACCCGACCTCGAGTATTTCCAATTCAGATTGATACACCATAGTGTAATAGCGACCAAACTAGGCCATTCACCAATTAACAAAACCATTAATGGTCCTCATTGAGACTTATCACGTAAAGTCCTTACTTCCTCTTTTGAGTGGCAACACACTTTCCTTTTAGCACAATGCTACTATAAGGATTTACCACTTACCATAATTCAACTTTCTCAACTCAAACAAGGAACTTGTCCCTTGAGTTGAATCTAGGTTCCTGGACTCGAGCCAAACTGATTTATTTTCAACCATTTCTCACCTTAAACAGGTGTTTCATCTCTTAATACTGGGCTCCAGAAAACATGTCCCCTTTTTACACATAAAAGTCCACACACATCTACTAAGACCACTTGCAACGTCCCGTTACTTTTAGAGGTAAAAATTTTTTTTTTTATTTATTATTAAAGATTTTAAAGTTTAGTTTTAATTCAGTAACTTCTATTTTAGTAGCTATTTTTCGTCCGAATTAGTTTTTAATCGTTTTAGTACTTTAATTATGTTTTGGTGATATTAATAATTATTAACGGGCCAATTAATAATTATTAATCACCTTTAGAGTTATTTACAAGCTTCGGGTTTCGTTTTTAAAGCAAAAACAAAAGAGGGATGTAGGCGTCATTACCCGATTTCTTAAATATCTAAAAAATCACTATTCATCATCTTTAAATATCAACACTTAGCCAAAATTAGAACAAAAATCTGCTCCTTTCTTCCCCTTGCTCACGTGAACCACAAAACCCTCTCCCTTTTTTTTATTTTCTTTATTTCTCGGTAGATCGTCTCGATTCTACTACCGTTGGAAAGCCCTTGGCCCGTAGATCATTTCCAACCTACCGAACGTAATTTTCGCTCGTTTTATCGAGGCTTAAAGGTATGTTAAAGTTTCTTATTTTTGTTATGAATAGTGTTTTAATGGTGGAATTGAGTTGTAATCTTCGAATTCGTTCACCGGAGCTTTAAGATATCAATCGGGAAAGTTGTTATAGTCATTTTTAGGAACTTTCCCTAAAACCTAAAACCAAGTTTGAGCCGGAAACTCGTTCCTTGTAGTTTTCCTTCTTTTGGCTTGATTTAGGAGGTGTAGTTTATTATGTTTTTGCTATTTTCTAATTGTTTCGGAAATGGTTTAATGCTCAAAACCCTAAATTGCGAATACCCATTAAGGTTACCAACCTCCAAAGTACCAGAACCAAACCAAAATGTCTTTAAAGTGCTTAAAATCAGAAAAACAATTCTTTTTCTTCCTTTCCCTTAGGCCGTGGGCCTCTTGGCATAAGTTCCGGGTTGTTTTGTCTTTTATTTTAGTATCGTGACGATCGTTCTTCGATTCGATTAATTAATATACTTTAGGTGTATTTAATTATAGGTTTCGTGCATAGATCGTGATTCTTGGTCAACCTGGTGTTTCGGAGTTGACTTGAGTTACAAGGTGAGTTTAAAATGAAAGTTAGTTGTTTTATGAATTAAGTTTCATTATGTTATTGTTTATCGAAGTTAAGCGAGATTTAGCTTCTTAGAAGTTAAGTTTGGTTAGAGACTTTAATTCGGAAGTTAGTGGAGGAATTTTGGAACTATATTTAGTTCGATGGAAAGGAAACATCGGAGTGGTTTGAAAGTGTTACAAAGTGAATTGGAGATGATAGAGGAAAGTGGAATGAGAGTTACTTGAGTGGTTGAAAGTTAGTGTAGCTAAAGTGATACACTTGAGTGTTAACTCGTGTAATCTAGATAGTTAGGCTTCGTAATAGCTTAGTAGGATTCTTTGAGATTAACTAACTTTTAGGAAGCTTAACAGTTTGTAAAGTGACCATGATAGTATGTTGATTCGATTCCATACGTATCAAGTTGTGAAATGGTGAAATTCCTGATACCTGAAATGGTGAAAGTCCTGATATCCGAAATGGTGAAATTCCTGATACCTGAAATGGTGAAATTCCTGATACCTGAAATGGTGAAAGTCCTGATATCCGAAATGGTGAAATTCCTGATACCTGAAATGGTGAAAGTCCTGATAACCGATGATTGAGATATGGTACATGGTAGTACGTGGATTCGGATCCGTACGTACCATGGTATTATGATCTATGATAAGGCACATGATAGTATGTTGATTCGGTTCCATACGTATCATGGTGCGACGGTTGTGATATGGTACGTGGTATGTTGATTTCGATCCATACAATAGCACGATACGATGAAACTTGTTTGGTAATAAGGATAGTTAATGTTATTTTTACCGATTCTTAGAAACGTGTAGTGAGACTTAGTTGTGAATGTTAGTTTTACTTTAAGTCTTTATTCTTTTTCTATCTCATGGTATTGACATGTATGGGTGACATTCTACTATCGATTGATTGTATGGAAATTTGGAAGTGTGGATGTGAGTAGTATTGGGCATTTTAGGCCTTTGGACACGATTTCGGTTATGAGATTTTGTTCATAGGATTACTTGCTTTCGTTTTACTCTCACTAGCATGTTATGCTAATGGTGCTACACTTAAAATTTTCAGGTAAACCTCGAGTTAAGAAGCGTGGTAGAGGAGGTGGAGTCGCGTGGTGATCGAGAGGGTGTATGGACAATACTAAAAAAACTCATTTTGTTTAGCATTCATTGAAATGCTTGTAATTATTCCATCTTTACATAACTTGTGTCTTTTTGAGCCCGAAAGGGTATTTGTGTAAAATAGGTCTATGTTTTATGGTCTAAATGTCTTTTGGAATGCGAAATTCCTGATTTATCGCTTTTTCTGGAATTTGGGTTGTAAACAGGTTTTGATTATTCGATTTTTAAACGAACCCATGCCGTTTTTCTTTAGAAATCGAGTCTTCCGCTGTGCATTTGAATTTAAAGAATTTAACGGGTTCGGGTCGTTACACCACTACTTAGCAATTGTGTGACAATAACACTTTAATCAGCTTTAAGAATCAAACGATTAATCTCTCGGAGTATCTCATCTCCTTTACTTTGACATTAAGTCAATACTCTTAACGAGGTGTATAACCTCCAAAACTGCACGGAGTCAATCATCTTCTCGACACCCTTACCCAAATCTCAAAATGGGTTCAATAAACATAACCACATAGTGGTTTTACAAGGATGTAAACTATCACATTTACAAATAAACAACGTTCTCATAACTTTAATACTATTAAAGAATTTAAAGCTTGAGAATAAGGTTCTAGACATACCTGGTGCCGCTGATCTCAGATGATGACTTTGAGAATGGACTTAAAACAAAACATGAAATACAAACATGCATCGCATGTAGTCTACAGAACCCGTCGGCTCTGATACCAACTGCGACGACCCGTCACTTTTTAAATAAATTAAATCAGAGAAAACAGCGGAAGTCTTTTATTTTAAAAAAATTTGCGTGGTTTTTTTTGAAAATTGGCATGCCAAAAACCTGTTTACATCCTAATTTTTCAAATATAATAAAGCCACATGGACTTTAAGTCCCAATCAGGAGTTCAAATATTTCATATCATAAAACCACATCAAAAGCTCTTATGAGCTAATACAACATCAAAGTCTTTGAAATTCACAAACAAAAAATAATTACATATACTTTACAACAACGAGTCCATCTCGAGGTCAACATCCCTCGATCACGCAGCACCATCTCCCCTTCCACGGCCTCTAACCAGGGCATACCTTAAGGAAAGTGAGCTTCGCTCCTAAGTCCGAAGGAGCAATCAATCAAGCGGTTCGAAAACACCTTAGAGAGCTGGAAACTTTCCAAGAGTGGAATGGGTATAAAGGTCTTGGCGAGAGCTTTCCAACGCATCCGAAATCATGCAAAACGGCTAAGAAACAAAGCCGGGGTGACACTTTCTTCCTCTTCTCTTTTCTTCCCTTTGTTGTTCGGGTTTGGAGAAGAAATGGATGAAGAAGATGAAGTTTTTTTGGTCAATGGAAGTCAAAGAAGATATTAATAAGAGGTGAATAGTGTTTGGATAGTTTTTTAAGAAATCGGAAATGACGGTTGCGTCCTTTTATGACTTTTAACTTCTAAAACGAAACCCGATGATCTTAAACTATCCCAATGGTGATTACTAATTATTAATTGGCCCGTTAATAATTATTAATACCATTAAAACGAAATTAAGCTAAAAAGGTAATTAAAAGAACTCAAACCGAAATAAACTACTAAATTCTAATTTACCGATAAATAAATAAACTTTAATTACTTAAATTAAATAAAATAAATAAAAGTTTTTTTTTATCACAAAATAACGGGACGTTACAGATTCAGTCTTCAACCGCATTTAAAATTCTTTATCCCTTTCGGGAGACCCAACCTGATATTGATTTATACAATAGAACCTTCTTATGAGAATGAACACCTGCAACAGTGTTACAGAGGCCATGTATAAACCTCACGTTTTGAGCCCATTAGTGGAGACCATAGGATACATTGACATGTTTCCTTCTCCCACTTAATATTTTAAGGTAGGGTTTCATAACTTAGACTAATTCAGGCTAATTCATTAATCCAAGTTTTAATTAACCTAATCAACTTTAACTCTTAAATTGGTTAGATTAATTTTAAAAAGTGACTGTTCAAGTTTTTCTAATTAAAACTAATCACATTATGAGCCGTCTTAATAATTTTGATTTATTAATTTGAACTTTTCTCCCAGATCGCTCCCAGTTAGAGGTGCTCCGTGTTAGGGGAAATTTATGAAACCTCATTGCTTGGGCAAAGCTTTCTCGCCAGAGATCCATTCAATTTAATTAATCTCAATTATTAATTTGTAATCAACCCTTAATTAAAAGTTTCTATTTGTTTATCTTATATGGATTTTGGCCCAATTGTTTAAACAATAATTCCATATTACAAATAATTCATTTAGTTTCTATTCAACTTTTAAACTAGATTTAACTTTTGAATTTTAACTAAATAAGCATGCTTTTAATTCTAAAACAATTAGAATAAAATTATATAATTTTCGATAATAACATTTATAAAATAAAATTATACCATGCTTCACATACATTAGCATATAATAACACATATTATATCATGATGCATGTATGTACAATTAATTAAAATCATACAACCTATGGTGGGATTTTCTACATGACATACTCTTATGCATGAACATTATTTAAAACATTATATCATACATATAAACAATTTAAATAATAAATAGCTAAATTGACCGGTATTCTTGGCACTATTTCTAAAACAGAAAAATTAAATTACAACTTAATTTAAATCTTCCATTATAGAACTTGAGGCTTCAACTTTCTCTCTCCTCCATGGTGTGGGAATGGGTATTTATGGAGCAAATATTATCTCCTTAATATTTCCATAAATACTTGTTTTAAAATAATTATCTTTTAATTATATGGAAAAAAATAAAGAAAATGTTTTCCATGTAATCCTATATCAATTTCTAAATTCATAATTTAAGATAGGGAGATAATCTTAAAAAGATTTTATCCTTATCTTAAATATTTAAATTTTTAAATTGAGATAACAAAATAATTATGATAAAATATCTTACCATATCTTTACCTTTTCTCTCTCTTTGGGCGTGGGCATCATGAATGATGGAGAAAAAATTTTCTTCTCTTCCTCCCTTTTGGTGTAGCCGATTTTGCTCCTCTTTGGTATGGAAAAATTACAAATTTTTTCCTATACCCTAAAATTAGGGTTTACAAATTTTCTACTAAAATTTAAAAACCTAAGTGCCTCAAGAATACCTAAACAGTCAATAAGCAAACCTCTACAATTTATATAACACAATTTATATAAACATACATAAAACAATTTTTATGCAACCCACCAAAATTTTCGAAAACTCACAATTTTGCATGATAATTAAAATTTGCTCTGATACCAATTGTAAGGGATGATTTACTAAAATAACGGAATTTTATTTAGTAAATTTATTAACATTTAATAACGGATCTATTAACATCATGCAATTTGTGATATAAAACATGTAGATTCATGCTTAATTTCGAAAATTAAAACCAATTATACTTACATTGAGTAATTAATGGAGAATCGGTTGGAGGTTTCTTTACAGCATCAAATCCTCAGCAACACTGGATCTTCTACGCTATATCCCGATCGATCAAACGAAACCCGATTGTGGGATCGAACTTTAGAAGAAATTGGGAAGAAGAAAAATATTTTCTTCCCAATTTTGAATAGGGAATTTCGGCCAAGGGGTGGGAGAGAGGAAGAAAGAGTTCCAACTTTCTATAAAATTGAATTGTATGATTTATGAATGACCCAACCCTCCTATTTATAGGAAAATAGGAATCCTAATCACATTAGGATTAATCTATAGAGATAAATACAAAAAAAAAAAGATTATCTCTTTCCTTTATCTTGCAATTTCGAAAATGCCAAAGATAAATAGGAGATTATTTTATTTTCTTTATTTTATTTATCTTGGGTAAATAAATCTATGTAATTATTTTAGGATATAATTCAAACAATTATCTCCTTAAAATAATCATGATGGCCGAAAATTACAATAGTAATTAATAAGAATTATAATTTATTTAATTAATTATTTTGGGCCAACTCCAATTGGGTTCATTAATCCAATTGGGCTTGAAACTCTCTCTTAAATTGTAACGCCCCGTTACTTTTGGAGGTAATTTTTTTTCTTTTTTTTTTAAATAAAGTATTTAAGCCTAGTTTTAACGTAGTAATTTCGATTTTCGTAGTTATTTCGTTCGAAAACCTTTTTAAACCTTTTACTACTTTAATTTAGTTTCGGTGACATTAATAATTATTAACGGGCCAATTAATAATTATTAATCACCTTTAGATTATTTTAAGATCTTCGGGTTTCGTATTTTCATCAATCTTTTAAAAGGGACGTAGACATCATTTTCCAATTTCTTAAAAAATCCCTATTCATCACCTTTTTCATTAAATAGTCAACTTTGGGTCAAATAAAATTGCATCTTATTTTCCTTTTCTCTTCCTTGAGGCCGAGAGCCATCTTCTCCCTCCCCCTCTCTTTGGCTTTTCTCCGTTGCTCGGTAGATCGCCGTAATTCCGGTTCCGTTGGAAAGCTCTCATCCCGAGGATCGATTCTAATCTAACAATCGAGGTTTTCGTCAGTTTTCTACAAGCCTCAAGGTATGGCAAAGTTTTCAATTTCAATCTTTGAATAGTGTTTTTGTAACGTCCCGTTATTTTGAAGTGAATTTTTTTTTTATTATTTATTTACATTTTATTATTTTAAATAATTAATCAATTTAATTTTAATTAAAGTTTTTAAGATTAGTTTAAATTTAGTTATTTCGATTTTAGTAGTTATTTTCGTCCGAATTTCTTTTTAATCGTTTTAATATTTTAAAATCGTTTCGGTGACATTAATAAATATTAACGGGCCAATTAATAATTATTAATCACCTTTAGATTATTTTAAGATCATCGGGTTTCGTATTTTAAATCGAATCTTTTAAAAGGGACGTATACGTCATTTTCCAATTTCTTAAAAATCACTATTCATCTTTCTCATCTTTAAAAGTCAATCTTTGGTCAAAAACATCAAATTCATCTCATATTTTATCCTCCAAACCCGAAGCTTAGAGAGGAGGAAAAGGGGAGAGAAAGAAATCGTCGCCCCGGCTTCGTTTCTCGTCCGTTTTACGTGATTTCGGATGCGTTGGAAAGCTCTCGCCGAGACCTTTCTACCCATCCTATCAATCGAGGTTTTCGCTCGTTTTCTCGAGGCCTTAAGGTATGACAAAGTTTCTAAAATTTGATGTGAATAGTATTTTAATGGTGGTTTTGGATTGAAATCTTCAAATTCGTTCACCGAAGCTTAAAGATTTCCATCGGGAAAGTCGTTTTGGTCGATTTTAGAAACTTCCCCTAAACCCTAAAACCGAGTTTGAGCCGGAAACCCGTCCCTTGTGATTTTCCCTCTTTGGGCTATGATTAGGATGTTTAGTTAACTATGATTTTACGTTTTACTTGATTTTTTTCGGAAATAGATTATTATGTAAAACCCTAAATTACGTTGACCCATTGCTATCCCGGTTTCCAAAGTATTCGAAAACAACCCAAAATGCCTCTAAATTGCATAAAAGACGGAAAACCGAACCCGAACCCTCCCTTTCTTGTTGGGCCGTGGGTCCCCTGGGGATTAAATCCGGGGTTTTCGTCGTTTTATGTGTTTACTTGCCGTTTGATCGGTTTTCGAATGATTATTGATGGTTAGGTGTGATTGATTTGTAGGTTTGTGATCGATTTCTTGACTTTGACTCCAGCACTTTGGAAGCTTGGATTTCATATCTAAGTTGAGTTTAAAATGGAAGTTAGTAATTTTATGAATTATGTTTCATTACGTTATTGTTTATCGAGGTTAACAGGGGAACTAACTTCCGGAAGTTATACTTGGTTGGAGACTTTAACTCGGATGTGAGTGGAGTGATTTTGATGTATTTATGGTTTTGGAAGTAAAAGAGGAATTATGAGTGAATTGGAAGTCTTGTAAGGTGATTTGGAGACTTTCGATGAAAGTGAATGACTAAGGAACTTTAAGTGATTCCGGAGTCAAAGTGGCTTAGAAATTACACTTGAGTATTGACTCGTGTAATTCAAACGGTTTATGTTCTTTAGTAGTTTAGTGGAACTTTATCTAACTTCCTAGGGAGCTTGATGGATTCTAGGAGGTTATGTGATATGGCACATGATAGTATGTGATACGCTCCATACGGTATCATGGTGCGAGGTTATGTGATATGGCACATGATAGTATGTGATACGCTCCATACGGTATCATGGTGCGAGGTTATGTGATATGGCACATGATAGTATGTGATACGCTCCATACGGTATCATGGTGCGAGGTTATGTGATATGGCACATGATAGTATGTGATACGCTCCATACGGTATCATGGTGCGAGGTTATGTGATATGGCACATGATAGTATGTGATACGCTCCATACGGTATCATGGTGCGAGGATATGTGATAGGGCACATGATAGCATGTGATACGCTCCATACGGTATCATGGTGCGAGGTTATGTGATATGGCACATGATAGTATGTGATACGCTCCATACGGTATCATGGTGCGAGGTTATGTGATATGGCACATGATAGTATGTGATACGCTCCATACGGTATCATGGTGCGAGGTTATGTGATAGGGCACATGATAGTATGTGATACGCTCCATACGGTATCATGGTGCGAGGTTATGTGATAGGGCACATGATAGTATGTGATACGCTCCATACGGTATCATGGTGCGAGGTTATGTGATAGGGCACATGATAGTATGTGATACGCTCCGTACGGTATCATGGTGCGAGGTTATGTGATATGGCACATGATAGTATGTGATACGCTCCATACGGTATCATGGTGCGAGGTTATGTGATGTGGCATATGATAGTATGTGATACGCTCCATACGGTATCATGGTGCGAGGTTATGTGATGTGGCATATGATAGTATGTGATACGCTCCATACGGTATCATGGTGCGCTGATTTGTGATATAGCACTATATACGCTGTGGTAAGGTGGGCATTCTACGAAATGAGCGTTATAGATGCATTATACTTTATGTTACTATACACGCTGTGGTAAGGGTGGCATTCGAAGATTTGAGCGTGTATGGATGTGTTATTATTGTTATCATTATTATGTTACTATACACGCTGTGGTAAGGGTGGCATTCGAAGATTTGAGCGTGTATGGATGTGTTATTATTGTTATCATTATTATGTTACTATACACGCTGTGGTAAGGGTGGCATTCGAAGATTTGAGCGTGTATGGATGTGTTATTATTGTTATCATTATTATGTTACTATACACGCTGTGGTAAGGGTGGTATTCAAGATTTGAGCGTGTATGGATGTGTTATTATTGTTATCATTATTATGTTACTATACACGCTGTGGTAAGGGTGGCATTCAAGATTTGAGCGTGTATGGATGTGTTATTATTGTTATCATTATTATGTTACTATACACGCTGTGGTAAGGGTGGCATTCAAGATTTGAGCGTGTATGGATGTGTTATTATTGTTATCATTATTATGTTACTATACACGCTGTGTGGTAAGGGTGGCATTCGAAGATTTGAGCGTGTATGGATTTGTTATTATTGTTATCATTATTCCATTACTATACACGCTGTGGTAAGGGTGGCATTCGAAGATTTGAGCGTGTATGGATGTGTTATTATTGTTATCATTATATAGTACTACACATGGGGTGATACGGATGGCACTCGAAAATTTGAGCATGTGTGGTTGCCACTTTATTAGCACTTAGTATATCACATTCTTTTACTTGTATCTTGGTATGAGTTTTATTTTATGATGATAGAATGATTTCAAGGAAAGCCATGATTCATAAAATTCGTTGAGCCATAAAGTTGAGAAAGTTTATTATGTATGTTGATTATATGTGGACTTTGGAATGTGGAATGTGTAGTAAAAGTGAAATCTAGGCCTTTGGACATAATTTCTGACATGGAATGTTGTTCATAGGATTACTTGCTTTCATTTTACTCTCACTAGCATTTTTATGCTAATGTTGCTACAATTACAATTTTTCAGGTAAGACTCGTGGTAGAGGACGAGGTAGAGGAGGTGGCACCGCTTGACCTTTCAGGACGATGAATGGACAAGAATGTTTGTGGTTTTGGGTGAAGCATCCTTGAATGCTTTGGAACATTTCATTACTTTTATTTCGTTTCATTTTAAGCTCGATGGATCATTTGTATAATTTATATATGTTTTTAAACTATAAACTTTCTCTAGAACTTTCATCATATTTTGGATTGTGCATTCCAATTTTATTGCTTTTCCTGAAAACTGGGTTGTAAACAGGTTTTGGATTATTCGAATTTTAAATGGACCCATGCCGTTTTTCTGTAAAATCAAGTTTTCCGCTGTGCATTTGTTTTAATGGATTTTACGAAAAATTGGGTCGTTACAGTTTTAATGGAGGTTGAGATTGGAATCTTCAAATTCATACACCGAAGCTTGAAGATTTCAATCGAGGAAGTCGTTTTACGCAATTTTAGAAACTTCTCTAAACCCTAAAATCAAATTTGAGTTGAAAACCCATCCCGTGTTAATTTCTCTCACTTGACCAAGATTAGGGTGTTTAGTTTGCTATGATTTTACGTTTTACTTGATTTTTCGGAAATTGATTATTATGTAAAACCCTAAAATATCATGACCCATTGATATCTCGACTTTCAAAGTGTCTTTAATCAACCCAAATCATCTCTAAAAGTGCATAAAAGACGGAAAACTGAACCCGAACCCTCCCTTCTTTGTTGGGCCGTGGGTCCCTTAGGTTTTAATTCCGGGGTTTTCATCGTTTTATGCGTTTAGATGTCGTTTGCTCGATTTTCGGATAATTAATGGTTGTTAGTTGTATTTGATATGTAGGTTTGTGATCAATTGCTTGACTTTGACTCTGGCACTTTGGAAGCTTGGATTTCACATCTAAGGTGAGTTTAAAATGGAAGTTATTAATTTTATGAATTATGTTTCATTACGTTATTGTTTATCGAGGTTAAGAGGGGAACTAACTTCCGGAAGTTATACTTGGTTGGAGACTTAAACTCGGATGTGAGCGGAGTGGTTTTGGTGTACTTATGGTTTTGGAAGTAAAAGAGGAAATATGATGTAACAACCCAAATCCGTTAAATCCTTTAAATTCAAATGCACAGCGGAAGACTCAATTTTAAAGAAAGACTGCATGGGTTCTTTTAAAACTTGGATAAACCAAAACCTGTTTTTACAAAGTTCACAACCAGAGAAGGCAATAAATGGTGGAATGCGCATTCCAATTGATATTAAACCTTCTAAAAACAACTTATAAACATAAACCATTACAAAATTTAAAACAAACGCTCACACGAGCTCAAAACATAAAGCATGAGAAAGTATAAATATATTCAAAGCATTCAAGAATGCTAAGAAAAAGTTCCTTGTTCAAGTCCTTTCATCGCTTCGTGAAATCAAACAGCACCACCTCCTCTACCACGTCTCCCTCGTCGAGATTTACCTGAAAAAAAAATAAGTGTAGCAACATTAGCATAAAAATACTAGTGAGAATAAAATGAAAGCCAGTAATCCTATGGACCAAATTCCATACCGGAAATTGTGTCCAAAGACCTAACTTTCTCTTTACTACCCATTCTACACTTCCAAATCATCATAATCATACACCAATCAATTTTCCAATTTCCAAATCGTATCAAGCCACATCTAATACCAAATCGATACCAAATCATAATACCATATCATATTACCACATCTAAATATCTCGTAACATATTACCGTATGTTACCTCCTCAACATACTAACACGTACGGCGTTACCATATCAAGTGTCCTCGTAACGTGATATCGTATGGATCAACATCAACATACTACCACGTACGATCTTACCAAATCACGTATCATCGTATCGTGTTACCGTATGTATCAACATCAACATACTAACACGTGGGGTCTTACCCAATTCTCACATAAAGTATTACCGTCGAAACCCAAACACCATAGATCACATACCACCAAATCTCGAATTACCATAAGTTGCCACATAATACCACATCAGGTATTACCATCAAAAACCAAACACTTGTACAAAGGATAAGCATGTAACTACGTAACAACTAACAAACAAGCTGGGATGCTCATGGTAAGAATTCGATTTATCTGCCAATCTTGTAATATAACATCGCTCATAGCCTGTTTCATCTATGACCCTGTTATATCCCAAGATCACGATCCCCTCATATAACATCGCTCATAGCCTGTTTCATCTATGACCCTGTTATATCCCAAGATCACATCACATAGTATAACATCGCTCATAGCCTGTTTCATCTATGACCCTGTTATACCCAAATCACATCTCATAGTATCTCGATCTCCTCGTATAACATCGCTCATAGCCTGTTTCATCTATGACCCTGTTATACCCCAAGATCACATCACATAGTATAACATCGCTCATAACATGTTTCATCTATCACCCTGTTATACCCAAATCACATCTCATAGTATCTATAAATCGGTTCATTACTTGAGCATCATAACACAAACAACTAACAAACAATACAATCATACTACAATTACACTCAATGACATGCTTATCTTTTGTACTTAAAGTGTTGCCTCTTACCAAAAGTCCCGAGTACATCAATCGTACTATCATCATGATTCCATACTTCCCAGTACTAACACAATCAACATCATTCCTTATTATCATATCAACTTTCATACTCCACATTATTACCATAATATAATACAATCCTTATTACTCACACAAGGTAATAAGTTCATAAAACATTAACCACTATCATCACTGATGCCATAATTCCACGAAGTCTTATAACTCCCAATAAACAAAATGAGGTTTAACATCATCATGTCACGAATGACAATAAATCACCTCAAATCACAAGAATACTTTCCAAACCATTACCATAAACCATGAGTTAACTTCCAAACATTTCCTTTGCTTTACTTTAGTCAAAACTACCTAAACTAAATTCAATTCCCAACTTTGTCTCAGAATCTTTATAACCTTTCATACTTTTGAGAATAACATCTACGCTACTTTGATCTAAACTTCTCAAAGTACCTTAAACTTTAACTTTCATCTAAACTCTTCAATTCATCTTACTATACTTCCAAATCACTCATAACTCTTCTTTTACTTCCAAATTCATCGAACACCAAGCCACTCCACTCACATCCGAGTTTAAAGTCACCAACCAAGTATAACTTCCGGAAGTTAGTTCCCCTCTTAACCTCGATAAACAATATCGTAATGAAACATAATTCATAAAATTACTAACTTCCATTTTAAACTCACCTTAGAATTGAAACCGAACTTCCAAAGTGTCGAGGTAGATCCCACGCGAGCAATTACCAACCTACAAATAAGTTACATCCAATAAACATTAATTAACCAAAATTTGAACCATCGACATCTAAACGCGTAAAATGATTAAACCCAAGTTTTTAACCTTATGGTGCTCTCGGCCATAGGAGAGAAAATGAGGTTCGGGTTTGGTTTTTCGACTTTTAGGCATTTTAGAGGTGTTCCGGGTTGGTTTTAGGTACTTTGGAGGTTCAAGATATCTATGGGTAACTGTATTTTATGGTTTTACATAATAATCGATTTCCGAAAAATTAAGTAAAACACAAAATCATAGCAAACTAAACACCCTAACCATGGCCAAGTGAGAGAAAATCATACGGGACGGGTTTTCGATTCGACTCGGGTTTAGGTCCAAGACAACAACCTCATCCAAAGTGATTTTTCCTAACTAGAATTCACAAACAACACCCGGGAAAAACGAATCAAGGCTTACATACAAGATTGGAAATAAAGATAACACAAAAACCCATTTCTTCCTCACCTTGTATCTCCTGGATCTTTTATGGATTGGCCCAATTGATGGGATGGGTAGAAAGATCGTCTCGAGAGCTTTCCAACGAGCTAAGGCACGATGAAAACGGTCGAGAAACGAAGCCGGGACGACACTTTCTTTCTCTCCCCTTTTTCTCCTCTCTAGCTACGGGTTTGAGCTCTCTTTTTTTCACTTATCCTTTCTTTTTTTTTTTATCATTATCCTTGAAAAACATGAGTAGATATATATAAATAAATTTTGGTAAAAGACCATGTTGCCCCTCCTCTTATTTCCTTAGGAAAACTTGTTCCGTGTGCTCGTTATTTTACGTTTCTAATTCCAATACAACTTCACTACTTCTAATCTATCTTAAAAATATTTAACAATAAATAATGGGCCCACGAATAATTTTTAATACGTCCAAATCTAATTTAAGCTAAAAAAACGATTAAAAAACGGTTTTCGGACGAAATTAGCTACTAAATTCTAAATTTATAAAATTAAACTAAATACTTTAATTAAAATAAATAAATAACTAAATGAAATATTCAATTTAATAAAATAAAATAAAAATTTCACTTCAAAAAAATAACGGGACGTTACATATGAGTTGTTTGGGAGTCTCGTAAGATGATTTGGAGACTTTAGATGAAAGTGATTGAATAAGGAACTTTAAGTGAATTGGGAGTCAAAGTAGCTAGAAATTACAATTGAGTATTGACTCGTGTAATTCAACCGATTTATGTTCTTTAGTAGTTTATTAGAACTTTATCTAGCTTACTAGGGAGCTTGATGGATACTCTCCGGTGCTTGTGATACGGCACATGATAGTATGTTGATACGCTCCATACGGTATCATGGTGCGAGGTTATGTGATATGGCACATGATAGTATGTGATACGCTCCATACGGTATCATGGTGGGAGGTTATGTGATAGGGCACATGATAGTATGTGATACGCTCCATACGGTATCATGGTGCGAGGCTATGTGATACGGCACATGATAGTATGTTGATACGCTCCATACGGTATCATGGTGCGAGGTTATGTGATACGGCACATGATAGTATGTTGATACGCTCCATACGGTATCATGGTGCGAGGTTATGTGGTATGGCACATGATAGTATGTGATACGCTCCATACGGTATCATGGTGCGAGGTTATGTGGTATGGCACATGATAGTATGTGATACGCTCCATACGGTATCATGGTGCGAGGTTATGTTGTATGGCACATGATAGTATGTGATACGCTCTATACGGTATCATGGTGTGAGGTTATGTGGTATGGCACATGATAGTATGTGATACGCTCCATACAGTATCATGGTGCGATGATTTGTGATATGGCACGTGGTATGTCGACTTCGGTCCATACGGTATTATGATACGATGAAAGATAGTTAGTAATGCAATTACATAATCTTTAGATTTGTATAGTAAGACTTCGTAATAACGGGTACTTTTACTTTAAGTCTTGATATCGTTACTTTTACAAAGTATATTATGTATGTTGACTATATTTGGAATATGGAATGGGTAGTAAAAGTGAAATCTAGGCCTTTGGACACGATTTCCGATATGAAATGTTGTTCATAGGATTACTTGCTTTCATTTTACTCTCACTAGCATTTTTATGCTAATGTTGCTACAATTACAATTTTTCAGGTAAGACTCGTGGTAGAGGACGGGGTAGAGGAGGTGGCACCGCGTGACCGATCGAGACAATGAATGGACAGGAACATAACCGATTTTGGGTGTAGCATTCTTGAATGCTCATGAACATTGTATTATTTTTTTTTATTATGTTTATTTTGAGCTCGATGGAGCATTTGTATATATTTTGGACTTTAAAACTTCCATTAGACTTTTTATCATAGTATGGAATGCATACTCCAGGTTTACTGCTTTTTCTGAAAAATTGGGATGTATAACAGGTTTTGGTTTATCCAAATTTTAAACGAACCCATGCCGTTTTTCTGTAAAATCAAGTTTTCCGCTGCGCATTTATTTTAAAGGATTTTACGAAAAATCGGGTCGTTACATAAATTAATAAGTCCAACTTAATTAATTTGTTTATTAATTACCATTTAAATAAAATATTTTATTTAAACAATTAATAATATTAATGTTTTCTCCCGACTAAATATTATCAAATTATATTTAATTATTAATTTCCATTAAATAAACTCATTATTTAATTAATAATTTTATTGATTACATTTTATTATTAATTAATTAATTTTAATTATTAATTCCGTTCAAATAAAATTAATTATTTAAACAATTAATAATTGTTAATAAATTTCAAATTATTAATTACCATTTAAATATACTCAATATTTAAATAATTAATAATATCTAATTAATAATATTTCATTATTAATTTCTTGTTTAAATAAACTCATTATTTAAACAATTAATAATGTTTATATTAATTACCGTTTAAATATACTCAATATTTAAACAATTAATATTGCCTATTTTAAGTAATTTACTTTACTTAAAATTTCCATTTCTTCTACTTGATTTCGCAACTACGATATTTGGGCGGCTTAATAATTAGTCAATTAAGTGATTAACACATAATCAGTTAATTACTTATTATCTAACTATGAATAATTCTACTATAGATTTATAGCTGAACTCCCCTTACTATAGATGAGTTATTGTCCATTTAGTTTATCATTATTTATATCTGTGATATTATCCTTCACATGGAACCCTCATAATTACAGGCGGATAGATTTACCGTTTTGCCTCTGTAATTCTTGCTTTATCCTTGTGTTCCCGCTGATTCTCCAATGAGCTTTATCTTTAGTCGAACAAGAGATAAGATACTTCGTGATCAATAGAAGTCGTGACGTCGATTGTTCATGTCTCGAATCAAGACATCAAGGGAGTTTCCTAAAGTTCCTAAAATGTTTAGGTATCGCACCGTAACCGTTAATTTATAGGAAAGTTATGAATTCCATCTCGTGAAAATGAGTTCCCACTACTTATCTAGTCATGTTCCTAAAACAGGAGTGTATTGAGCGTTCTTACGGATCGTTCTCAACTATGTGAATCAAAGAACATAACTCCACAAATAGGAGTCCGCATTTCACTCAAGATTGATATCTATCACGGTTGATAAACTTAGTTTGATATTCGATTATTTCTCGTAAACTGGTACTAATGAGAAATTTGATAGAACATCGTGGTCCTGTCTTATACAATCAACATTGCATATGATACTTCCATTTCATGTCTCCCACATGAATGATCAGGATTCGATCATTTGTCTATAAACAAAATGCGAAGCTATCAACAATGTTACCAGGATAAGGTTTCCAAACGTTATCCGTTTATCAGAGACATGTTTAAGTTACTCATCTCGACTTTAATCTTCTTGTATGACTCACATACTAAGTCGTGATTTCATAAGAGTAACTTTGGGTTTACTATTTGAATGTTTGATATTTATATATTTCCATATATTCCTAATATCATTAATTGAATCAATCTAGATAATATAAAGAACTTATATTTATTTATTTAATTTATTCTAAATAAATTATTATTATTAAATAATTACAAGTTCTAGGACACCATTCCTAACAGCCACTTGTTCACATCTTGAATCAGTACGTCAAGGGAGTTTCTTAAAGTTCTTAAAATGATTAGGTATCACACAAATACTGTTAGTTTATAGGAAAAGTTATGAATTCCATCTCGTGTAAATATGTTCCCAGCTATTATCTCGTTATGTTCCCAAAACGGGAGTGTATTGAGCGTTCATTCAGATCACTCTCAACCATGTAAATCAAATAATATAACTCCATGAAGAAGAGTCCACATTTCACCCAGGATTGATAAAGGTCGTTTAAGTTAAATATTTTTTGTAATTTTATCATAATGTTCAAAAATGTTATTGGATAAATATTCAAAATACATAATATAAAAAAAATAGTTCCAAATACAAATTCTAAACTCTGAAATATCTAAATGAGTTATAAGGTTTAAATTGTTTTATTACTTAAGTCTAAATTTACTTCAATAAGTGAAAATGATTAATTTTTTAAAGATGGTTCTCAAAAGCTTGAGATGATAACAATATTAATCCACAAACTTACGAGGATAAGTAAAATCGAATATCTTTAAAGATAACTAGACTTAAATATCACTAAAATTTGAATATTTAGATGTTGGAACATAAGTGATAACTAAACATAAAATTGATTTCTTATATTCCAAATATTCAGTAATTTAAAAGGATGTTTAAAAGGAGTTTTAACTAATATGGAATAAATAAAATAGAAATCAAAAAATAATAATTAGTTGATAATTGCATTCACAAATTATTTAAGATAAGTTCAGTAATTTAATGATACTAAAACTCTTATACCTTAATTAAGAGAGAAAAGAATCATAATGATTTTATTTCACAATAAACAAGTTGTTGTTTAAAGTTTAAAATGGCTAAACTACTTATTAGAACTTTATTTGAGTAGGAGCGTCACAGTATAAACCAAAGGGACTTTTAGAAAGTTCAAGTGAAACTCATTGACTTCAAAATCAATGGATAAAGTTCAATACAAAAAACGTGAAATAAAACTGACACGAATTTTCAATACTAGAGTTGACAAGAGTAATTCACACTTAAATATTTTTTTGAAATAATAAAAAGTATAACATTTTAATCATTAATGAGTGAAAGTAATAGAGAATTACTTTGCAGTGGGAGCTTAAGAATTTTGAGAATCCTAAGACAAAATTGCTAATAGTATGTTAGTGCACATAGATAAAATGGAGGATTTTATAGGATGCATGGGATCAAATTCAAATATAGATTTATTCAAATTCCATATAAGAATTTGACAAAGAACTTTTATGAATTGACCATTAAAATGAGTAAAGTATAAGTATAATAAGATTTTACTAACTAAACTCTAAATTCGCATGATTACTAAGGGCCTGTTTGGTTTGCAATCCAGATTCAGTTTTATGAATCTAGATTGAATGAATAAAATGAATCTGCTTTGTTTCGTGTTTGGTTTACAATCTAGAAAAAAGCAATTTAGATTCAATTTCTTTTTTAGGCTAAAAAATGAATTCAACTAAAACAAGAATCCAAAATATCCAACTCAAAAACTGAAAAACACAGATTGACCTCACCCACACAATTTAATCCACGGGTTTGAACACATGAGATAAAAATACGAATCGAGCCCATTTTCCGGATTTGGGTCGGGTCGGGCCCATTTTTCGAGGTTGACCCTGTAACGTCCCGTTATTTTGTGATATAAAAAAAAAAAATTTATTTATTTTATTTTAATTTGAGTAATTAAAATTCATTTATTTATTATTAAATTAGAATTTAGTAATTTATTTCATTTTAATGGCTTTATTTATTTAAATACGTTTTAATGGTATTAATAATTATTAACGGGCCAATTAATAATTATTAATCACCATTGGGATAGTTTGAGATGTTCGGGAATCGTTTTTAAGCCAAAAGTCGTAAAAGGGCAAAATCGTAATTTCCCAATTTGCAAAATATCTAAAAACACTATTCATTTGTCTTTAAAAACTCACCTTTGACTCAAAATTGACCAAAATTGATATGAATCATCCCAGCCCCAAATGTCAAAGAATTGAAGATATTGAACTCCACGATTTCATTCGAGAAAAGATCAAGAATCCGAAGACTAAACGAGTGAAGATTGACTTTCTTGGGCATTTGCAAGGATATTGGGTTACATACTTGACTAATGAAGAAAATGAGTTTAAAACACTATTAAACTCATGGGATATTTGTTTCAAAGAGCTCCAAAGAAAATCACGCATGAAAACATTCAAACGAGTGAAAATGACATCAAAAACGGCGACTGACACTTGTAGTTTTGTCTATTTTCATCCAATTTCGAATTTTAGTATTTTATTTGAGTTTTATTACTTTAGTTTTATTTATTATTATTATTATTATTGATGTAATAGGGAAGATTTGCCTTTGTTTCCTTAGTATTGCAAACTTGGAGACCAAGTTTAAAAGATTAGGAAAACTTTCCTAATTTGAATTAGGAAAGTCTAGTTTTTACCTTTTTATTATTAGGTCTTTATTTCCCTTCATATTTTCGACCAAGCTAGGGTTTATTAGGCTATTTAAAGCCTCTTTTGTAAGCTTTACAATCAGAATATCAATGAATGAAAATCCTTTTGTTTTGGTTTAAGCTTTTGCTTTGAAAAACCTCTTTGTAATTCATGTTCTTGAATTGCATGTTTAGAGTCATTCAAGTCCAATTGATCATTGTTCTTGTGGAGTGCCTCAACCTTAATTAAAGAAACCTATTCTTGAATTAGGGGATTGATCGATTAGGTCATCATCTTCCCAACCTCGCCTAAAGGTTGATTCAAATTGTTAAGGGTTTTCAAGCTTTTCCGTTCAAGGGTCTATCATCTGGTTCTTGAATCCGTCAACGCTTGAGGGTTCGTATCATTTCCCGATGAACAATAAGGTAAAACCCTTGGAAAGCAAGAAGAGAAAGATTATTCCAATGATCTATGATCTTGAAATAAGAGAACTTGTTCTTATTTCAAGATTGAAACAATCCACAAACACAATAGATCAATTCATGCTTGAATGTTTCTAAAACATGCAACCTAGAACAAGGCTACAATATGCAAGGTAAAATCAACCAAGCAATAAGCAAAACAAAGTTATTTTCTATCATATTAATTCTTCATCTTTAGGGTTACAAATGAGGCTTTAAATAGCCAAAGAAACCCTAAAAAGAACAAGGAAATTCAGATTACAAGGAGGCACAAAATCTGCCAAATCTTTCCTTAAGTGCATTTGGTGCATTTTAGGAAAGTCTTGCCCTAGAAGATATTATATCATTCCTAAACTATTTTAAGCATTAAAACTGATAAATAAAGGCCTAAAACATTTCCAAATACATTGTAAATTCGTGGACATCATATATGGCAAGTTCGGGAACAAATATGGAAAGTGGTCCAAATAAGGAAAGTTTGCAAAAGTGATGCAACTTTCCTATTTTGCTCTTCTCTTCATTTCTGATTGAACAAGTCTTCAATTCTCTTCTTCAAAATGCATTTGGGATAGATTGAAGTTCATCAAGTCCTCTTTGTTAGCCTCCATGCTTGGATTTTCAAAGTTTGTCTTGACTTTGCTAATATAGGCTTGTAAATGGATGTTCAATGCTTCTCTTGAAATTTGATCTTGTGATTGGTCTTTGAGCTATTTGTGACGTTCCATGATTCATATCATCCTCTCCCTCTTGAAAAGGATTCGTCCTCGAATCTTTAACATTACCTACATTGCAATAAATTAAGTTAATAACATAAATAAAAGCACCTAAAGCATACTTACCTTGCAAATCAGATTTGTAAGCATCTTGATGTCTTCTCCCTAGTGCCCTGAATTGTCTAACTCCTCCCGGATCAAAAACTTTGAACTTCCGTCCCATTATATCCACATCAAAATCTAGCTCATGAAAGACCACAACACTCACAGAAAAGGTAAAACTTCGTGTTAAGAAGCCGAAAAGAATATGTGGACCATAGTCAATTTCAAAAATTTTCTCATACTCCACAATACTCTCAAGATGATCACATGGTGAAGATAACGAATTAATCAAAGCATATGAACCAGAATCAAACTCAAATAGGTCTAATGTGTTGGGGTAAACTAGAAAAGATGAAAACTCTATGCTCTCCCTAAATGCATCATATGTTTTATCAAATATAACTCGTGTAGCACAAAACATATGTTTATCATTAGAATGCAATTGAAGTGTTAAAATATCCAAGTTGAGATCAAATTTAGCAAACAAACAAGTTTTATGCATATCATAAAGAATAGGAATTGAATACTTTACAATGGTTTCTTTTGCCCTATTTTCCATGCATTGAGTCTTGAGAGATCTTGATCTATTGAGTATGTCAGCCCTTGAAATGTGATCAACTTGATGTTCTATGCCTTGGATTGATGACAATTCACTAGGCATCTCATTAGGGAACATTCTTTTGAATTCCTGCAAAAACTCAACAAACATACTAGGCAAAGATGGGTTAAGTGTAAAACAAACCTCTTTGTACAAAAGTACAAATGTAGGTTGGTAGATTTCATTCCTAGCCTCACTTGATCTAACTTTCAAGCTCTCACTCTCTATTTCTGTAACGTCCCGTTACTTTTAGAGGTAAATTTTTTTTTATTTTATTAATTTATTATTTTTATTTAATTAAAGCTTTTAAAATTAGTTAAAATTAGTAATTTTCAGTTTTATTAGTTATTTCCGTCCGAAAATCCTTTTTATAGTTTTAATTCGTTTCGGTGACTCTAATAATTATTAACGGGCCAATTAATAATTATTAGACACCTTTAGATTTATTTAAGACCGTCGGTTTTCGTTTTATAAGCAAAAGGTCGAAAAGGGCAAAACCGTAATTACCCAAACCCTAAAATATCTAGATATTTTTTTTTCTTTACTATCTTTTTTAACTTAGCAACTAAACAAAGTCATCATCTTCTTCCTCCTTTTCTCCTCCAAGCCGTGAACCATTCCACCATTGAAGTGGATTTTCTTTTCTTCATTTCTCATCCGTTTCTCAATGGATCGTCGTGTTTTCGGTTGCGTTGGATTGGTAGGGACGAGGGCTACCTATCCAACCTAGCTTTTCGAAGTTTCCCGTTCTCTAAGGGAAATCCTAAAAAGTGAGTTTTCAAAACTTTTTATATGGTTTTGTTCGTTTTTGTTTGTAATTGAGTTTTGATGTTGAAATCATGAATGGTTATCATGGAATTTGACGATTTTGAACCCGGATTTTCGAAAATCACTATTCACGTGAAAACACTATTCATCCGAAATCACTATTCATCCGAAAATGCAAACTTGTTCTCATATTATATATGAGTTGTATTATGTTGTGCAATTGGTGAATTGTAGGTTTGTAATTGTCGTGTGGATTCGACTTCGATTCTTGGATACTCGACTTAAAACCTAAGGTGAGTTTAATGTGAAAGTTAGTGATTTTATGAATTTAATTTCGTTATGTAATTGTTTATCAATGTTAAGAGGGGGTTAACTTCTTAGGATTATAGTTTGGTTAGAGACTTTAATTCGGAAGTGTGTGTGGAGAAAGTTGGACTTATGGTTAGTTCGATGATTAGAGATCATCGGAGTGGTTTTGAAAGTTACTTTGATGGTTTTGAAGTCACTTGGATGACTTTGGAAGTAAAGTAATTAGAAGGTGCACTTGAGTGTTAACTCGTGTATTCTAGTTAGTTAGGTTTCTATTTAACTTAGTAGACTTCTTCGGAGTTTAGCTAACTTATTGGAGACCTAGGGCACTGTAACGTCCCGTTATTTTGTGATAAAAAAAAAACTTTTATTTATTTTATTTTAATTTGAGTAATTAAAATTCATTTATTTATTATTAAATTAGAAATTTACAATTTATTTCATTTTAATTCATTTTAATGGCTTTATTTATTTAATTACGTTTTAATGGTGTTAATAATTATTAACGGGCCAATTAATAATTATTAATCACCATTGGGTTAGTTTGAGATGTTCGGGATTCGTTTTAAGCCAAAAGTCTTAAAAAGGGCAAAATCGTAATTTCCAACTTCCTAAATATCTATTTACTATTTGTCATCTTCTTTAAATGAGTCATTGACTCATTTTTGACCAAAACATCACCATTTTCTTCTCCAAACCCGAGCAACAAAGGGAAGAAAAGAGAAGAGGAAGAAACGGTCGCCCGGCTCGTTTCTTGGCCGTTTTGCGTGATTTCGGATGCGTTGGAAAGCTCTCGCCGAGACCTTTCTACCCATTCCACTCTTGGAACGTTTCCAACTCTCTAAGGTAAGCCCTAGATTTCGAATTCTCATTGAACTTCCATGGAAATTGATTCAAGCTTTTGTGTTCTTTCGATTTCTTGCCGTGAAACTCTGGTGTTTGTCAATTCGGGAGTAGTTTTATGTGTTTTTGGAAACTATTTCATAACCCTAAAACCGAGTTTCAATCGAAACCCTTTCCGTTTGAAATTTACCCTTTTGGGATTGAAAATGGGTTAGAAATTAATGAATGAATGTTTATTTAAATTCAATTCGGAAAGGGATTAATGTTCAAAAACACTATTCATCGATACCCATTGAAATCGGGATTATCGAATTTGATTAAAACCAACTCAAAACGTATTTTGAATTGCCAAAAAGCCAAAAACCAAACCCGAGACTCGTTTTTGTTGATAGGGCCGTGGGCCTCTTTGTGGGTTTTATTGGGTTTTCGTTGCTTTGTATGTTTAGTAATTGTTTGAATGATAGTTGGTTTCGTTATTGATTGTTACGATGTAATTCGTTTGTAGGTGTTTTTGAACTTCGTGGTTGATCGCTCCTTCGAACTTAGGAGCTAAATCATCTTATTAATAAGGTGAGAATAGTTAGCATTTAAATTAAATATGGAAAGCAAACTAGTGTGATGGTTTGAGAGTTTGAAACTAAGATTAGAATCCGAACCTAAGATTAGAGGGTTGTGAGTTAGTGCCCTTAGGATTAAGAGTTAATCCTTTAAGTGAGAACTTAGAAATTCTCGAGAAAGACTTTGAATCTTAGAAGATTCTAACTTAGTTTCGTTATGAAACTAAGGTTGGATTATTTTGAAGTCAAAATGATCCAACTTGTAATTTAAAACGGTTAATAGAACCTCGGGTTATTTGGAAGTATAGAATCCGGAGGACATAGGTTAATCGTTTAAATTATGATTCTAATCTTATTACTAATATCGGAGTTCGATCGTCATATCGTTCATTCGAGTTTCTCAGTTATTTTACTTTTTGCCATTTACTTTATGTCTTTACTTATGCCCATTTACCTTATGTGTAATTTAATTACTTTATCATTTACTTTACTTTATTTAATTGTACAAGCATATGCAAGCATATGCATAACATTTTGCACCATTATTTATTATACTACAACATCTCGCATCATTGAAAAGAGAAAAAGAAAAGAATGAAAAGAATGAAAGGAACGGTGGATGAGTGGATTCCCACGTTACCTTCATGCATAAGGTGAATGATGGATGAGTGGATTCCCACATTACCTTCATCATGCATAAGGTTGAATGGTGGATGAGTGGATTCCCACATTACCTTCATGCATAAGGATAAGGGTGGATAGTTTGTAAAAATCCACATTACCTTCATTACATGCATAAATGACAATTGCGTATCCTATGGATGTACTCATTACTTTATGCATATGATAAATGAGAAAGAGAGTCGAGATGTTATATTTTATGCAAAGTCATTTACTTTTATTACCTTATGTTATAACAAGTTATTGGATGAACAATTAGACTAAGTGTGCTAATTAGTATCATCATTTGGAAAATATGACTTAGAATGACCTAGACTTTGGAGAATTCTAGGAAGGATTGTGTCAGTTTAATTGGACACAAATCGGAATGCGAGTTTGAGGTCTATATTTACTTTTTATGCTTATTATTCTCACTGGGCTTAGTTTGTTAGCTCATGATATTACAACCAATTTCAGGTAATGCCTTGGCTAGAGGTCGAGGAGGAGGAGGTGGTGCTGCGTGATCGAGGGATGCTGGCCTCGAGATGGACTTGTCTTTGTAAAGTTTGTGTAACACTTTTATAAATTTTTGAACACTTTGATGTTGTATATAGCTCATAAGAGCTCTTGATGTAGTTTTTATGTGATGAAACATTTGAACTCCTGATTTGGACTTAAAGTCCATGAGATTTTGATTAGATTTGAAATTAGGTTGTAAACAGGTTTTCGGCATGCCAATTTTCAAACAAAACCACGCCAATTTTTCCTAAAATAAAAGACTTCCGCTGTTTTCTCTGATTTTAATTTATTTAAAAGTGACGGGTCGTCACAGGCACAATGATTCACACATGATAGTATGTTGATTTGATCCATACGTATCATGGTGTGATGAATTTGTGGGAACTTTGAGCACTTAGTAACTAGCACATGATAGTATGTTGATTTCGATCCATACGTAGTCATGGTGTGATGTTGGTACTTTGGTTTGTAACTAGCACATGATAGTATGTCGATTTCGATCCATACATATCATGTTGCGATATGGTGAAATTCCTGATACCTATGGTGAAATTCCTGATATCCGGTATGGTGAAACTCCCGATATCCGATGATTGTGATATGGTAATACCGCACGGGCTTAGTATGCAATATTTATCCATATGGTATACCCGATGCGATGGTTGTGATATGGTAATACCGCACGGGCTTAGTATGCGATATTTATCCATATGGTATACCCGGTACGATGATTGTGATATAGTAATACCGTACGGGCTTAGTATGCGATATTTATCCATATGGTATACCCGGTACGATGGTTGTGATATGGTACATGGTAGTACGTGGATTCGGATCCGTACGTACCATGGTATTATGATCTATGATATGGCACATGACAGTATGTTGATTCGGATCCATACGTATCATGGTGCGATGGTTGTGACATGGTATGACCGTACGTGGTATGTTGATTTCGATCCATACAATAGCACGATACGATGAAACTTATTTGGTAATAAAGATAGTTAATGTTATTTTTACCTATTCTTTAGAAACGTGTAGTGAGACTTAGTTGTGAATGTTAATTTTACTTTAAGTCTTTATTTTCCATCTCATGGTATTGAATGACGAATACGGGTAGTATGATACTATCATATGTATACATGGAAATTGGAATGTGGTTATGGGTAATAATGAACATTTAGGCCTTTGGACACGATTTCTGGTATGAGATTTAGTTCATAGGATTACTTACTTTCATTTTACTCTCACTAGCATTGTTTGCTAATGGTGCTACACCACAATATTTTAAGGTGAACCCCGTCCTAAGAAGCAAGGTAGAGGAAATGGTGTCGCTTGACTGGCCGAGGTGGTGTAAGGACAATATTAAACACGTTTGAAGCATTAGTAGTAATGCTTGTAAATCATATACTTTTTACATACTTGTGTCATTTTGAGCCCGTGAAGGGTGTATGTGTAAAGTATTTTGATGTTTTTATGATTAAACTTTACTTTGGAATGTGCATTCCCGATTTATAGCTTTCTCTGGACTTTGGGTTGTAAAACAGGTTTTGGTTATTCGACTTTTAAACGAACCCATGCCGTTTTTCTTTAAAAATTAAGTCTTCCGCTGTGCATTTGAATTTAAAGAATTTAACGGAAAATCGGGTCGTTACAATTTCACTCTCTTTTTGCTCATTAAACTCAAAATTTTGAAACTTTGTAATCTGAAAACACTCTTTCTTTTCATTCTCTCTTTCTTTTGATTCAATGTCTCTTTCTTTTTTTCTCATCTCTCTTTCTTTTGACTCACTTATTTCACTCATTTCTTTTTCATCACTCATCTCTCTTTCTTTTGGCTCACTCTCTTTGTCACAATTTCATTACTTTCAAACATATAACTCTTTTGTAGCTCACAAGTTTCCTCCACAAAAATATTAGCACGAATATTCTCTTTTATCTCCTCCATGCTAGCATTGAAAACTTCCTTCGATTTTAAAAGTTCACTTTCAATTATCTTAACTTTCTCTAAAATCAATCTTTCATTTTCTTCTACCAAGCCATAGGCAGCTCCATTATCATCCATTAATAGACCCTTTTGACCCAATTGATAAGAAGAAGTAGTATTGGAAATAGGTTTAGAAGCATACCGTGTATCTCTTCTTCTTTTGATTTTTCTTTCAAGCTTATTGGCAAAATACACTAACTCTCCTAACTCCTCAAATTATTGTAACTCCACTTGACAAGCAATATCTCTATTCAATCCATTGAAGAACCTTACAATAGTAGACTCCTCATCTTCCTCCACATTAGCCCTAGCCTTGAGCAACTCCATCTCCATGTAGTATTCATCCACACTTTTACATCCTTGAATTAGCTTATCCAACATTTGCACAAGATGCTCTTGATGTTGTCTTGAAACAAATCTCTTCCTCATATGGCACTTAAGATCATACCATGTTTCTATTTGTCGTTTCCTCTCTCTCCTTAGTTTCACTTTCAATTGAGACCACCAAACATGAGCATTATTAGTGAAATTGGAAATAGCAAGCATTACCTTTCTTTCCTCACTATAATTGTTGTAAGCAAAGAAATGCTCGGTTTCTGTCTCCCATTGCAAGTATTCCTCTTGATTAGAACTCCCATAGAAAGTATTTAACTTGAGCTTATCACCTCTTAAGCTTCTATGCTTCATCCCTCCATGATAAACCTCTCTATTTTGGCTCCGGGTTTGTTCTACCTCTCGAAATCTCTTACTTCTCATTTGATCAAACCTTTCATGATACATTGCTGCAAATAAAAAGGTTAATAATAAAAATAGGACCTCTCAATAACTCCCTAAGTGTTTACACTCGATGATGTTCGTTCTCTCGTGTTTGCACTCAAAAACAGATTATAGGGCCTAAATGTAACCTTGAACTATTAGCACACTTTAGCAACTATCAAACAACTAAGATACTAATGATATTTGTAAAAAGTATCAATAAAGAAATAAGAAACAATCAGCTTGGGTGGCTAGAGAAATAAAAGGACAGATTTTTCAAATGGTGTATTTTTGTAAATAGGAAAGAATAACAAAGAAAACAAGCAAGAATAAACTTTCCTAAAAGAGAAAAATTCGAAATTGGACTTCCCTAAAGCACTTTGGATCAGAAAAGAATACTTTCCTAAAGAAAAAGATGCATATATTCAAATATGGGCAGATTTGAAACTTTCCAAAAACAATTTTGGGCTATTTATGGTAACTTCTAGCTTTTTAGGAAACAAACAACTTTGGCTCATTCAACTTGATAATTTCGGATTCAAGATGCATAAATGATGAGTTTAAGATGAACTTTTCAAGAACAATACGAACAAAAACCTTTTTTTCCAGAAACTTCAACAAATCAAGCAAGAACACTTTTTTTTCCAGTTTTTTTGCACAATCCGACAGTTTGTGAAGATCTATATTTTTCTCAATCTTTCACTTTTTTTTGACAAACTTTTCTGAATAAAAAATACTCACAACAGAAAGATAAATACTTTTGTAGTTTATAGTTTTCTGAGAATCGGAATGAAACTATACAAAAAAGAACAAAAACAGTAGGTTAAATAAGGAAATTCTGGAACTATATTTTTTTTTTGTTTTTCTGGAATTTTCGATGAACAAAGAACAAGACAATAAAAATTAAAACAACAAGAAAGCAAGTAAGATAAAAATCTTCCCTTGAGCCTAAGCTTTGATACCAAATGATATGAAACCCTAGAAAATTGAAATAGAAACTCTTTGAAAACACAAAGAACCCCTAGATGCAAATCCTAAAACCCCGATGAACAATAAGGTAAAACCCTTGGAAAGCAAGAAGAGAAAGATTATTCCAATGATCTATGATCTTGAAATAAGAGAACTTGTTCTTATTTCAAGATTGAAACAATCCACAAACACAATAGATCAATTCATGCTTGAATGTTTCTAAAACATGCAACCTAGAACAAGGCTACAATATGCAAGGTAAAATCAACCAAGCAATAAGCAAAACAAAGTTATTTTCTATCATATTAATTCTTCATCTTTAGGGTTACAAATGAGGCTTTAAATAGCCAAAGAAACCCTAAAAAGAACAAGGAAATTCGGATTACAAGGAGGCACAAAATCTGCCAAATCTTTCCTTAAGTGCATTTGGTGCATTTTAGGAAAGTTTTGCCCTAGAAGATATTATATCATTCCTAAACTATTTTAAGCATTAAAACTGATAAATAAAGGCCTAAAACATGTCCAAATACATTGTAAATTCGTGGACATCATATATGGCAAGTTCGGGAACAAATATGGAAAGTGGTCCAAATAAGGAAAGTTTGCAAAAGTGATGCAACTTTCCTAATTTGCTCTTCTCTTCATTTCTGATTGAACAAGTCTTCAATTCTCTTCTTCAAAATGCATTTGGGATAGATTTAAGTTCATCAAGTCCTCTTTGTTAGCCTCCATGCTTGGATTTTCAAAGTTTGTCTTGACTTTGCTAATATAGGCTTGTAAATGGATGTTCAATGCTTCTCTTGAAATTTGATCTTGTGATTGGTCTTTGAGCTATTTGTGATGTTCCATGATTCATATAAAAAATCCTCTCATTTTCTTCCTCCTCCACCCGTGGGTCTCAAAGAAGAAAAAAGAAAATTTTCGATTTCGTTCGTTTCTTGCCGGATCGATTCGATTCTCGTTCCAGTGGAAAGGTATCGATCCTACGATCATTTTCCACCTAGCCTTCGTACTTGCCGCTCGTATTATACGGAGTTCTCGGTAAGTTTTTCTTGAAACCCTAAGCTCCAAATAGTGTTTTAATGGAGTTTTACTTGTTTTTCTTCGATTTCGTGTTGTAGAACTCGGTGTTTGTAAACTCGGGAGTAGTTTTACGTGTTTTTGGAAACTATCCCATAACCCTAAAACCGAGTTTCAGTCGAAACCCTTCCCGTTTGAAAATTTCTCTTTGGGGTTTGAATTTGGGTTATAGATTCATGTATAATTGCATATTTGAATTCATTTCGGGAAAGGGATTAATGTTCAAAAACCCTAATTATCGATACCCATTGAAATCGGGATTATCGAATTTGCTTAAAACCAACTCAAAACGTATTTAAATTGCCAAAAAGCCGAAAAACCAAACCCGAGACCCTTTTTATAGGGAGGGCCGAGAGCCTCTTTGATGGGGGTTTGGTGGATTTTCCGTCTTTTCGCTTGTTTCATCGTTGTTTAACCGTTAGTTAGTAATTTATTAATTTTCGGGATATTAATCCTTTTATAGGTGTTTTTGAACCGCTTGTTTGATTGCTCTACCGGACTTAGGAGCAAGGTCATCTTTTAATTAAGGTGAGAATGATTAGAATTTAAAGTAACTATAGAAAGCAAATAAGTACGATGATTTGTAGAATCGGAAACTAAGACTAGAAACCGAGTCTAAGATTAGAGTAAAGTGAGTTAGTGCCCTTAGGATTAGAAGTTAATCCTTTAAGTGAGAACTTAGGAGTTCTCGAGGAAAGCTTTGAATCTTAGAAGATTCTAAGTTAGATTAGTTTCGGAAGTTTAGAATCCTTAAAGGTATAGGTTAATCGTTATGTTTTGACCTTTACTTTTATTATTGTTAGCGGAGTTCGATCGATATATCGTTCATCTGGGATTCTATCTATTTTACTTTATGCCCTTTACTTTATGTTCTTTACTTTATGCCCCTTTACTTTATGCTTGTTTCGGTTGTTTTATCATTTACATTTACTTTATTTACTTTTGCAAGCATATGTAAACATATGCATAACATTTCGCATCATTGAAAAGAAGTTGAATTGTAAGTTGCGAACGCACATATTACTTCCTTATGTGGAGTTGAATTGTAAGTTGCGGACGTACATATTACTTCTCATGCATAGAAGTTGAATCGTAAGTTGCGAACGCACATATTACTTCCTCATGTGGAGTTGAATTGTAAGTTGCGGACGTACATATTACTTCTCATACATAGGGAGTTGAATCGTAAGTTGCGAACTGTAACGTCCCATTATTTTTTAAGTGATTTTTTTTTTTATCTTATTTTTTATTTTATTTTTTTTATTTTATTTAATGTTATTTAATTATTTATTTATTTCAATTTAAGTATTTAGATTAATTATTATTTTTGTAATTTCGATTTTAGTAGTTAATTTCGCCCGAAATTCCTTTTAATCGTTTTAATGCTCTAAATTCGTTTCGGTGACATTAATAATTATTAATAGGCCAATTAATAATTATTAATCACCTTTAGATTTATTTAAGAGCATCGGGTTTCGTTTTATAAGTCAAAAGTCATAAAAGGACGCAATGGTCATTTCCCAATTTCTTAAAATATCTAAATTCACTATTCATTTATCTTTAAAAATCCAAATTTTGACCAAATGACTTCATCTTTCTCTTCCTTTCCTTCTCCTAGCCGTAGCCTTCAATCCACCATTGATGTGGATTTTCTTTTCTTCGTTTCTCATTCGTTTCTCGATGGATCGGCTTGATTTCGGTTGCGTTGGATTGGTAGGGACGAGGGCTACCTATCCAACCTACCTTTTCGGAGTTTCCCGTTCCCTAAGGGAAGTCCCAAAAAGTAAGTTTTCAAAACTTTTTAGGTGGTTTTGTTCGTTTTTGATTATAAATGAGATTTGAAGTTGAAATCATGAATTTCTATCATGAAAAATGACGATTTTGAGCCCGGATTTTTGAAAAACACTATTCACCCGAAAACACTATTCACCCGAGACACTATTCATCCGAAATCACTATTCACCCGAAGTTGCACATTTGTTCGCATATTAGTTATGATTTGTAATATGTTGTACAATCGGTGAATTGTAGGTGCAATTGCTCGGTGGTTGTTTCGTGGAAATTGGAGATTTGGAATTATTTGCCTAAGGTGAGAATAGTTAGAATTTAAAGTATCTATAGAAAGCAAATAAGTGTGAAGGTTTGTAGAGTTTGAAACTAAGATTAGAATCCGAATCTAAGATTAGAGGGTTGTGAGTTAGTGCCCTTAGGATTAAGAGTTAGTGCCCTTAGGATTAAGAGTTAATCCTTTAAGGAGAACTTAGGAGTTCTCAAGGAAAGTATCGAATCTTAGAAGATTCTAAGTTAGATTCGTTTTGAACTAAGTATGGATCATTGGAAGTTAAAGGATCTAAGACTTGGATAAGAACGGTTGATAGAACCTCGGATTATTGGAAGTTTAGAATCCTTGAAGGTTAGGTTAATCGTTATGTTTGACTTTTACTTTTATTATTGTTAGTGGATTTCGAATTATATTTCGTTCTGCCAAGTTTCCTATCTATTTTTACTTTATATCTTACTTTATGTCTCTTTACTTTATGCTTGTTTCGGTTACTTTAATAATCGTAGTGTACTTTATTATTTTTACAAGTACATGCAAGCATATGCATAACATTATTGCACCATTATTTATTGTACTATAACATCTCGCATCATTGAAAGAAAGTGAAAAAGGAAAGAAAGTGAGGATGAAAATGTAAGGAATGGTGGATGAATGTGAATATCCACGTTCCTCATGCATAAGGAATGGTGGATGAATGTGAATATCCACGTTACCTTCATCATGCATAAGGAATGATGAATGAATGTGAATATCCACGTTACCTTCATATCATGCATAAATGGCGAATGCGTATCCTACGGGAAGTACTCATTACTTTTATGCATATGATAGACGAGAAAGAGAATCGAGATGTTATAATTATGCAACGTTTATTTATTTACTTTTCTTACTTATATCATAACAAGTTTATGGATGAACAATTGGACTAAGTGTGCTAATTAGTATCTTCAATTGGAAAATATGAATTAGAATCACTTAGAGTTTGGATGACCTTAGGAGTAATTGTGTTAGTTAAATGGACACAAATCGAAATGTGAGTTTGAGGTCTATATTTACTTTTTATGCTTATTATTCTCACTGGGCTTAAGTTGTTAGCTCATGATATTACAAACATTTCAGGTAATGTTTGGGATCGTGGAAGAGGAGCTGGTGCGCGCTTGATCGAGAGGATGATGATGATCGAGATGGACTATGTGTTATGTAAAATCCATGTACATGGTTTTGTGAACTTTATATCATTTTGATGATTTGTACTTTGTAATTAGCTCATAAGAGCTTATTGTCGTTGATTTATGATTATAATCATTTTGAACTCCTGGATAGGAACTTAATGTTCCTTGTGTATTTTAGATTTTGAAATTAAGATGTAAACAGGTTTTTGGCCAGCAAATTTTCAAACATAACCACGCCAAATTTTCTTAAAATAAAAGACTTCCGCTATTTTCTCTAATTTAAATTATTTAAAAGTGACGGGTCGTCACACGAACGCACATATTACTTCCTTATGCGGAGTTGAATCGTAAGTTGCGGACGTACATATTACTTCCTCATGCATAAAAGAAATTGTGGAATCCTACGGGATGTCCTTATGCAATCGTGATTATGATTGATGATATAGAGAATCGAGATGTTATATGTTAAACAAAGTTTATTCACTTTACTTTCTTTTTCATAACAAGTTAATGGATGAGGATCGACTACAAGTGTAGTAATGTCATACTTGGAAGAATATGGATTTGAATTACCTAGAGTTTGGAGAACTTTAGGAGTATTTGTGTCAGTTAGTTGGACACAAATCGAAATGCGAGTTTGAGGTCTATCTTTACTTTTTATGCTTATTATTCTCACTGGGCTTAGTTTGTTAGCTCATGATATTACAACCAATTTCAGGTAATGCCTTGGCTAGAGGTCGAGGGAGAGGAGGTGGTGCTGCGTGATCGAGGGATGCTGACCTCGAGATGGACTAATGGATTTGTAAAGTTTATGTCTTATTTTGATGAACTTTAAGAACTTTAATGAATTGTATTTTGTATTTGGCTCCTAAGAGTCTAATGTTGATGTTTATATGATATACATATTTGAACTCCTGATCTTGGACTTAAAGTCCATGTGATTTTATTAGATTTGAAAATTAGGATGTAAACAGGTTTTCGGCATGCCAATTTTCAAACAAAACCACGCCAATTTTTCATAAATTAAAAGACTTCCGCCGTTTTCTCTGAATTTAATTTATTTAAAAGTAACGGGTCGTCACAGACCCGGTCCGTTCTAGCTTTTATTTATTTAATTAAATTTTTAATTGCATGTTTTTAAGCTGATTTTTAACTTTTTAAACTTAAACTTAATTCTAAAGTCATGGAAAAAATGTTAATTTATTTTTTCACTATATCCTATTTTTTATTTATACTTTGTTTTTATAATTATATATAAGATTAATTTAAATATAAAAAATAAAATAATATATATATATATATATATATATATATATATATATATATATATATATATATGTTTTGGAGGTTGTTGCTCACATTTTTCTCCGCTTATTGTTTACTAATGTATGTAGTACTATTTGAATAACGCTATTGGAGGTTTTTAATGCCCAAATGGTCTCTCCATTCAGTGTGAAAATATTTTTTCAGATTCTCTTTTATTGAGAAATTCTCTCTTTGGTTGCACTAGGTTCTTATGAATTTTAGAATGGACCTCATTGTGTCTTGTATAGTTCTCCTTTTGCAAGAAACTGAGTTGCTTTAATCTAAGGAGTTTATTTGATAGACTTGCAATGCTTCTATTATCTTTATTATAATTTTTTTAAAAAGAAAAAATTATCCTAAGAATGAGAATAGTTATAGTTGATGCGGATAAAGATGTTTTCAATTTATAAGTTATGAATTATTAGTTTTTCAAACTTAAAAATGAATGATTTAAAGTTGGAAGTATTATTTTCACACTGTTCTGATTCACAATCTGATTTTAAATTTTTTGAGTAACCAACCAAACACATATTTCAAATTTTTGAATCTCAATTATAAATTCTGAATCTGTTACCAAACACAGTTTCAAAACCAACAAATTCACAGAATACAACTCTGAATTCATTAGAATCCACTAAATTCAAATTCTGATTTTCAGATTGCATACCAAACAGGGCCTAAGTTGTTAGTAAAAGAAACGTGTTTGAACGTGATAGTTTCAAATGAAAAGTTAATAGAGTTTATTTTATGGCAATAAAATATGGAATCTATTACACTTAAGGAAACTAATATCAGACAAAAGAAATACATACCAAACAGATGAGAAACACTACTTATAAAGTTTTAAAATGACTACTATGGCTAAGTAATTGATAGTCATCCAGCTTGACTAGAATTACAAGTCAAATCTCCAAAAATCTAGGACAAGTAGGAAATTGTTAGGAATGGTGTCCTAGAACTTGTAATTACTTAATAAAGATATTTTATTTCGAATAAATTAAATCAATAAACATAAGTTGTTTTTTTTATCTATATTGATTCATTGATGATATTAGGAATATATGTGAATATATTAATATCAAACATTCAAATAGAAAAACCCTAAGTAACTTTTATGAACTCACGACTAAGTATGTGAGTCATACGAGAGGATTAAAGTTGAGATGAGTAACTTAAAGTGTCTACAATATATGGATAACGTTTGGGAACGTTACCCTGATAACACTGTTGATAGCTGTCCATTTTGTACAGTTTACAAATAATCTTATCCGGGTCATTCATATGCTATTATATAAGAGAGGACCAAGATGTTTGATAAATATCTCAATTTGTACCGTGTACGAGAAATGATCGAACATAGTGATAGATCTCAATCCAGGGTGAAATGTGGACTCTTCTTCATGGAGTTATATTATTTGATTTACATGGTTGAGAGTGATCTGAATGAACGCTCAATACACTCCCGTTTTGGGAACATAACGAGATAATAGCTGGGAACATATTTACACGAGATGGAATTCATAACTTTTCCTATAAACTAACAGTATTTGTGTGATACCTAATCATTTTAAGAACTTTAAGAAACTCCCTTGACGTACTGATTCAAGATGTGAACAAGTGGCTGTTAGGAATGGTGTCCTAGAACTTGTAATTATTTAATAATAATAATTTATTTAGAATAAATTAAATAAATAAATATAAGTTCTTTATATTATCTAGATTGATTCAATTAATGATATTAGGAATATATGGAAATATATAAATATCAAACATTCAAATAGTAAACCCAAAGTTACTCTTATGAAATCACGACTTAGTATGTGAGTCATACAAGAAGATTAAAGTCGAGATGAGTAACTTAAACATGTCTACAGTAAACGGATAACGTTTGGAAACCTTATCCTGGTAACACTGTTGATAGCTTCGCATTTTGTTTATAGACAAATGATCGAATCCTGATCATTCATGTGGGAGACATGAAATGGAAGTATCATATGCAATGTTGATTGTATAAGACAGGACCACGATGTTCTATCAAATTTCTCATTAGTACCGTTTACGAGAAATAATCGAATATCAAACTAAGTTTATCAACCGTGATAGATATCAATCTTGAGTGAAATGCGGACTCCTATTTGTGGAGTTATGTTCTTTGATTCACATAGTTGAGAACGATCTGTAAGAACGCTCAATACACTCCTGTTTTGGGAACATGACTAGATAAGTAGCTGGGAACTCATTTTCACGAGATGGAATTCATAACTTTCCTATAAATTAACGGTATCAGTGCGATACCTAAACATTTTAGGAACTTTAGGAAACTCCCTTGATGTACTGATTCGAGACATGAACAACTGACGTCACGACTTCTATTGATCACAGAAGTATCTTATCTCTTGTTCGACTAAAGATAAAGCTCATTGGAGAATCAGCGGGAACACAAGGATAAAGCAGTAATTACAGAGGCAAAACGGTAAATCTATCCGCCTGTAATTATGAGGGTTCCATGTGAAGGATAATATCACAGATATAAATAATGATAAACTAAATGGACAATAACTCATCTATAGTAAGGGGAGTTCAGCTATAAATCTATAGTGGAATTATTCATAGTTAGATAATAAGTAATTAACTGATTATGTGTTAATCACTTAATTGACTAATTATTAAGCCCATGATCTATAGGTCCATCGGGTCCCTATGTTAGCCCAAATATCGTAGTCGCAAAATCAAGTAGAAGAAATGGAAATTTTAAGTAAAGTGAATTACTTAAAATAGGCAATATTAATTGTTTAAATATTAAGTATATTTAAACGGTAATTAATATAAACATTATTAATTGTTTAAATAATGAGTTTATTTAAACAGGAAATTAATAATGAAATATTATTAATTAGACATTATTAATTATTTAAATATTAAGTATATTTAAATGGTAATTAATAATTTAAAATTAATTAACAATTATTAATTGTTTAAATAATTAATTATATTTAAACGGAAATTAATAATTAAAATTAATTAAATTAATAATAAAATATTCTCAATAAATTTATTAATTAAATAATGAGTTTATGGAAATTAATAATTAAAATATTTATTATTAATTATTTAAATAATGAAAATTATTTAAATGGAAATTAATAATTAAATATAATTTGATAATATTTAGTCGGGAGAAAATATTAATATTATTAATTATTTAAATAAAATATTTATTTAAATGGTAATTAATAAATTAATTAATTAAGTTGGACTTATTGATTTAAGAGAGAGTTTCAAGCCCAATTGGATTAATGAACCCGATTGGAATTGGCCCAAAATAATTAATTAAATAAATTAGAATTTTTATTAATTACTATTGTAATTTTCTGCCATATGTATTATTTGAGAGAGATAATTTGTGACGACCCGACACTTTTAAATAATTTAAATCAGGACTGACAGCGGAAGTCTTTTATTTTAAGAAAAATTGGCGTGATTATGTTTGAAAATTTGTTAGCCAAAACCTGTTTACATCCTAATTTCAAAATCTAATAAAACATAAGGAACATCAAGTCCCATTTCAGGAGTTCAATACTCATAATCATAAAGTAAAGACATTATGCTCTTATGAGCCAAATACAAATGTAAAATCACAAAAGTCTTTAAAGTTCACAAAAATAAATACATAGACTTTACAACCCATAGTCCATCTCGAGGTCAGCATCCCTTGATCACGCAGCACCTCTAGCCAGGGCATTACCTGAAATTTTTGTAATATCATGAGCTAACAAACTAAGCCCAGTGAGAATAATAAGAATAAAAAGTAAAGATAGACCTCAAACTCGTATTCTGATTTGTGTCCAAACAATCTGACAAAATCAATCCTAAAGTTCTCTAAACTTTAGGTAATTTCATTCTTAACTCTCCAAAGGATGACATTACTAACACTCATATTCAAATCCTCATCCATTAACTTGTTATGACATAAATAAGAAAAGTAAATAAACTTTGTATAAAATAAAACATCTCAATTCTCTAATTCATCGATCATAAGCATGAATGCATAAGGACATCCCGTAGGATTTCGCATTCGCCCTTTATGCATGAATAAAGATAATAGGTACATCCCGTAGGATACCCATTCAACCTTATGCATGAGAAGTAACGAGTACATCCCGTAGGATACCCATTCAACCTTCTTTCCTTGTTTTAACTTCCAATGATCCAACCTAAGCTTCGAAACGAATCTATCTTAGTAATTTCTAAGATTCAATGCTTTCCTCGAGAACTCCTAAGTTCTCACTTAAAGGATTAACTCCTAATACTAAGGCACTAACTCACCTCCCTTTAATCTTAGATTCGAATCTTAGTCTTAGCTTCTTATTCTACAAACCATCATAGTTATTCGCTTTCTAAAATTACTTTAAATCCTAACTATTCTCACCTTAAAAAGAGATGACTTCACTCCTAAACCCAGAAGAGCGATCAAACGAACAGTTCAAAAACACCTACAATTGGCATTATATCACACAATCAATAAATTACTAAGTATCGATCAAACATCAACTAAACGTACAAAATGACGAAAAACTCAACAAACCCCCCCCCCCAAAGAGGCTCTCTGCCCTCTCAAGTAAATGGGCCTCGGGTTTGGTTTTTCGGCTTTTAGGCAATTTTAAAGTGTTTCGAATTGTTTTTAAGCAAATTCGATATTCCCGATTTCAATGGGTATCGATAATTAGGGTTTTTGAACATTATGCCCTTTCCCGAATTGAATTTAAATAAACATTATTTCACTAATTAATAACCCATAATCAAACCCAAAAAGGTAAACTTAAAATGGGAAGGGTTTCGACTGAAACTCGGTTTTAGGGTTATGGGATTGTTTCCAAAAACACTTAAAACAACTCCCGTATTTACAAACACCGATTTCCACAACACGAAATCGAAGGAAAACAAAGAAAACTCCATTAAAATACTATTTGGAGCTTAGGGTTTGAAACTTTACTTACCGAGAACTCCGTATAACACGAGTGGCAAGTACGATGGTTGGGTGGAAATGAATCGTAAGACCGATACCTTTCTAATGGAACGAGAATCAAAGCGATCCGGCAAGAAACGAACGAAACCCGAAAAATCCCCTTTTGCTCTTGATACCCATGACCTTGGAGAAAGAATTTGATGATCATTTTGGTCAAGTTTGGTCAAATGAAGGCGTTTGAAAAAATAGAAAGGGGAGAAAAGAAAAGAACCAGAGCGAAAATCAGTTTGGGGAAGAGTAAAAGACTTGCGGAAGGAAAGTCCATAATGGATCGTGCAAACGGTGGTAGTAGGAAATTCTCTTCAGAAAAAAGGAACTCCTTGAGATAAAAAAACCAAGATACGTCTAGCGATCTAAAGAGACAGTGTACTGTAAGTTCCAAAAAAACAAACGAACATAGTACTGTAAACTGTAAGATCATCGCTAGCGAGATTGACCGGTTCTGTGGAAAAGGTCCTCGGGGAAAAAATGAAAAACAAGATGACATAAATGATGAAAGACTAGAAACCCCAGTCGCCTCATGCAACGAGGAATTGATAGGTTCAATCCATTAAACCGGAGAGTTAACCAACGCCCACTTGCAGTGTGAAGCCAGACTCCTTGTCTACCAAGTCGATATCCAAAGACCTTGTTCAATACCCCTGAAAGGATCTGGAAGATGTACACCTTCCACACAAAGACGCACTGGTCATCTCACTGACAACATACAATCAGCCGGATCTTAATTGATCAGGGTTTTTCGATCAACATACTACTCATGTCGGCTTTGTGAAGCATGAAATTGAGGGAATTAGATATCACCCTGAACTCCTAAGAACTGGTAGGGTTTAATGGAACATCAACTAAATCTTCCGGGACCATTAAGTTGCTAGAGTGGGTAGAGGGCGCAAACTTCATGACCCTTTTTCACGTGATCGACACCCGTTATGGATACAACACACCGTTAGGAAGACCGCGGCTTCAAAAGATAGGAAGCCACCCATCAACACTCCACCAAATGCTAAAATATCCCACTAACTGAGGAGTCAGGATCATTAAGGGGAACTAACAGGTCTCAATGTCTTGTTTGGTCGAGGTCGTAATGCTAAAGGTCCAATGTCAGTCATAACAATTACAGGAACGAGACTTTTCCAAGGACCCACTCTCCATTTACGTACCATCCGAGCCCCCGACGAAGAATCCAAAGAAATATAGATACACCCAGAAGATCAGAAGAAGATGACTCGTATTGGGAAAACATTGGAAGGAAGTCTGAGAGGCAAGCTAACAAAGCTTCTGAGAAAATATTGGAAGACCTTCCTTTGGGATCACACAAACATGCCAGGGATTAATCCAGAAATCATAACTCACAACCTCAAAGTTGATCCAGTTGGGATTGAGGCCTCTATAAATGAGTTCTCATGCAGAATTTCCAAGGATCTTTCCATGCAATAAAATATCATTCTAAAAACTGATGCATAAATCGAACACTAACCCTTATTGAGAAGTGTATGATTCTTCCTCGACTTTCTTGGTTACGATCCTGGGACCACTTGAAAGTTCTTCCTCACTAAGAACAAAAGAGAATAGGTGTGTGGGAACTATCATCTTTTGAAAAAGGAAAAGGGAAGAAAAAAATTCTTCCCTTCGACCAAAGGGGTCAGCGGCAGAGAGAGAGGAGGAGGAATTTTTCCTGAGCCTTTTTTTTTGCTCTCTTAGTTGCGTGTTTTGGGGTAACCCCAAGGTTCCTATTATAAGAAAACTAAGGTCTTAGAAAATCTTTTAACATCTTTTAACCATCAAATAATAAAATAAAGCTAGTATAAAATATATTTTGAATAATTAAGATATAATATCTTATTCCATAATAAGATATTCCCATATCACAATTTAAATTAATCCATATTAATTTAAATTAATTATTCCATATCTTACTCATTTAAATTAATTATATTAAACTAAACTAAGATATTACATAATATTTTACATAAAATAAAATGCATTTGTTTTGTCAAATAAAAACCAAAGTGGCGTGTGACCCATCCCACGCCCATACCATCATCTCCATGACAATATTGGGCATTTTATTTTTTTCTTTTTATTTAACAAAACAATGTCATTAAATATCTAAATAAATAAAACTCCTTGTATTTATTTAATTACTCTTTAATTTGACAACTTCAAATTAAATATTTAAATAGACCCTTCTATTTAATCACCCATTAATTTTGGACAATTGCAAAATTAATTTAATTAAATAGACTTTTCTTTTTAATCTCTATATTAAAATAATAAAATAGACTCTTCTTCTTAATAAATAATTACATAGATTCCTCTATTTAATACATAAATAAATAGATTGCTATATTTAATTTCACCATTAATTAAATAATTAAATAGATCCCTCTTTTTAATTTCTTTTAATTAATCAAATTAATTCCTCTACTTGTATTTGCCTTAATTAATTTGACAACTTCAACTTAAATACTTGAATCCATTTTTCCAAAGAAAATAATCTATATTAATTTATGTTTTCAATTACATGTGTTAGCTCAGAGGACTTAATGGACTTATAGGACTAAGCTCCAATGATCTAGAATTATATTGATTAAACCCCTTTAATCAATTAATTCTTATTCATTAACTCCAAGATAACTCCAATAAATATCTACAGTTGCACTTTTAGTACTATAGACACATTGTTATTTCCATTGGCTAAAATCATTAATTCCACTTTGATCCTTCACAAGTACTTCGTATCCATGGCAAGGTAATTTTATCGTATTAACCTCCATGATACATCTTGTTCGTCAAACCCAACTGATTCTCTAATGAACAACCTTACATACTCTTGATTATGTGTCTTTACTTTTTCTTTGATCAGAGGAATATGGGGTACTGTTGTTCAAGCAATGAATAAGTCCATAATGGAACTAAATATCTATTTTCCTATATGGAAAAGAGTGAATTCCAATCTTGTGTAGTTACGTTCCCACCTATAAGCAAGATGCAATCCCCAAAGTGGGAGGCATATTGAGCAAACTGTATTGAGTCACTTTCAGATATGCAAATCAAAGATTTATCTCTTGTGAACACGAGTTCGTAATCCACTCTAGATTAAGATCAATTATACATGATCAACCGACAGATATACGAAGTGTCTTTCTATAGCAGCTTTACCAGAAGTAAGTAAGTATATCTTTGTCCAGTCTACTACAATCTCTATTGCAGCAACAACCCCACTTACATGTCTCTACATGAGGGATCTATATAAGATTACTTGTGTCGATTCACAAGTGGGCCATGTTAGTGGTGTTACCAGACATAAGGCACCTAACCTTTATTCATATACCATAGACAATTTGAGTTACAACTTAAGTGAATCTTTGCATATCACATGCTCACTTTAAGTTATCATAAGTAACTATGGATCTTATGATGGATTATATTTATTAAATATTAATAAATGACAATGTAAATATTACTAATTATAAATTCCTTTATTTATTTATTGTTTAATTGGATTACATAAGATTTAGGGCAGAAACCTTAGCGATCTCCCACTTTCATTAAAACTTTACAGAGATTTATCTAGTAATCCTAAACTACCCATATGACGTTCAAACACCTTATCTGGACGCGACTTTGTGAATGGATCAGTAATACTATCCTCAAAAGGCTATTTTTGTCCTTACAACATCTCCTCTTCGGACAATCTCCCTTATCAGGTGATACTTTCTCTCTATGTGCTTTCCCCATTTTTGGCTTCTAGGCTCTTTGGAGTTTGCTACGGCACCACTGTTATTACAAAACAGTGCTATGGGTTTGTCCATGTCTAGTACTACCTCGAGATGGGTTAGGAACTTCCTAAGCCTGACACCTTATTTATCACCTTTGCAAGCAGCTACGTACTCGGCCTCCATTGTGGAGTTAGTAATACAACATTGGTTAATACTCCTCCAAACAATGGCTGCACCACAAAGTGTGAAAGCTAATCCAGACGTGGATTTCCTAGAATCCTTATCTATCTAGAAGTCAGAATCTGTGTACCCCTTGAGAATCAAACTCTACTTACCGTACACTAGCACATGTTCTCTCGTTCTCCGAAGATACTTGAGAATATTCTTGACTGCAACCTAATATTTATAACCCGAGTTTGATTGGAAGCGGCTTACTATCCCTACTGCATAAAAAATGTCTGGTCAGTGCATAACATCACATACATTAGACTTCTAACTACTTATGCATAAGGATAATGTCTCATACTCTCAACTTCTTGAGGAGTTTTTGGACATTGGTCCTTAGTTAAGTAAATCTCATGCCTGAGAGGTAACGCTCATTTCTTGGATTTATGCATCCCATACTTGGCAATTATCTTGTCAACATATGATGTTTAAGATAACGCTAACGTTTTGTTCTTATGATCCTTTATAATTTGGATACCAAGAACATAATTAGCCTCTCCTAAATCATTCATTTGGAATTCGATAGCTAGCCCTTTCTCAACGTCCGATAATACCTCACATTATTCCCAATAAGTAAGATATTGTCAACGTATAAAATGAGAAAAACCACATCCTTGTTGAGTATCTTCTTGTAGACATAAGATTCATCAACATTTTGTTAAAAGCCATACGATTTGACCATATTGTTAGATCTTTTGTTCCAAGACCATGAAGCTTGTTTTAATCCATAAATGGATGTAAGCAACTTACAAACTTTTGTCTTTCACCTTGAATAATGAATCCTTCTGGTTGGAGCATATAGATACTCTCGTCAAGATACCTATTCAAAAATATTGTCTTGACATCCATCTGCCAAATTTCATAATTGAAATGGGCATCGATGGATAAAATAGTTCTAATAGACTTTAACATAGCAACATGGGAAAATGTTTCTTCATAATCCACCCCTTCCTTTTAGGAATACCCCTTTGCTACAAGTGTAGCCTTAAAAGTCCCCACTTTTCCATCGGCTCCGCGTTTCCTCTTATAGATCCATTTGCAACCAATGTGTTTTATCCCAACTGGTTGATCTAAAAGTTCCCAGACTGAGTTGGAGTACATAGACTCCATCACAAGATCCATGGCCTTTAGCCTTTTTTTTGTCAACATCCACCATTGCTTCCATATAAGACAATGGATCCTCCAAGTCAATACAGCTATCATTGACCTAAGTTAAACCCAAATATCTTTCGGGCAACTTGGGTGCCCTCCAACTATGACGGGGACATACTGGATTTGACTAGAATCTCTCTTCCTATTTGAAGAGATAGGCAAGCCAACAACACTTGTTGGCTCATTAGTGGTTTCACTTGGAACCATTTCCTCTAGTACTAGTTTACTAGGAGATTTGTGGTTTCCTCTATAGTCCTCTTCCAAGAATGTAGGATTTGTTGTCACAAATAATTTATTCTCTTCAACATTACAAAAAAACCCACCACAAGTCTCTTTAAGGTAGCCTATGAAAAAGCATACCTTAGACCGTGATTCTAAATTCTTAGGGTTCATTTTCAGCACGTGTGCTGGACATCCCCATACACGGAAGTGACACAAACTTACTTTATGCCTTGACCATAACTCGAGTAGTCGTATATAAAAGACACATAGTACTCATATTCACCTCTAGGCTTTACATTCATCGGACCACAAAGGTCTGAATGTATAAGTTCTAGTGGTCTTGTTGCTCTACTTCCATTAGCTGAAAAAGGACGCTTAGTCATTTTACCTTCTATACAGGATTCACATACTGGGTGTGTACCAAGCTTACGATGTCGTAGAAATGACATCGAAAGCTAGAGGTGAAATAACTCAGTATTATCTTTAGAAATTCTACCTTTTCTTGTTATAGACTCTACAGTCTGGAATAACTCAGTATTATAAAGCGTTGCACATACTAACGATGTTAGTATATATAAATTTTTATCTTCTAATCATGAACAATAATTTTTTTATCTTTGAAGATATCAACTTTATTAATATCGAAATCTACGACATAAGATTGTTTACGAATAAAACCTAAAAAAACTATGTTCCAGTTTAAACCAGAAACATAATAACAGTGTTTAGAAAAATAAACCTTTTATTGCTATAAATTAACTTTACATCTACAACATCTTCAGCATCCACCATTTGGCGTAAGCTATTCTTTAAAGACACTTCACCAGGCTTGATCTTCCTCCAAGAGTTACTTCCCTGATAAAAAGAGCAGAAGCGATTAGTGGCTCCTGAATCAGGTATCCAGGTGGATTTACAATCCTCCACATTAAAGGTTTCCAAGAAGAATACATCATATTTACCATCTTTATCCTTTTTCTTCTCTTCTAGGAACTTAGGACAGTTCTGTTTCCAGTGTCTTTCACCATTATAGTGATAACACTTTCCTTTGGGAACTTTTCCGCTCTTGGATTTCTTGGTAGGGCTAGTAGCACCCTTACCCTTTTTCCAGAACCTCTGCTTCTTATTCTTAGTACCTGAGCTAGGGCCATCATGAGCTATAGCAATATTTTCTTCCATTGCTTTCGTCTTCTTGCCTTTCCGCAATATAGACTCGAAAGTCTATTGCTTATTAAGAATCTGGGACATGTTCATGCCTATCTTTTTCAAAATATAGTTACTTTTGAATGATAAGAAGTTATCTGGAAGGGTTTGAAGAATCATGCTGATCTGGCTAGTCTCGTCTATAGTACCACCATTCATCTCAACCACATTGAGATGGAGCATCATGTTAAGGACATGTTCCCTAACAGAAGTTTCTTCCTTCAAGCGGGCATTCATGATGAACTTGAGAGCCTTATGTTTGACTTTCTCAGATGGTTGGCCAAACATCTCTTGTGCTGATTGCAGCATCTCATATGCTGTAGGTAGAGGTTCAATTATCTTGGATACAACTTCGATAAGTCCAACCAAGATGTAGACACAAGCTGTCTCGTTAGCCTTGATTCAACGATCATAAGCCTCTCAAACCGTTCGAGCGGCATTAACATGTGGTTCTGGAGGATATTCTTCTAGAAAGGTGAATTTGAGATCCTCAATAACCAGAATGGTATTGATGTTGTTTTTCCTAGTGGTGAAATTTTCACCATTCAGTTTTAAGTATCAAGAATAGCAATTAGAGAGTTCGACATAATTTTCTTTAAATAGAAACACATGCTTTAGTAATATAACTTTACATATCCATTCATTCATAATTTTGGCATCTATTAAACGTGATGCATGAATGCACGTTTAATGAAATTCTAAAACCTTAAAACATAATTTCTATGCCATGGTATATTAGTGTGATAGAAACAATGTCTACGTAGGCTGGTTAAGGTTCCCTCGCACTAAAATGAGACTCCTCTAAAATAATGAACATCCCGAGAGTATCAATGCTTGGGCACTATCCTCTTTGGAAAAAAGAAAAGGGAAGAAAAAATTCTTCCCTTAGACCACAAGGGGTCGGCGGCAGTCGAGAGATAGGAGGAGGAATTTTTTCTGAGCCTTTTCTTTTGCTCTCTTAGTTGTGTGTTTTAAGGTCACCCCAAGGTTCCTATTTGTAAGAAAACTAATGCCTCATAAAATCTTTAAATATCTTTTAATTATCAAATAATTAAATAAAGATATTATAAAATATATTTTGAATAATTAAGATATAATATCTTATTCCATGATAAGATATTCCGATATCACAATTTAAATTAATACAAATTAATTTAAATTAATTATTCCATATCTGCTCATTTAAATTAATTATATTAATTTGAATTCAGATATTCCATATATTTTATATAAAATAAAATGCATATATTCGGTTAAAAGCAAACCAAAGTGGTATGTGACCCCGCTATAGGTCACACGTCCATACCATTATCTCCTTGAAAATATTGGGCGACAAGTTTATTTTTTCTTTTTATTTAGTAGAACAATTCCATTAAATATTTAAATAAATAAAACTTCTTTTATTTATTAAATTCATCTTTAATTTGACTACCTCAAAATAAATAAATAAATAGACTCCTCTATTTAATCTCCCATTAATTTTGGACAATTACAAAATTAATTTAATTAAATAGACTCTTCTATTTAATCTCTTTATTCAAATAATTAAATAGACTCTTCTATTTAATAAATAATAAAATAGGCTCCTCTATTTAATTTCACCATTAATTTCTTTTAATTAATCAAATAGACTCATCTATTCGTATTTGCCTTAATTAATTTTACAACTTCAAATTAAATAATTGAAACCATTTTCCCAAAGAAATTAATCTATATTAATTTAGGTTCTCAATTACATGCAATAGCTCGAAGGACTTAATGGACCTATAAGATTAAGCTCAAATGATCTAGAATTACATTGAATAAACTCCTTTAGGCAATTGATTCTTATTCATTAACTCCTAGATAACTCCACTAAATATCTAGATTTCACTCTTAGTACTATAGACATAGTTATGCCCATTGGCTAAAATCATTAACTACACTTTGATCCTTCACAAGTAGTTCATATCCATGTCTAGGTAATTTTACCGTATTAACCTCCATGATACATCATGTTCCTTAAGGCCAACTCATTCTCTAATGAACAACCTTAAATATTCTCCATTATGCGTCTTTGCTTTTTCCTTGATCAGATGAATATGGGCCCTGCTGTTCAAGCACCAAATGAGTCCATAAGGGAAATTACTTATCTATTTTCCTATATGGAAAAGAGTGAATTATAATATTATGTAATTACGTTCCCAGCTATAAGCAAGATGAATTGCAATCTTGTGTAATCACATGTCTCTACATGAGCAATCCAGATGAGATCACTTGTGCCAATTCGCAAGTGGATCGTGTTAGTGGTGTTACAAAAAATAAGGCATCCAATCTTTATTCATATACCACAGACTATTTGAGTTACAACTGAAGTGAATCTTCCCGCCACATATGCTTAGTTTAAGTTATCATAAGTAACTCTTGTTCTTATGATGGATTCATTTTTTAAATAATAACAAATGACAATGTATAAATTACTAATTATAAATTTCTTTATCTATTTATAGTTTAATTGGATTACATAAGATTTAGGGCAGGAAACCCCAGCTGAGCCAAGCTAGCCTCCTGTTAGGCAGAGAAGGCGCAAGTTCACTTCAGAGCGAAACAAAATCACCAATGAAGAGGTAAGGAAACTTCTAGAAGCAGGTTTTTTTTTCCGAAAAGTGAAGTATCCAGAAAGACTAGTAAATGTAGTTGTGGTGATGAAGAAAAATGGGAATGGAGGGTATGTATAGACTTTACATACCTCAATAAGGCACGCCCAAAGAAATCCTTCTCATTACTAAAAATAGACCAACTTGTTGATGATACTGTGGGGTACAAGCTGCTAAGATTCATGGATGCCTTTTCCAGGTACAACTAGATAAAAATGAACCCAAGAGACCAGGGAAAAATGTAATTCATAACAAACATAAGAACCTACCTTTTACAAGGTTATGCCATCTAGACTAAATAATGTTGGAGCAACCTACCAGCATCTCATAAACAAAATGTTTAAATATCATATGGGTAAGAGAATAGAAGTCTACGTTAACAACATGCTGGTGAAGTCAAAGCGAGCCGAGGATCATCCTACGTATGTGGAACAGGCCTTCACGGTACTGAACAAGTATGGAATGAAGCTAAATCCAAGCAAGTGCACCTTTGGTATCTCAGATGGAAAATTCTTAGGTCATCTGGTAACGAGTCGAGGGATAAAAGTGAATCTTGATCAAATAGAGGCAATAATAGACATGAAGGCACCTGTAAATCTGAAAGGTGTACAAAAGCTGAATGGATGCCTAGACGCCCTCAACCGATTCATCTCACGTTCCTCCAATAAGTGCTTACCGTTCTTCAAAGCTTTGAAAAGGAGCAAGGAATTCAACTGGGGAGACGAATGCCAAAAGGAATTTGAAGATCTCAAAGACTACCTCTCATCACCACCGCTGCTAACCAAACCAACCAAAAAAGAAACGATGGTCCTCTACCTAGCAGTCTCTGACACTGCAGTCAACTCAGCTCTAGTAAGAGAATATGATCAAACCCAATAGCCCATCTACTACATCAGTAAAACCATGATAGATGTCGAGACTAGATATTCTACCATGGAGAAATTAGCACTAGCACTCATTGTTGTGTCTTGAAAATTGAAGCATTACTTCTAGGGACACCTGATCATTGTGAGAAGAACTTTCCCCTTAAAAGCTGTCCTTCATAAGCCAAATGTCTCATGATGAGTCATGAAGTTGGCAATAGAGCTAGGGGATATGACATCAGCTATGAACCTCGAACTGCGATAAAAAGGCAAATTCTAGCAGACTTTATAGGGCATATGAAACTGCGGTTGCAAGAAAATGCAATTGAAGAAAGGATGAGAAGAATGATTCGACCACGCCAATTCTAGAGAAGCGGTTTGGACCTTAAGTGTGGACGAATCTTTTAACTCAAACGAGTCCGCCACAAGACTAGTGATTTAGACCCAAGATGGCTTTCTTCTCAAATAGTCAATCCGTTTCAGATTAATTGCCTCAAACAACGAAGTCAAATACGAAGCATTGATACATGGGCTACGAAGAGCCAGAGAATTGGGAGTGAAACGGCTGAGCATCAAAAGTGATTCCTAGCTCATTGTGAATCAAGTCAAATGAAATTTTGAAGCAAAAGATATGAGAATGATAAAATACCAGGAAAATGTCCAATACATCCTTCCCCTGTTCGATGATTAGGAAATCACCCAAGTGCTGAGGATAGAAAAATGCCATGATGACGCGCTGGTCGACATTGGTTCCGCTGTTAATTAAAAACAAGAAGAATGATCATAATTGATTACTTGCCCGAATCTAGTATAGATCATGATTCAAATAAAAGGAGTGAGAATGACAAGATCGAGGAGGCCATACCGGTAAAGCAGAACCACGAACATAGGCACGACTAGCTAAGTCAAAAAATCAAATACCTGCGAATGGTGGTTCACTACCTGAGGGGAAGCTTGAAGCATGAAAAATTAGATTGACAGTCGTTAGATACCTACTAATCCAAGAGAAATTATACAGAAGATCCTTCAGCAGACTCTATCTTAAATGCGTACGAAAACGAGAAAGCTCCTACGTGCTAAAAAAGTTGCACCTCAGTCATTGTGGAAATTATGCCTGGACCGCGATCCTTGAGTAAGAGAGCAATAACACAAAGCTATTATTGGCCCTCTATGCTTAGAGATGCAAAGGAGTTCATAGCCAAATGCGATAGGTGCTATAGATTTTCTAAAGTCAATTACTCTCCCCCCACACCATTAACGACAATCTCAGCCACTTTGTCTTTTATGCAATAGGGTTAGATTTAATAGGGAAACTTCCGATCGCCCCAGGGCAGAGGTGTATCGCCTCGTCACAATAGACTTCTTTTCCAAATAGATCAAGGTTGAATCTCTCACCACCATCACCGAATGAAAGATTGAAAGCTTCATTTGGAAAATATCTTTATAGGCTTCGAAATCCCCAAGGTCATCATCACTGATAACGGGACCTAGTTCATAGGAAGATCCATCTGAAAGTATTGAAATGATCGGAAGGTATAGCTCAGATAATCCACACCTAGGTATGCATAAGAAAACAAACAAGTTGAAGCCTCGAACAAGACCATAATAGACTCTCTAAAGAAAAGGCTAGAGCGAACAAAGAGAAAATGGGTGGATGAACTGTCGAGAGTCATCTGTGCATATCGAACTACCCCAAGAATTTCAACAGGTGAAACCCCCTTAACCATGGTTTTTGGGATGAAAGCAGTCATCCCCACAAAAATGGTAATCCCCACTATTCGATGTGCAATCCCAGAAAACGAGAATAACCATATGATGGTGGAAGCTCTTGAACTCACCGAAGAGAGAACGAAACAAGCCCTTATTTGCCTCGTGAACTACCAAAAGAAATTGACCATGTATTATGACAATAAGGTAAAGCAGTAGAGTTTCAAAGTAAACGACTTGGTTCTGAGGAAATTATTCCAGAACACACAATAACCCGGAGCAGGGAAGTTGGGTTCAAACTTGGAAGGCCCGTACCAAGTAACCAAAGAACTGAAACCAGGGACATATCGTCTTAAAGATCAGCAACGCAGTCTTGAAAGCTTGGAACGCGCTTCACATGAAAATCTACTATGTTTAAATGAAAGTTGAAGAAAGCAATGTAAAATTGGTAAAAACAAGCTTTTTGATGAATATATTATGATTTTTTCCTTCATTGAACATTAGCACACTTAAGCCCTAATCCATTAGGTGAACATTAAAGTTCCCTACGAACTCAGTAAGCAAACATTTTCATGTCCCCTGCAGACTCAATCCCTAATCCGTTAGGAAAATATTAAAAGTCCCATGTAGACTCAAGCCCTAATCTGTTAGGCAAACATTAAAAGGTCACTTACGAGCTAAAGGCCTAGTTCGTTAGGTGAGTAATAAATGTCCCTAGAGGATTAAGCCCAATCAGCTTAGCACAATAAAGAAATAAAAGAACAGGGGATGAACTCAAAATATCGAACTTTTATTTCACCACAAGCAAGTAAGGCTTGAACTCATAAGTTGGAAACTCAGTCGAAGAAAAATATGAGGCTAACATATGATTCAAGCTGTTCTATCCACCTGAATTCAAAGAACACGTCAAGATCACCAGTGTGGCCCATCGGAGGCAGTGATAGTGGCATTAAAGAAGAATCTAGATACTGAATTGAAGAGATACCAATCTGCAATTGATAGGTTCCATTTTCTTTTTCTAAGATCCAGCCGAGGCAGGTCCAGAGAGAAAAGTGCTTCCACCACCACTCTCCCAAAAGGCTCACTTCGCATAAAACATCGGGTTCAAAGGATCTAAAACGATTGATTCGATAACCAGATGTCTAAGCACCTGCTATTAGTCTTCATGCACCAAAAGGGAGAACCTAAACCATAGCAGGGAAACCCCTCGCCTGAACTCACGAAAGGTCCTTAACTGGAGTAATTGGGTGAAGAAGCTGGCAAAGGAAGGCGCAGTGAGAGAATGACGCGGTCAACTACACACTAGGGGAAGGATCCTCACAGGCGTTGAGGATCACACCCAATAAATCTAAGTGGACCCTGACCAGCCCAACATTCCTTGAAGATCACATCTAGAATCTTTCTCTTGAGACCGTAAATGGTGGTGGCCAAGCATGGAAAAGAAAGAAAACACACGGGGGGAAATCCATAGAAGTAGAAAAGCCCATGAATCTCTCGAGTAAGAATGGCAACAGGAAGAAAATGATATCCAAAGCACTTTTGTTGGAAAAAAAAGAAAGGATGGGAAAAATTGCGTTCATTTCTCCAATTTAAAGAATCCAAAAGCCATTGGGATTGAAACACGTGTCGAACATCCTGCTCATTGTCAATAAGTGTAGTTAACGTGGCATACAAAGCATTGAGTGCATTTAAATACGCTCATCAATCTGCTTTAATGGGCGAATTTGAAGGAAATTGATGGGACGAGTCAGGTAGTTAATGAAACTAACTCGAAAACTACGTCACCCCCTCGAGAAATGCAACGTCTAAAACAACATGGTATCAAATTAAATGTGAGCATTTCCTACTTCTAACTAAATCCTCCCCCTCAACCATTATAAAATAGAGTGTAAACGTGGAGGCGCGGTTGATCTCACTAACTGAAGCAATGTGAAATTAATCGCAACTTCATGAGTAACCAAACGAGCCTTAAAGTTCAAAAACCAAGGTTTGAGGAAAGAGAACTTCAAGCTAACCCAGGCCTTCGATAGACATAGGGAGGAAAAGAATATAGAAGAGTCCCTCAGGGGTGAGCATGAGAGCGCCACTCATACCTAGAAAGCGTTAAACAATGAAATTGATGACTGGAAGAATAAAACCATGCCTGCAAGCAGTAGTGGGAATTCTTCAAAAATATTTGAAGCTTCGGCCCCTTAGAATGATTTGAAGCTGCATTAAAATGCCTCAAAGCAGCCAAAAACCTCTTCGATAAATATATAGCGGAGAATGAGTTTATAAAGAAACAGCTTGCTTTACTGAAGCCAAGAAAGAGCCAATGGTGATCGTTGACAGCGATAAGGACTAAAATGCCTAAGTAAGCAAGATGTAGATTTCCTTAAAATATATGTACTGAAAAGAAAAAAGAAATGAGGAGAACACATGTATCACAAGCTTCGGACCGCCCGAGCATCTAAAATGTTCTCAGGAGGCACAAATCTTGTTCCGTCTAAGCATCTAAAAGCCCTCTTCAGAGGCACAAGCCTTGGACCGTTCGAGCATCTAAAGCCCTCTTTAGAGGCACAATCCTCGGACAGTCTGAGCATTTAAAAAAAAGCCCTATCTGGACGCATAAGCCTTGTCCTTCCAAACACTTAGGCACTCATCAAAGATAAAAGAATCATCACATATGTGATGAAATTGAGGCACATGTAAGCAAATATAGTTCAAGTGAGGAAAGATTAATAGCAATGACAACGTTAATATGCCAAGAACACATTGGAAACTTGAAGCAAAGTGATAAGGTAACAAAATCATTCAAAAAATATTGTTAAAAAACAGGGAATCCAGGATTACCCACAAACATCATTAATCAGACACGAAAACATGGGAGTTAGAAGGCAAACAAGAACCCTGGTGCGCCTCAGGTGGGAGAGAAAGCAAGACATCTGGAGCATCAGTATTGACACCGCCATCTACGTCTAGCCCGGAGCGAGCTCACTATTCCCTTCGATTGGGGCTCCACCTTGATGAGAACCAGTTTGAATCACCTCAATCATGTCCAGTATCTCATCCTGAAGATCGATAGCTCACATATGGTTGACTAGGCTTAATTGCTCTATGTGATCGGGAGAAAGCAAGAGCTTGATCTTGTCTCTTCCAAATTCGAGACCGAGAATTGACACCTCGACAGTCATCGACTCAACTTTGTCAAGATTTGCCCTCAAAGATGTCCATTCACCCTTATAGAAGGTGAGTTCGGCCACATGGGATTCTAGAGAGACGATTTTCAAAGTAGAGGCAGCCAGTTTATTCTTAACCACTCTCAAAGAGTCTTCACTCAGTCGATGATCACCTTCAACCTTGGTCATGGTGCTAGACTCAAGCTTGAGAATCCACTTGTTCAACTAACGTTACGACACAACTTTGGCCAAAGATTCCTTGAGAGCTCGATTCTCCCCTTTGAAGCCTTCAACTTCACATTTCTATTCGGAATTCTCCTCCTCAGCTAACTTGAGTTGGGCCTTTAATTTAGCAATCTCCAAGACCAGAGCAGGGTTCTCCATAACAAAATTGAACTACCTACCACGCACCTTGTTCAGTTTTGCCGACAATTTGGCCACCTTAAGCTCCAAACCTTAGTACTTCGGTCGAAGATTCTCCAGATTCAGAATGTATTGGACTCCCACTTGCATTCCCTACAAGACGGAAGAAAGAGTGAGTCAAATAAAAATGGGAAAAATGTAAATTCAGCGAACCAAAAAGGGACTTACCAGCAGGTAATGATGAGATATGTTCAACATTGTCTAGAATGCAACACAGCGTCAAAAAAACACCGGAAGATGTTCTCTTAGAAAAGGGAATAAGAATCATACTCTTCCCTCACAGTGATAAATGACCTAAGCATTGGAAGCGCTCCGCCTAAATAATGGATTCCCAGCTACAGTACCTGGAGGTAAAACAAAAGTGTCCTGAGCCAATAATGTAAAGACCCAACCTTTCAAAGCAATAAATATACTTATTTAAAACAGTGGAAGACTCAGTAAATGATCTTTATTGAAAACATGCAAACGTTCTAATCAATAAATGCTTAAATCAAATCATAAACTCCGGAGTTCAACTTTTAAAACAAACAACATTCCAAAAACATGTTCTCAAATCTCATAACTCAAAACATAATAACAAAGTTACGATAACCAAACGAAACTCAAATAAAATATGTATTTTATTCATCAACAATAATGAATAAATAAATTGGTGCCATCACAACATGAACCCTCTTCTCTTCCACGTCATCAACCGCTACCTCTCAGTCCATTGTTACCGAAAAAAAAACAACAGATAACACTGTGAGGCTAAAACCAGTGAGAAAACGACTTAATCAAAGATGAAGTCCTAAATAGTCTCTAACAATTCAAACCGAGTCCCAAGCACTCAACACTCTTCCAAAGTCTCTTACGCTCAAAGCGTCACTTAAAACTAAATCTCAACCCTTTACCTGAATAGGCAATTACTTTGATTCCATATTCAAGGCTATTAAATAAATCCTCACTCAACATGGACAGAAAACTTTCTCTAGATTCTTATCCAAGATAACTCAATCAAACATTCTCACAATCTTTACTAATTATTGAACAACTAACATGCCTTCACTTATTTAACAATATAAATTCACAAAATCCACTAAGAAGGCGATTCCTCAAAACTTCTAACACTTCTTAGTACTTGGTTATAGCCTCAACTATAACTGATATTCCCCTAATGTTTCATTCATATGAGCAATGAACATTAGTACTCGGTTATGGACTTTTCCATAACTAACATGACTTAGTGTTCAGCTCGTAGCTAGTAAAAAAATTCAATTCGACCATCAATATCAACCCAAACATCATTATACACAAGATAATGATAATTAAAATTTAATTAAAAGCATGAAAATACAGCAGCCTAACTAATAGCATAAATTTCACAAAACTGCCGAAAACTGCCGAAACATGGAAAATGCACTTTTATGCTCCCTAACTAAAAAATCAAGGCATATAACACTAAATATCTCCAAAAAAATCCAGATTTAAACTCATAATCAATCAGAAGCGATTCAAAACTAAAAACGTCAATTTTCATTGAAAAATGCCTAAACTAGTTATAACTCAAAATTGTTTTCTTCCAATTGATTTTCGGTATTTCCAAAAGTCTGTTCTCATCCTAACATTCCATAATATCATATTTAAATATAATGAAACAAATAAACTACGGTAAGAGTCTTAGATTTCTCTAAAACCCCACCGTTGACTAAACCGTTAACTCACATTGTCTTCGCTAAAATTCTAATTGCCAAGCTACTTTACACCACCAATCAAACCTAAAACGAAGGTCCTAAACATTTAATTTAAATGCTAAAACAGTACCAAAAGGGGTTAAAAAGATTGGGGTTCAACGGCTCAAAGAATAGGAAAAAGACAAACGACGAACAGCTGCCGTTTGAAGAAGATAGCAGCAACGACACTGTTGTCTTTTGCTGTGGCTGAACCGTTGCCTTCAGGTCACGGTTTGAAGGCCACATTTTGGTCTTGGTTTTGGGTTTCGGGTGATCGGTATTGATGGGTTTTGGTTTTAGGAAAAGGGGATCAACACCGATTAAGTTTTAGGCTTAAAATTAAGTAACAAGAGGCAATATGGAATGGGTTTTAAGGCAATGTTCAAGAACATCAAAGTTTGATAAATAAATAAAAAATTCCAGATTTTTAAAGAATGTAAAATCAATCTAAAATACTCACCCAATGATACGAACTCACGGATCCGGACCACAATCCTTGACTAACGGATTTCCACGATCAAAATGAACACCTATTATCAAGAATTGACAAAAAATTAACACCTATAAAACCTAGAGGGGGGCGGCGACAATGATGATCCAAAAGGGAGAGGATTTTTACCTCTTTGATTAGATGATTCCCACACTCCCTATAACGTCCCGTTATTTTGAGGTGAATTTTTTATTATTATTATTTTATTTATTTATTTATTTATTGAATTAAGTGTTAAAGATAATTTTAGAATTTGTTATTTAGAAGTAAATAGTTAATTTCGTTCGGAAACCTTTTTAACTGTTTATTTAGCTTAAATTTGTTTCGATGATATTAATAATTATTAATAGGCCAATTAATAATTATTAATCACCATTGGGCTAGTTTAAGTGGTTCGGGTTTCGTTTTAAAAGCTTAAGGCAAGAAAAGGACGTAGGCGTCATTTCTGAAATTCTTAAATATCAAAAACACTATTCATCATCCCTTAAATAAGCCAAGTTTAGACAAAAATAATCATTTTCTTCTCTTGTTCTTCCTTGGGGCCGAGAGCATCAAAGAGAATTCTCCCATTTTTGGCTTTTCTTCGATTCTTGCCGGATCGTGATAATTTCAGTTGCGTTGGATAGCCACGGGCCCGAGCATCATTTCCAACCTACCAATCGAACTTTCCATCTATTCTCTCAAGGCTTTAAGGTATGTTTAAGTTCAAAACCTAAAGCTTCAAATAGTGTTTTAATGGTGATTTTGGTTTTAATCTTCCAATTCTTGCTCGGGAACTCGGAGATTTAGATCGAGGGAGTTGTTTTATGCATATTTAGAACTTTCCCTAAACCCTAGAATCGGGTTTGAGCCAAAAACCATTTCCATGAGTTATTCTCATTTTTCATGATGGTTAGGGTTTTGAATTTGATATGTTTTATGATTTTACTAAATTGTTCGGGATTGAACTTTTGACCTAAACCCTAAATCATGTTTACCCATTGATATTACTGAAGGGATGATTTACTAAATTAGTGGAATTTATTTAGTAACACAAACTAACACTTAATTTAGGATCTATTAATACCATGCAATTTGTGATAAAAACATGTAGATTCAAGCTCGTTTTTCGAAAATTAAAACCCTTTACTTACATTGAGTAAAATATGGAGAATCGGTTGGAGGTTTCTTTACAGCATCAAATCCTCAGCAACACCGGATCTTCTACGCTATATCCCGATCGATCAAACGAAATCCGATTGTGGGATCGAACTTAAGAAGAAATTGGGAAGAAGAAAAATATTTTCTTCCCAATAATGACTAGGGAATTTCGGCTATGGGGGGAGAAGAAGGGAAGAGAGAGTTCCAACTTTCTATGGAATTAAATTGTGTGATTTATGAATAACCCAACCCTCCTATTTATAGAAAAATAGGAATCATAATCACATTAGGATTAATCTATAGAGATAAATACAAAAAGAAAAAAGATTATCTCTTTCCTTTATCTAGCAATTTCGAAAATGCCTTGGATAAATAGGAGATTATTTTACTTTCTTATTTTTATTTATCTTGGGTAAATAAATCTATGTAATTATTTTAGGATATAATTCAAACAATTATCTCCTCAAAATACATGTCATGGCCGATTTTATCATCATAAAATAATAAATAAATACAATTTATTTAATTAATTATTTTGGGCCAATTCCAATTGGGTTCATTAATCCAATTGGGCTTGAAATTCTCTCTTAAATTAATAAGTCCAACTTAATTAATTTATTTATTAATTACCATTTAAATAAAATATTTTATTTAAACAATTAATAATATTAATATTTTCTCCCAACTAAATATTATCAAATTATATTTAATTATTAATTTCCATTTAAATAATTTTCATTATTTAAATAATTAATAATAAATATTTTAATTATTAATTTCCATTAAATAAACTCATTATTTAATTAATAATTTTATTGATAACATTTTATTATTAATTAATTAATTTTAATTATTAATTCCGTTCAAATAAAATTTATTATTTAAACAATTAATAATTGTTAATTAATCTCAAATTATTAATTACCATTTAAATATACTCAATATTTAAATAATTAATAATATTTCATTATTAATTTCCTGTTTAAATAAACTCATTATTTAAACAATTAATAATGTTTATATTAATGACCGTTTAACTATACTCAATATTTAAACAATTAATATTGCCTATTTTAAGTAATTCACTTTACTTAAAATTTCCATTTCTTCTACTTGATTTCGCGACTACGATATTTGGGCTAGCATAGGGACCCGATGGACCTATAGATCATGGGCTTAATAATTAGTCAATTAAGTGATTAACACATAATCAGTTAATTACTTATTATCTAACTATGAATAATTCCACTATAGATTCATAGCTGAACTCCCCTCACTATAGATGAGTTATTGTCCATTTATTTTATCTTTTATTTATATCTGTGATATATCCTTCACGTGGACCCTCATAATTACAGACGGATAAATTTACCGTTTTGCCCCTGTAATTACCGCTTTATCCTTGTGTTCCCGCTGATTCTCCAATGAACTTTATCTTTAGTCGAACTAGAGATAAGATACTTCTATGATCAATAGAAGTCATGACGTCACTTGTTCATGTCTCGAATCAGTACATCAAGGGAGTTTCCTAAAGTTCCTAAAATGTTTAGGTATCGCACCGATACCGGTTAATTTATAGGAAAGTTATGAATTCCATCTCGTGAAAATGAGTTCCCAGCTACTTATCTAGTCATGTTCCCAAAACAGGAGTGTATTGAGCGTTCTTACAGATCGCTCTCAACTATGTGAATCAAAGAACATAACTCCACAAATAGGAGTCCGCATTTCACTCAGGATTGAGATCTATCACGGTTGATAAACTTAGTTTGATATTCGATTATTTCTCGTAAACGGTACTAATGAGAAATTTGATGGAACATCGTGGTCCTGTCTTATACAATCAACATTGCATATGATACTTCCATTTCATGTCTCCCACATGAATGATCAGGATATGATCATTTGTCTATAAACAAAATGCGAAGCTATCAACAGTGTTACCAGGATAAGGTTCCCAAACGTTATCCGTTTACTGTAGACACGTTTAAGTTACTCATCTCGACTTTAATCCTCTCGTATGACTCACATACTAAGTCGTGATTTCATAAGAGTTATTTAGGGTTTTACTATTTGAATGTTTGATATTTATATATTTCCATATATTCCTAATATCATTAATTGAATCAATCTAGATAATATAAAGAACTTATGTTTATTTATTTAATTCATTCTTAATAAATTATTATTATTAAATGATTACAAGTTCTAGGACACCATTTCTAACAATCTCCCATTTGTCCTAGACTTTTGGAGATTTGACTTGTAATTCCAGTCAAACTGGATGACTATCAACTACTTAGCCATGGTAGTCATTTTAATACTTTATCAGTAACGTTTTCATCTGTTTAGTATGTATTTCTTGTGTCTTATGTTAGTTTCATTAAGTGTAATAGATTCCATATTTTATCGCCATAAAATAAACTCTATTAACTATTGATTTGAAACCATATGTTCAACCACCTTTCATTTACTAACGACTTAGTAATTATGCGAATCTAGAGTTTAGTAAGTAAAAACTCATTTTACTTATACTTAACTCATTTGATGTTTAATTCGCAAAGGTCTTTTGTCGAATTCTTACATGGAAGTAAATCCATGTTTGAATTTGATCCCGTGCAACTCATAAAATCTCCCATTTTATCTATGTACACTAACATACTATTTGTAAATTTTATTTTAGTCACATTGGTTCTAGGATTCTCGAAATTCTTAAGCTCCCACTGCAAAGTAATTCTCTATTACTTTCATTTGTTTAATGATTACAATTTTATACTTCTTATTATTTCCAAAAATAATGTATAAGTATAAGTGACCCTTTTCAACTCAACTATTGAAAATTTATGTCATTTTTATTTCACTTATTTTGAACTTTATTCATTGATTTTGAAGTCAATGAGTTTCGTTTGGACTTCTAAAAGTCCCTTTGGTTCGTACTATGATGCTCCCACTCAAATAAAGTTCTACAAGTAGTTTAACCATTTAAACTTTTAAATAACTACTTGTTTTATCGTGAAATAAAATTATTGTAATTCTTTTATATCTTAAGTAAGGTTTAAAGCCTTCAGTATCACTGATTTACTGAGCTTTTCTTTAATAATTTGTGAATTCAATTATTCACTAATTATTACTTTCTGATTTCTGTTTTGTTTATTCCATATCAGTTATTACCTTTAAAACATCCTTTTAAATAACTGAATGTTTGGAATATAAGAAATCGATTTAATGTTTGCTTATCACTTAAGTTCTAACATCTAAATGTCCAACTTTAGTGATATTTAAGTCTAGTTATCTTTGATAAATCAAAGATGTTTGATTTTACTTATCCCATAAGTTCGTGGATTAATATGGTTATCATCTCAAATTCCTTGAGAACCATTTTTAAGAGATTAATCCCTCTGACTTATTTAAGTAATTTTAGACTTAAGTATTTAAACATTTTTAAAACCTTTATAACTCATTTAGATATTCCGGAGTTTAGAATTTGGATTTGGAATTTATTTGTTTTATACTAAGTATTTTGAATAACCATCCAATCACACTTTGGAACTTTGTAATATAATTGTAAAGGAATATCTACCTAAATAACTCTTATTTAAAATATTCCCAAACTTGGTTCATACGAAATGAGAACCAATAGTTATTACATAATTCAAAATAAAAACAAATTGAACATTAAACTAAACTAGAAAACTATGGTTTTGGGAAGAGGAATATTTTCTTCCCTTGTAGAATATTGTAAAATCGGTTACGAGGAGAATAGGAAGAAGAAGAGTTTCCAATTTCAAAAATTGAAATTAGAAGCTTTTGAATGAACAACCAAGACGTTTGTATTTATACGCAAAACAGTTTTCCAATCGAATTAGGAAATACAATCAAAATAAATACAAGATAAATTCTAAGAATAAAATCAAATTTTATTTCTTATTTATCTTACATGCCGATTTTATGTGCATAAAATCAATAATTCAACAATAAGAAAAACTAATTTTTCTTTGTTTAATTTGTCTTTGGTTAGACATTCTTTTATATATTTATTTTAGACAAAATAATTCAACAATTATTTCCTAAAATATCATATATGTGTCGATTTTGGTATATAAATTATTCAAATAATTTGAACCAAAATCCATTGAATTCATTAATTCAATTATAGATTCTTCCTTATTAATAAATCTTATTTATTAACTCTTGATATTTATTTAAATAAATAAATTAAATAAAATATCATATTCTGATTTTGTACTTTATCATTAATAAATATTTATTATTTACTATTTAAATAATCGAAATTATTTGAATTAATAATAAATATGTTATTTACTATTATCCTTTTAAATAATCGCTATTATTTAAAATTAATAATAAATGTTTAATTATTAATTTCTATTTAGGTAAACACATTACCTAAATAATTAATAATTATTTATTAATAATATTTTATTATTAATTACCATTTAAATAAACACATTATTTAAATAATTAATAAAAATGATATTAATTTCCATTTAAATAAACTCATTATTTAAATAATTAATATTGTCTATTTATTTAAGTAAACTGCTTTACTTAATTTAATCATTTCATTTTTATAGGAAACATAGTTTCATCATTCAGTTTGTTCTTTCCAAGTACAGTGACTAAAACAGATGCTATATTACTGAAATTTAAATAAACTTTATCTTAATAATCTAACATGCATTCAACATTCAAATACTCAAAGTTTCGACATATAATTAAATATGATGCATGAATGCGAACATATTAATGAACAGAAAAGCCCTAAAACATGTTACTATGTCACGATATTTTAATGATACCGGTGAAGTGTCGTCGAATGATAGGTCAGTTACCATCATTAAAACGAGATGCCACTCGAACAATTGACAACTCCAGAATAACTCATATTCCTATGTCATTGTTTACCGTGTATTTGGTCCAGAGTTTTGATAACAAAATTTATCAAATTTCTTTTAAGTGTGACCCACTAATTTAGTCTTTTAAATAAAATTGAAGAGTGTCTACGAAGTGTAGATTCAGTCTTCAATCAATCTCATTTAAAATTCTTTCTCCCTTTCGGGGAGACCCAACTTGATATTGATTTATACAATAAACCTTCCTATGGGAATGAACATCTGCAGCAGTGTTACAGAGGCCATGTATAAATCTCACATTTCGAGCCGATTAGTGGAGACCATAGGATACATTGACATGTTTCCTTCTCCCACTTAATATTTTGAGTTAGGGTTTCATAACTTAGACTAATTTAGGCTAACTCATTAATCCAAGTTTTAATTAACCTAATCAACTTTAACTCTTAAATTGGTTAGATTAATTTTATAAAGTGATTGTTCAAGTTTTCCTAATTAAAACTAATCACATTATGAGCCGTCTTAATAATTTTGATTTATTAATTTGAACTTTTCTCCCAGGATCGCTCCCGGTTAGAGGCGCTCCGTGTTAGGGGAACTTTATGAAACCTCATCGCCTGGGCGAGCTTTCTCCTTGAGATCCATTCAATTCAATTAATCTCAATTATTAATTTTTAATTAACCCTTAATTAAAAGTTTCTATTTGTTTATCTTATATGGATTTTGGCCCAATTGTTTAAACAATAATTCCATATTACAAATAATTCATTTAGTTTCTATTCAACTTTTAAACTAGATTTAACTTTTGAATTTTAATTAAATAAGCATGCTTTTAATTCTAAAACAATTAGAATATAATTTTCGATAATAACATTTATAAACTAAAATTATAGCATGTTTCACATACATTAGCATATAATAACACATATTATATCATGATGCATGTATGTACAATTAATAAAATCATACAACCTATGGTGGGATTTTGTACATGACATACTGTAACGTCCCGTTACTTTTGGAGGTAAATTTTTTTTTTTAATTTTAAATAAAGTATTTTAGTTTAGTTTAAACTTAGTAATTCGATTTTAGTAGTTATTTTCGTTCGAAAACCTTTTTAAACCTTTTACTACTTTAAATTAGTTTCGGTGACATTAATAATTATTAACGGGCCAATTAATAATTATTAATCACCTTTAGATTATTTTAAGATCATTGGGTTTCGTATTTTAATCGAATCTTTTAAAAAGGACGTATACGTCATTTTCCAATTTCTTAAAATTTTACTATTCATCTTCCTCATCTTTAAAAGTCAACTTGGTCAAGGAAAATTCATTTCATCTTTTCTCTTTTCTTCCTTTGAGGCCGAGACACCCCCCCCCTCTCTCTCTCTCTTGGCTTTTCTCCGTTGCTCGGTGGATCGCCGTAATTCAAGTACCGTTGAAAAGCTCTCATCCCGAGGATCATTTCTAACCTAACAATCGAGGTTTTCGTCAATTTTCTACAAGCCTCAAGGTATGGCAAAGTTTTCAAATTCAAGCTTTGAATAGTGTTTTAATGGAGGTTTTCAGTTGAAATCTTAAAATTCACACACCGAAGCTTGAAGATTTCAATCGAGGAAGTTGTTTTAGCAAGTTTTAGAAACTTTCCTAAACCCTAGAATTTAATTTGAGTTGAAAGCCCGTCCCGTGTTATTTTCTCTCACTTGACTAAGATTAGGGTGTTTAGTTTGCTATGGTTTTACGTTTTACTTAATTTTTCGGAAATCGATTATTATGTAAAACCCTAAAATATAGTGACCCATTGATAGCTCGACTTTCAAAGTGTCTTAAATCAACCCAAATCATCTCAAAAGTGCATAAAAGACGGAAAACCGAACCCGAACCCTCCCTTCCTTGTTGGGCCGTGGGTCCCTTAGGGGTTAAATCCGGAGTTTTCGTTGTTTTATGTGTTTAGATGTTGTTTGCTCGATTTTCGGATAATTAATGGTTGTTAGGTGTATTTGATATGTAGGTTGGTGATCGATTGCGTGACTTTGACTCCGGCATTTTGGAAGCTTGGATTTCACATCTAAGGTGAGTTTAAAATGGAAGTTAGTAATTTTATGAATTATGTTTCATTACGTTATTGTTTATCGAGGTTAAGAGGGGAACTAACTTCCGGAAGTTATACTTGGTTGGAGACTATAAACTCGGATGTGAGTGGAGTGGTTTTGATGTACTTATGGTTTTGGAAGTAAAAGAGTAAGTATGAGTGGTTTGGAAGTCTTATAAGATGAATTGGAGATTTTAGATGAAAGTGGTTGACTAAGGAACTTTAAGTGATTCGGGAGTCAAAGTGGCTTAGGAATTACACTTGAGTATTGACTCGTGTAATTCAAGCGGTTTATGTTCTTTAGTTGTTTAGTGGAACTTTATCTAACTTACTAAGGAGCTTGATGACTTCCATATGGCACATGATAGTATGTGATACGCTCCATACGGTATCATGGTGCGAGGTTATGTGATATGGCACATGATAGTATGTGATACGCTCCATACGGTATCATGGTGCGAGGTTATGTGATATGGCATATGATAGTATGTGATACGCTCCATACGGTATCATAGTGCGAGGTTATGTGATATGACACATGATAGTATGTGATACGCTCCATACGGTATCATAGTGCGAGGTTATGTGATATGACACATGATAGTATGTGATACGCTCCATACGGTATCATGGTGCGATGATTTGTGGTATGGCACGTGGTATGTCGACTTCGGTCCATACGGTATTATGATATGCTGTGGTAAGGTGGGCACTCTACGAAATGAGCGTATAAATGCATTATACTTTATAGCACTATACACGCTGTGGTGAGGGTGGCATTCGAAGATTTGAGCGTGTATAGATGCGTTATTATTGTTATCATTATTATAGTACTACACATGCGGTGATACGAGTGGCACTCGAAGATTTGAGCGTGTGTGGTTGCGACGTCTTTTTAGAACTTAGTATATCACATTCTTTTACTTGTATCTTGGTATGAGTTTTTTTTTATGATGATAGAATGATTTCGAGGAATTACATGACTCATAAAATTCGTTGAACCACGAAGTTGAGAAAGTTTATTATGTATGTTGATTATATGTGGACTTTGGAATGTGGAATGGGTAGTAAAAGTGAAATATAGGCCTTTGGACACGATTTCTGACATGGAACGTTGTTCATAGGATTACTTGCTTTCATTTTACTCTCACTAGCATTTTTATGCTAATGTTCCTACAATTACAATTTTTCAGGTAAGACTCGTGGTAGAGGACGAGGTAGAGGAGGTGGCGCCGCGTGACCTATCAGGACGATGAATGGAAAAGAATGATTGTGGTTTTGGGTGAAGCATTCTTGAATGCTCTTGAACTTTTCATTATTTTATTATGTTCATTTTGAGCTCGATGGAGCATTTGTATAATTTGTATCTGTTTTGTTTGGACTTTAAACTTCCTTTAGCATTTTCATCACATTATGGAATATGAATTTCCGATTTACTGTTTTTTTTTCTGAAAAATTGGGTTGTAAACAGGTTTTGGATTATCCGAATTTTAAATGGACCCATGCCGTTTTTCTGTAAAATCAAGTTTTCCGCTGCGCCTTTGTTTTAAATGATTTTACGATAAATCGGGTTGTTACACATACTTTTATGCATGAACATTATTTAAAACAATTATATCATACATATAAAAAATTTAAATAATAAATAGCTAAATTGACCGGTATTCTTGGCACTATTTCTAAAACAGAAAAATTAAATTACAACTTAATTTAAATCTTCCATTGTAGAACTTGAGGCTTCAACTCTCTCTCTCCTCCATGGTGTAGGCGTGGGAATGGGTATTTATGGGGCAAATATTATCTCCTTAATATTTCCATAAATACTTGTTTCAAAATAATTATCTTTTAATTATATGGAAAAATAAAGAAAATATTTTCCATGTAATCTTATATCAATTTCTAAATTTATAATTTAAGATAGGGATATAATCTTTTAAAAAAAATTTAATCCTTATCTTAAATATTTAAAATTTTAAATTGAGATAACAAGATAATTATGATAAAATATCTTACCATATTTTTTACCTTTTCTCTCTCCTTGGGCGTGGGCATCATGAATGATGGAGGAAAAATTTTATTCTCTTCCTCCCCTTTGGTGTAGCCGATTTTTGCTCTCCTTGGTATGGGAAAATTACAAATTTTTTCCTATACCCTAAAATTAGGGTTCACAAATTTTCTACTAAAATTTAAAATCCTAAGTTCCTCAAGAATACCTAAACAGTCAATAAGCAAACCTCCACAATTTATATAACACAATTTATATAAACATACATAAAACAATTTTTATGCAACCCACCAAAATTTTCGAAAAATCATAAATTTAGCATGATAATTAAAATTAGTTCTAATACAAATTGAAGGGATGATTTACTAAATTAGCGGAATTTATTTAGTAACACAAATTAACACTTAATTTAGGATCTATTAATACCATGCAATTTGTGATAAAAACATGTAGATTCATGCTCGTTTTTCGAAAATTAAAACCCTTTACTTACATTGAGTAAAATATGGAGAATCGGTTGGAGGTTTTTTTACAGCATCAAATCCTCAGCAACACAAATCTTCTACGCTATATCCCTATCGATCAAAAGAAATCCGATTGTGGGATCGAACTTAAGAAGAAATTGGGAAGAAGAAAAATATTTTCTTCCCAATAATGACTAGGGAATTTCGGCTATGGGGGGAGAAGAAGGGAAGAGAGAGTTCCAACTTTCTATGGAATTAAATTGTGTGATTTATGAATAACCCAACCCTCCTATTTATAGAAAAATAGGAATCCTAATCACATTAGGATTAATCTATAGAGATAAATACAAAAAGAAAAAAGATTATCTCTTTCCTTTATCTAGCAATTTTGAAAATGCCTTGGATAAATAGGACATTATTTTATTTTCTTTAATTTTATTTATCTTGGGTAAATAAATCTATGTAATTATTTTAGGATATAATTCAAACAATTATCTCCTCAAAATACATGTCAAGGCTGATTTTATCATCATAAAATAATAAATAAATACAATTTATTTAATTAATTATTTTGGGCCAATTCCAATTGGGTTCATTAATCCAATTGGGCTTGAAATTCTCTCTTAAATTAATAAGTCCAACTTAATTAATTTATTTATTAATTACCATTTAAATAAAATATTTTATTTAAACAATTAATAATATTAATATTTTCTCCCGACTAAATATTATCAAATTATATTTAATTATTAATTTCCATTTAAATAATTTTCATTATTTACATAATTAATAATAAATATTTTAATTATTAATTTCCATTAAATAAACTCATTATTTAATTAATAATTTTATTGATAACATTTTATTATTAATTAATTAATTTTAATTATTAATTCCGTTCAAATAAAATTTATTATTTAAACAATTAATAATTGTTAATTAATTTCAAATTATTAATTACCATTTAAATATACTCAATATTTAAATAATTAATAATATCTAATTAATAATATTTCATTATTAATTTCCTGTTTAAATAAACTCATTATTTAAACAATTAATAATGTTTATATTAATTACCTGTTTAACTATACTCAATATTTAAACAATTAATATTGCCTATTTTAAGTAATTCACTTTACTTAAAATTTCCATTTATTCTACTTGATTTCGCGACTACGATATTTGGGCTAGCATAGGGACCCGATGGACCTATAGATCATGGGCTTAATAATTAGTCAATTAAGTGATTAACACATAATCAGTTAATTACTTATTATCTAACTATGAATAATTCCACTATAGATTCATAGCTGAACTCCCCTCACTATAGATGAGTTATTGTCCATTTAGTTTATCTTTTATTTATATCTGTGATATATCCTTCACGTGGAACCCTCATAATTACAGGCGGATAAATTTACCATTTTGCCCCTGTAATTACCGCTTTATCCTTGTGTTCCTGCTGATTCTCCAATGAACTTTATCTTTAGTCGAACTAGAGATAAGATACTTCTGTGATCAATAGAAGTCATGACGTCACTTGTTCATGTCTCGAATCAGTACATCAAGGGTGTTTCCTAAAGTTCCTAAAATGTTTAGGTATCGCACTGATACCGTTAATTTATAGGAAAGTCATGAATTCCATCTCGTGAAAATGAGTTCCCAGCTACTTATCTAGTCATGTTCCCAAAACAGAGTGTATTGAGCGTTCTTACGGATCGCTCTCAACTATGTGAATCAAAGAACATAACTCCACAAATAGGAGTCCGCATTTCACTCAGGATTGAGATCTATCACGGTTGATAAACTTAGTTTGATATTCGATTATTTCTCGTAAACGGTACTAATGAGAAATTTGATCGAACATCGTGGTCCTGTCTTATACAATCAACATTGCATATGATACTTCCATTACATGTCTCCCACATGAATGATCAGGATTTGATCATTTGTCTATAAACAAAATGCGAAGCTATCAACAGTGTTACCAGGATAAGGTTCCCAAACGTTATCCGTTTACTGTAGACATGTTTAAGTTACTCATCCCGACTTTAATCCTCTCGTATGACTCACATACTAAGTCGTGATTTCATAAGAGTGACTTAGGGTTTTACTATTTGAATGTTTGATATTTATATATTTCCATATATTCCTAATATCATTAATTGAATCAATCTAGATAATATAAAGAACTTATGTTTATTTATTTAATTCATTCTTAATAAATTATTATTATTAAATGATTACAAGTTCTAGGACACCATTCCTAACAATTACCAACCTCCAAAGTGCCCGAAACCAGCTCGAAACCCTTTTAAAGTACTTAAAAATCCGGAAAACGAACTTCACCTTGAAATCCCTTTGAGCCGTGGACCTTTTATGGGCATTTCCGGGGTGTTTTGTCTTTTATTTCAATATCGTGATGATCGTTATTCGATTTGGTTAATTAATATATTTTAGGTGTATTTTAATTATAGGCTTCGTGCATCGATCGTAAAGTTTGGTCAACCGGTGATTCGGAGTTGACTTCAATAATAAGGTGAGTTTAAAACGGTTGCGATTACTTTTATGTTTTTCGAATTGCTTGATGATTATGTTCGATCGAGGTTAAGAGGGTTAATAGACTTTAGAACTTTCCAAGAATGTATGTTATTTGGGAGTTAAGAAAAGTGCATAAGGAAAATTAGTTAAGATTGGTTGTTGTTTAAAGTAAGATGTTATTGGTGGATTAAGTTATATTCTCGAAGAGAATTAGATTCCGGAATTTGGAGAAGAGTATTAGATACTCCTTTTATTTCGAGTGGTTATAAGATAGTTACAAGAGACTTTGGAGAGATTCTTCATGTAGAATCGAGTTAGTATGATATTATTAGCGATGAGATTCTCTATTTAGTACTACCAACGGGGAGTAGTACGTGTGGCGTTATGATACGCATGGTTTGCGATTGGTGATTGTGAAGTCACGGTGACAGTGAGGTCACGGTATGGTTTGCGATTGGTGACGGTGAGGTCATGGTGACAGTGAGGTCACGATATGGTTTGCGATTGGTGACAGTGAGGTCACGGTATGGTTTGTGTTTGGTGACAGTGAGGTCTCGGTGACAGTAATGTCACGGTATGGTTTGTGTATGGTGACAGTGAGGTCACGGTTTGAGTTATGTTGGGTGACAGTGAGGTCACGGTATGGTTTGTGTTTGGTGACAGTGAGGTCACGATGTGAATGTGAATGGTGACAAGTGGTCACGATTAAATTATGAAATGTGGCAATTGAAGGGATGATTTACTAAAATAGCGGAAATTTATTTAGTAAATTTATTAACATTTAATAACAGATCTATTAAAATCATGCAAATTGTGATAAAAACACGAAGAACATGTAGATTCATGCTTAATTTTCGAAAATTAAAATCAAACCGAAACTTACATTGAGTAAAACTGGAGAATTGGTTGGAGGTTTCTTTACAGCATCAATCCTCAGCAACACCGGATCTTCTATGCTATATCCCGATCGAAAGCAAAACCGACTTGTGGGAATCGAACCGAAAGAACAATAGAAGAAAAAATTTCTTCTAAATTTTTTTTCTAAGCAAAATTGTCAATTGGGCAAAAACTTGAGAGAGAATTTTCACTTTTCTAATTAAAGTGAGAAGTGTATAAAATATGAATCCCAATGGTCATATTTATAGGAAAATATAATATCTAATCTCTATAGATATTCTTATCTCCTAATTATTAAAATAAATAGAAAAATAGATGAAAATTGTATATATATATATATAAACTATTTCGTCTTCAGCGTGCGCCCACCATTATGTTATATATATATATATATATATATATATAAAAGTTTGGATTCAAAAGTCACGCTGGCGCAAACTAATGATTTTATATATATATATATATTTCTTTCTTTCTTTCTTTACTTTTCTATATTAATAATTATATGTTTAAAATTAGAAAAAATCAAATAATAATTTCTAATTTAAATACATTTAGCCAAAACTAATATAATTAATTACTATTGAATCTTATTCAATCAATTAATTATTTTTGTTCAATACCAATTTGTTTCTTAAACCAATTGAATTTAATTCTCTCTAGTATTTATTATTAAATTAAATAAACTCATTATTTAATTAATAATATTAATTATTAATTTCCATTTAAATAAACTCATTATTAAATAATTAATAATATTAACATTAATTCCAGTTTAAATAATTTATTTATTTAAACAATTAATTTTGCCTTATAATATTATAATTGATATGTTATATTAATTTCCATTTAAATAAACTCTTTATTTAAAAAATTAATTTTGTATCAATATTAATAATATTAATATTAATTTTCATTTAAATAATCTCATTATTCAAATAATTAATATTGCCTAATTTTAAGTAAAATCAATTACTTAAATTATTTGTTCTTCCTAAGTTAAATTAATAATTAGTTTTGCTACAACGATATTTGGGCTAGCATAGGGACCCGATGGACCTATAAATCATGGGCTTAATAATTAGTCAATTAAGTGATTAACTCATAATCAGTTAATTACTTATTATTTAACTATGAATAATTCCACTATAGATTCATAGCTGAACTCCCCTCACTATAGATGAGTTATGTCCATTTAGTTTATCTTTATTTATATCTGTGATATAATCCTTTACGTGGAACCCTCATAATTACAGGCGGATAAATTTACTGTTTTGCCCCTGTAATTACCGCTTTATCCTTGTGTTCCCGCTAATTCTCCAATGAACTTTATCTTTAGTCGAACTAGAGATAATATACTTCTGTGATCAATAGAAATCGTGGCGCCACTTGTTCATGTCTCGAATCAGTACATCAAGGGAGTTTCCTAAAGTTCTTAAAATGTTTAGGTATCGCACTGATACCGTTAATTTATAGGAAAGTTATGAATTCCATCTCGTGAAGATGTGTTCCCAGCTACTTATCTAGCTATGTTCCCAAAACAGGAGTGTATTGAGCGTTCTTACAGATCGCTCTCAACCATGTGAATCAAAGAATAACTCCAGAAATAGGAGTCCGCATTTCACTTAGGATTGAGACCTATCACGGTTGATAAACTTAGTTTGATATTCGATCATTTCTCGTAAACGGTACTAATGAGAAATTTGATCAAACATCGTGGTCCTGTCTTATACAATCACCATTGCATATGATACTTCCATTTCATGTCTCCCACATGAATGATCAGGATTAGATCATTTGTCTATAAACAAAATGCGAAGATATCAACAATGTTACCAGGATAAGGTTCCCAAACGTTATCCATTTACTGTAGACACTTTTAAGTTACTCATCTCGACTTTAATCCTCTCGTATGACTCACATACTAAGTCGTGATTTCATAAGAGTGACTTAGGGTTTTACTATTTGAATGTTTGATATTTATATATTTCCATATATTCCTAATATCTTTAATTGAATCAATATAGATAATAAAGAACTTATGTTTATTTATTTAATTTATTCGAAATAAATTATTTTTATTAAATAATTACAACTTCTAGGACACCATTCCTAACAACAATGTGGTCACAATGTGAAATAACGTGTGGAATGACATAAATGATAGATATTTACTTTGTTATTTACTTTGCTATTTACCTTGTTATGCTTTAGTACTATTTCGTTGTTTTAGTACTTTATTTACGAGCTTGAATGTTTACTTTTCGAAATTACGATATAGTAGAATGGGATTGATTTTTCTTATGTAAAATACTTGGGAATATTGAATGGGTAGTAAGAGCACATTAGGATTTTTGGACACATTTTCCGATATGGGATTCGGTCCATAGAAGTGCTTGCATCCATCTTATTCTCACTAGCATTTTTATGCTAATGTTGCTACAGTTAAACTTTTCAGGTAATACTCGTGCAAGAGAGCGAGGTCGTGGAGGTGGTGCTGCGTGATCGCGAGTGGATGTCTTGGATACTTGGACTAGTAGAGGCATATTTTGAAGCATTTTAGAAATGCTAAGTATAAACTTGATACTGATGTCTTAAACTTGTATTTTGTGGCTCATGAGAGCCTAAGATCTGTTGTATATATTTTCGTGTTATTTTCTCTGATTTTGGGTGTAAAATGGAATGAAATATCTGTTGTTTTAAATTCTCTGATTTGAGTCCATGTAAACAGGTTTTGGTAGTCCATATTTTAAATGGATCCACGCCAAATTTTTACAAAAATAAAGTCTTCCGCTGTTTATTCTGATTTAAAGATTTGAGAAAATTCGAGTCTTTACACTCCCTAATCCACAAATTGGAAGGTAATCGACGATCAACCGGCAAGCAAACGAACGAAAATCCGGAACTCTCCAATTAGGGGAGGGGGCGGCGGCGTGAGAGAGGAGAGGAGAGAAAGAATTTTTTCTATTTTTCTTATTTTCTGATAAATGAGGCAACCCTAACTCATTCAACCTTATTTTTCTAATTTAGCCCTTCACCCTTCCTTTCAAAACAAATTGCTTAAAAGTCCTTCCTTTGCAATTTGTCCTCCAACAAGCCTATCATTGTAAATAAGAAATTTTTAAATAGAAAATTCATACTCGGTATTATTAAATGAAAATTTTAATTTTGAACGAAATTTTAAATTACCTTGTAACGGGGCGTTACAGAACTACTCACCTAACAAGGCTTTTAGTCCCCAAAAAGCTTCACCTCTCAAGAAAAATATTAGGGTATCTAACTCGCAGATCCTCCTCCCGTTCCCAAGTGGCTTCTTCTGATGTATGATTTCTCCATAAGACTTTGACCAACTCTATAGTCTTATTTCTCAACACTTTCTGTTCATTTACAAATATCTCAACTCGTTTCTCTTCATAAGACAAATCCTCCTCTAACTCCACTGGTTCATAATCTATCACATGTGTAGGGTCGGTAATATACTTTCGAAGCATAGACACATGGAACACATTATGAACACCGGATAATGCTTGTAGCAAGGCCAACCTATAAGCAAGCGGTCCAATCCTCTCAAGAATCTTGAGAGGTCCGATGAATCGAGGACTCAACTTTCCTTTCTTCCCAAATCTCATCACACCCTTCGTCGGTGCAATTTTCAAAAAAACGTGATCTCCCACTGAAAACTCAAGATCAGTTCGCCTCTTATCTGCATAACTTTTCTGCCTACTCTGAGCAGTCTTCATTCTTTCTCTAATCATATTTATAGACTGACTCATTAACTGAACAAGCTCAGGCCCTAATAATTTGCTCTCCCCAACTTCATCCCAATGAACTGGTGATCGACTTTTCTTTCCATACATGGCTTCAAAAGGAGCCATCTCGATAGCAGCCTGGAAGCTATTACTGTATGCAAATTCCACCAAATAAAGTTGATCATCCCAACTTCCCTTAAAATCTAAAGCACAAGCTTGAAGCATATCTTCCAAAATCTGATTAACTCGCTCAGTCTGACCAGCCGTCCGAGGGTGGAAAGTTGTAACAAAATCCAATCGGGTACCCATAGCTTTCTAAAGACTTTGCCAAAATTTAGAGACAAAGCACATGTCCTTATCCAATACAATACGAACCGGCACTCCATGCAAGCACATTTTCTCTCTCAAATACATCTGAGCAAAAGTCTCTACAGGATATGTCGATTTTCCAGGACGAAAATGTGCCGACTTTGTCAATCTATCAACAATCACCCAAATAACTGAATTACCACGAGATGTCATAGGTAATCAACATATAAAGTCCATGGAAATTTCTTCCTGCTTCCATTCAGGAACACTCAATGGTTTAACATAACCATGGGGATTTCTTCTCAATGCTTTCACCTGTTGGCAAACTAGGCACTTTCTTACAAACTCAGCTATATCTTTCTTCATCCCTGACCACCAATAATGCATTTTTAGATCTCTATACATTTTGGTACCTCCGGGGTGAATAGAGAAAATAGAACCATGTGCCCCTTTCAACAAATCCTTCCTCAAGGTTTTATCCTTGGGAACACATAACCGACCCTTATAAAGTAGAGCACTATCAGTAGTAAAAGCAAACACCCCCGACATATCAGTCTCAGCATCAAGAAAACAGCTAGCTAAACTGTCATCTGCTCTCTACGCATCTATAATCCTCTGTCTCAATGTCGGCCTCACTGTCAAACCAACCATACTAACTGTCATCTCAGCTGTTATCTCAATAAGATCAGCCCTATCCATTTCCCATTGTAGCCGAGGATGCCTAGCCAAAATTGCCGCTGAATGAACTGTTTTTCTACTAAGTGCATCAACTACCACATTCGCCTTTCCAGGATGATACTGGATATCACAATCGTAATCCTTCACTAACTCTAACCATGTCCTTTGTCTCAAATTTAATTCCTTCTGAGTGAAGAAATATTTGAGACTTTTGTGGTCAGTGAAGATTAAAATCTTCTCACCATACAGATAATGCCTCGAAATCTTTAAGGCATGAACTACCGTTGCAAGTTCTAAGTCATGAGTAGGGTACTTTTTTTCGTGCTCTTTGAGTTGCCTAGAAGCATACGCTACCACTTTGCCATGTTGCATTAAAACACAACCTAACCCCTTTTTCGATGCATCACTATAAATTGTCAAACTGCCTGAACCATCTGGGGTAACTAAAACTGGGGCGGTTACCAATCTCTTCTTCAACTCTTCGAAGCTAACTTCACACTCCTCATTCTAATCAAAGGCCACTCCATTTCTAGTTAACTTGGTCATTGGAGAAGCAATTCATGCAAAGTCTTGCACAAACCTCCTATAATATCCATCTAGATCGAGAAAACTCCGAATTTCAGCCACACTAGTAGGTCGTGCCCACCCACTAACTGCTTCGATCTTTGAAGGATCAACAGAAATACCCTGTTTCGACACCACATGTGCCAAGAAGGCTACTCTCTTCAGCAAAAACTCACACTTGCTAAACTTAGCATAAAGTTTTTCTTCTCTCAGGATTGACAAAACCTTCCTCAGACACATGGCATGCTCAACTTCATTCTTAGAATACACTCAATATTGTCAATAAATACAATCACAAATGTATCTAAGAACTGTTGAAAAACTGTGTGCATCAAATCCATAAAAGCCGATGGGGCCTTAGTCAATCCAAAGGACATGACAATAAACTCAAAATGTCCATACCTCGTCCTGAAAGCTGTCTTTGGAATATCGGTCTCACGGATTCTCAACTGGTGATATCCCAATCTCAAATCTATCTTTGAAAACACGGTGACCCCTTTCAACTGATCAAACAAATCTTCTATCCTATGCAAAGGATATTTGTTCTTGACAGTTACCTTATTAAGCTCACGGTAATCTATACATAACCTCATCAATCCATCCTTCTTTTTCACAAATAGGACAGGTGCACCCCACGATGATACACTTGTGAGTATAAAACCTAAATCTAGAAGTTCTTGTAACTGGGTCTTAAGCTCTTTTAGCTCAGCTGGAGCCATTCTATAAGGTGCTTTAGAAATAGGGGAAGTCCTAGGTACAACTTCAATTTGGAAATCCATTTTCCTAGGTGGGGGTAATCCAGGTAATTCATTAGGAAATACATCAATGAATTCATTCACAACTGGCACAAAATCTAAACTAACCTCCTCCACAGTAGTATCAACTACATTAGCTAAATATGCTCAGGCTCCCTCATCAATCAATTTCTTAGTTTGCAAAGCTGAGATAATCACTGGAGTCAGTTTACTAGTACTCCCTTTAAACTTAAACTCTGCCCCACAAGGACTTTTAAAATTCATTTCCCTCTTATGACAATCTATAATGTCATAATTGGCAAGCAACCAATCCATTCCCAACATAATATCGAAATCAGACATATCAAGCACAATCAGTGTAGCAAGCAAACATTTCTCAAGTATACACAGTTCATCAGTTCTAAACATCCTATCAACACAAAATGTTCCACCAACCAGTGTCTTAACATTCAAATCATAATCCATGGGCTCAGTATCAAAAGAAGCATACTTAACAAATTCCGTAAGAATAAAAGAATGTGTAGCACCAGGATCAAATAATACATAAACAGAATGGCCAAGAATCAATAAAGTACCTGTGACCACATTCTGTACTGCCTCTGCCTCGCCCTTAGTAGTAGCAAACAACTTCCCTTACTGAGGAGCCTGTTTCTGCTGACCCTGATTAGTAGGCCTATTATATCCACCATCCACAGGTGCTTTCATGTTCTTCCTACAGTTAGCTGAGATGTGTCCCTCCTGATGACAAATAAAGCACATCCTAGGCTTACCCAGTGTCCTTCTACCACAGTTCCTGCACTCAGGAATATTGAACTGCTGCCTACCACCCTGATTCTGCTTGTTTTTATTGAACTGCCTACTTTGTGATGACTGTTGTCCCTTATTACCTCCCTGATTCTGTTTCTGCTGAGGCTCAGTCTCAGCTTTCCTCTTCTACCCAACTGCAGACTTAGTCGGTTCTTTTTCTACAACCTTGCCTCTACTCTTTGAGTCAAGAGAGATGGCAATCTTCATAGTAGAAGCATAGTCTGTAGGCTCAATAGCTTCAATCTGTCCAGAAAATCATCATCTAATCCCATTATGAACCTGTGCATTCTCAACTCAGGTGTAGCAACCTGATAAGTAGCAAACCTCAAAAGACGATCAAATTCTTTCTCATACTCAAGCACATATTTGTCCCCTTTCTTCAAGGCTAAGAACTCGCACTCCTTCTAGTTCTATACTTCTTAGTATAGTATTTCTCATAGAACTTCTCTTGGAATTCGCTCCAAGTCACCGGAGTAGTAGAATCTCGGGTATTCAGTGTGGTTTCCCACCAGTATAAAGCATCCCCCACCAACGAGAAAGTCCCACAGTAAACTTTCAAATGCTCGGGATAGTTAACCAATTTCAGAGCTCTATGATATCTAGCAAACCAATCCTCAGCTTCTTCAGGATCAACTGAATTTCCATTTCATTCAGCTGGTGCATATTTCTTGTATTCTCTCAGCATTTTGGCCTCCTCAGTTACACCACCAACTCGAGCCAATACTCTACGCATCTCATCTTATTGAGCCTGGGGCACAAACTCGCCGGGAATAACTAGTGGTACCGGGGCCAAAGGAACATCCTCCTACTCCTCTAATCTAGCTAGATCCACATATGCATCATCATTTCCTACAGCAGGGGTAGCATAAGAGTTAACCTCTTTCGACTCCGCGTCCTCCCCTACCTCGGCCTATACCACGACCTCATCTTCTTTCTCTTCCAGGCATAATCACAGGAGGAATCCTGGAATAAACAAACACTATAATTAACGAGATTGAGCAGTTTAAGCTTAATTATTTATTAACATGCTACTTAGACAAGGAATGAATTTAGAGACTAATACATGAGATACCTGGCGCCGATGAGTGTGAAGATGAGGTTCATGTCAAAAGAAAAAGTGAATGTTTAACATAAGGTCTTCAGAACCAAGAGGCTCTGATACCAAATGTAACGACCCGACCTTTCAAAGCAATAAATATACTTATTTAAAACAGTGGAAGACTCAGTAAATGATCTTTATTGAAAACATGCAAACTTTCTAATCAATAAAAACTTAAATCAAATCATAAAATCCAGAGTTCAACTTTTAAAACAAAAAAATATTCCAAAAATATGTTCTCAAATCTCATAACTCAAAACATAATAACAAAGTCATGATAACCAAATGAAACTCAAATAAAATATGTATTTTATTCATAAAAAATAATGAATAAATAAACCGGCGCCATCACGACATGAACCCTCATCTCTTCCACTTCATCAACCGCCACCTCTCGGTCCATATACCTAAAAAAAAAACATATAGTACTATGAGGCTAAAGCCAATGAGAAAATGACTTAATCAAAGATGAAGTCCTAAATAGTCTCTAACAATTCAAACCGAGTCCCAAGTACTCAACACTCTTCCAAAGTCTCTTACGCTCAATTAAAACTCAATCTCAACCCTTTGCATGAATAGGCAATTACTTTGATTCCATATTCAAGGCTATTAAATAAATCCCCACTACATGGACAGACAAGTTTCTCTAGATTCTTATCCAATACAACCCAATCAAACATTCTTACAATCTTTACTAATTACCGAACAACTAACATGCCTTCACTTATTTAACAATATAAATTCACAAAATCCACTAAGAAGGCGGTCCCTTGGAACTACTAACACTTTTTTGTATTTGATTATAGCCTCAACTATAATTGATATTCCCCTAATGCTTCATTCATACGAGCAATGAACATTAGTACTCGGTTATGGACTTTTCCATAACTAACATGACTTAGTGCTGAGCTCGTAGCCTCAACACTAGTAAACAAATTCAAGCCGACCATCAATATCAAACCAAACATCATTATACATAAGATAATGATAATTAAAATTCAATTAAAAGCATGAAAATACAGCTGCCCAACCAATAGCATAAATTTCACAAAACTGCCGAAAACTACTGAAACATGGAAAATGCACTTTTATGCTCCCTAACTCAAAACACAAGGCATATAACACTAAATATCTCCATATAATTCCAAATTTAAACTCATAATCAAGAAGAAGCAATTAGAAACTAAAAACGTCAATTTTCGTTGAAAAATACCTAAACTAGTTCTAACCGAAAATTGTTTTATTCCAATTGATTTTCGGTATTTCTAAAAGTCCATTCTCATCCTAAATTTTGAGAATATCATATTTAAATATAATGAAACAAATAAACTACGGTAAGATTCTTAGAATTCTCTAAAACCCCACTGTTAACTAAACCGTTTACTCACATTGTCTTTGCTAAAATTCCAATTTCTAAGCTACTTTCCACCACCAATCAAACCTGAAACGAAGGTCCTAAACATTTAATTTACATGTTAAAATAGTACCAAAATGTGTTAAAAAGATTGGTAACGGGAAAAACGTAAACGACTAATGACCGCCGTTTGAAAAAGACAGCAGCTACGACGCTACTGTCTTTTGCCGTGGCTGAACTATGGCCTTCGGGTCACGGTTTGGTATCAGTTTTGGATTCCGGGTGATCAGTATTGATGGGTTTTGGTTTTAGGAAAATGGGATCAACACCGATTAAGTTTTAGGCTTAAAATTAAGTAACAAGAGGCAATATGGAATGGGTTTTTGGGCAAGGTTCAAGAACATCAAAGTTTGATAAATAAAACAATTTCCAAATTTGTAAAGAATGTAAAATCAATCTAAAATACTCACCCAATGATAGGAAATCACGGATCCATACCACAATCCTGGACTAACGGATTTCCACGATCAAAACGAACACCTAGTATTAAGAATTGATGAAAAATTAACACCTATAAACCCTAGAGGGGGGCGGTAGTAATGATGATCCAAAAGGGAGAGGATTTTTACCTTCTTGGTTGGAAAGACAATTCCCACACTCCCTAATTTACAAATCGGAAGGCAATCTACAATCAACCAGCAAGCAAACGAAAGAAAATGCATAACTCTCCAATGGGGGGAGGGGGCAGCAGCGTGAGAGATGAGAGGAGAGAAAGAAGTTTTTCTATTTTTCTTATTTTCTGATAAATGAGGCAACCCTAACTCATTCAACCTTATTTTCCTAATTTAGCCCTTCATCCTTCCTTTCAAAATAAATTGTTTAAAAGTCCTTCTTTCGCAATTTGTCCTCCAACAAGCCTATAGTTGCAAATAAGAAATTTTTAAATAGAAAATTCATACTCGATATTATTAAATGAAAATTTTAATTTTGACCAAAATTTTAAGTTACCTTGTAACGGGGAGTTACAAATAAGGACCCAGACACAGCAACCATCGAATCCTGAAATGCTGAAGACATCTTCTGTTCAGGCTCTTGTCAATTAAAGGAAAAAATATCAGAACACACTAAAGGGGAACAACCACGCTCGGGAGGAAAAGATGTGTGAGCCATTTCAGGATGTTTCCGTAGTAAATCCTCGATGCCCCTTACCGTGATACCAAGTGTGCCAATCCACCCATCGCTTCTCCTTTTGGGGAAAGGATGGCCCCCTGTAAGGTCGATAATCTCAACCCCCATCGCCTTGGTACTTCCTGAAGGGTGAGATCGTTTCAGCTTGGCTTGGTTGGATCCTGCCACCGCTTTCCCCTTCCGATCTTTTGCAACCTCTACCTCGGCTCTTCTGCTTTTCACACCCAGTAGAAGAGACATAAGAGCAGATGGCTTCCTAGTGGTCAGAATCAGAGCAAGCTCATTCGCGAAAATCCTAGCATTGAAACCTATAGAAACCGCCGCCTAGGAGATTCAACATCCATGAGAAAAACAAAGGGCAAAAGAAAGTCAAGAACACTTACTAGGGAGAGACAGAGATAGGAATCCGTCTGGAGGAGTCCATAACCTAGCAAATATGATCCAAGGTTCCTGGACGAACTCTTCCTAGTCGAAAGGACTATACTTTTCAAGGGACTCTCAATGCTAAAGTTCGGCCAACGAGGTTTCCTTTGAGAGGTATTCAATAGATAAAAAGAAACACAAATGTTGTTACAATAAGTCTCATGATGTCAGTAACGCAAAAGAAAGACTCGGCGAGATAAACAATACAAAGAAAATAAGCAACAGGGGAAAGGAGGGGTCGATCCCCTAACTAGTTTCTTGCCAAAAGGTAGGAGGGGCACGACCTTTAGGAAATATCGGGCCGTGAATTAAAAACCATTTATTTTTTTGAGTCCTTTGTCACTGGTGGTTTTCTCTTCAACCAAACAACGACCAAAACAGCTATGGAGGACGAAACACATCTTGACGTAGGAGTTCAAATGTATACACCAATAATGTTCGACCATCCTTATAGTTAGCTTAATGGTCAAACCAGAACACATGACTATGGTAGCAATTATGGTTCGCAAAGTTTTCGGCATGAACTGACAAGGGCGATCTTAAAACAGATAAAGAGCCTAGCTAGGAAGGGAGGAAGAGGGAACTGCACCATACACCCAAAAAAAACTTGGGATAAAAGGTGGTCCAACCATCCCCAAGAGATATGGGCCCATTCTGACATGGTTGGAAGCCTCATGAAAAATTCATGAGGGATTCCATACTCAACCCTCAAGCTATCAAGACGCTTTTGAGTCAATACAGAAGGCCAATCGTTGGGGTGACTTTTTCGAACTTTCTTCGATCTAGTCATTTTACGTCTCGAAAAAGTCTTCTTCTTCTCCCCCGCCTTCACATGATCAGATTCAGGGGGAGAATGGTTCGGCGACCCTATGACACAAACTACGCCTAAAGAAACAGAGCCACCTCCAATTGCAAGGGCGAAAAGCAGAGGAGACTGTTGCTTCGGCATCTATGACGACTCGACTATTTTAAAATCATTAAAAATAAATACAGCGGAAGTCTTTATATTTTAAGAAAAATTGGCGTGGTTATGTTTGAAAAGTGGCTAGCCAAAAACATGTTACATTTTAAATTCACCATCTAAATACACAAGGAACTTTAAGTTCCTAACCAGGAGTTTCAAAAGGTGTTTATAATTATAAAAGTAAAGACAAAAGCTCTTAAGAGCTATTTACAAATATATAAATCCAAAATTATATAAAGTTCACAAAAACGAAGTCCATGGACTTAAATCAACCTAGTCCATTCCGAGGTCATCATCCTGCTATCATACAGCACCAGCTCCTCTCCCACGACCTCTAGCACGAGCATTACCTGAAATTGGTTGTAATATCATGAGCTAACAACTTAAGCTCAGTGAGAATAGACAGAATAAAAAGTAAAGATAGACCCCAAACCCGCATTCTGATTTGTGTCCAATTTCAATTTGCTTATGCTTTACTAAAACTTCTAAAGTTTAGAAGAATGATTCCAAATCATACATTTTCTTCGGGATCATACATTCGATGGTTCATACTAAATATAATATTTAATCTAATTATGTATATTCATATAATATTAGCAAATGAAGTCCAACCATCAATCATTCACTAATTAAATAATATAAAGAATACACCATCTTTAAATCATTATAGTCATCATATGCGAATAATGTCAGGTAATGAAGCTCCTGTAGGTCAGTTCATTCACCTCATTATCTCGCTTTCCAATTAGCACATATAAGTCTTTCCAATTATAACTTCCCATCTCTAGTGATTAATGGCAGGTAATAAAGCTCTCGTAGGTCAGTTCATTCACCTCATTAACTCACTCACCGAATATAGGTAATGAAGCTCCTGTAGGTCAGTTCATTCACCATGTATCTTCGTATATGTATCATAGTAATTATGGATAATACCAAATAATGTGAACTCGCATAGTTCATCATTATTTCATTATCCATCTCCTCTGATCATGCAAAGTCCCGCAGTCCTTTAACATTCCTCATGTACATATACGGAAATATAAAACGAATAATACCAGACAATGCAAGCTCGCTCGGTCTATGCATTGCCTCATTATTCCTTCCAAGTTCGATTATCCAAAATGATATGATATGATGTGCATAAACTTTCAAGTACGAGTAAATAAATGTAAACTTTCAAAGTAAACTAAAGAACATAAAAGGTAAATGAATCAAGTATTATACTCTTAAATATAAAATAAGAAGATAGCAACTTCTGATAAGGAAAAACGATAAGTAAATCGAATCAACGGTTTTTTCATAAACTTACTTACTAACTTTATCTTAAAGTTTCCAATTCAAGAGAATTCTAATTCTCTCAATAAGTACTTGAAGTTTCCAAATCAAGTTTCTTATTCAACTCTTTAAACTGAAACCTTCAACTTCCGAATAGTCATCCTTAGGCATCAAACTAACCTAAACTTAGAGCTTCCGAGAGTTAAACATTCCTGTGAAACACTTACGAATTCTCTCAACTTGAGATCAAAACTAACTCCATATTCTAATAAGTTAGTTCATTTTCTTATATCCTTTTTTATTCAAACCTTAAGATCGACTTTCGATCCTACAAATCATTCTACTTATTCGGTTTCGAAAGTTACTTTAAATCCTATTTATTCTCACCTTAGAAGATGTGACTTCGCTCCAAACCTCCGGAAGAGCGATCAAGCAAGGAAATCAATAAACACCTACAATTAATTACATCTAACAATTAATAAAGAAACATACATCAATCGATTGACAACTAAAGGCATAAAACGATGAAAAACCCCTTAATATCCCAAAGGGTGCTCTCGGCCATGATAGGAAAAATAGGCCTCAAGTTTGGTTTTCCAGCTTTTAGGCAATTTAGAGGTGTTTTGGATTGATTTCAAGTACTTTGGAAAATCCGGTTTTCAATGGGTAACGATAAACCGGGTTTTTAGACAATATGTAACTTCCCGAATTGAATTACAATAAACATTATTTCACTAATTTATAACCCATATTCAAACCCCAAAAGGTAAATTTCAAACGGGAAGGGCTTCGACTGAAACTCGGTTTTAGGGTTATGGGATTGTTTCCAAAAACACTTAAAACAACCCCCGTACTTAAAATCATCGAGTTTACCGGCAAGAAATCGAAGAATCAAAATGAAAACTCCATTGAAACACTATTTGGAGCTTAGGGTTTCAAGATGAACTTACTGAGAACTCCGTATATCACGGGTGGCAAGCACGATGGTTGGATGGAAATAAATCGTAGGACCGATATCTTTCCAACGGAACGAGAATCGATGTGATCCGACGTCAAACGAGCAAAAATCGAAAATTGGAAAAGGGGGGAAGGAGGCTCACGGCCTTGGAGGAGAGAAAGGAAGAAGATGATAGTGAATTTTTGGTCAAATGAAGTCAAAGGAGATATTTAATGAGAGGTGAATAGTGTTTGGATAGTTTTTTAAGAACTTGGAAATGACGGTTGCGTCCTTTTATGACTTTTGACTTATAAATCGAAACCCGAAGTTCTTAAACTATCCCAATGGTGATTAATAATTATTAATTGGCCCGTTAATAATTATTAATATCACCATAACTTATATAAATAAATAAAGCCATTAAAATGACTTAAATCGGAATAAACTACTAAATTTCAATTTACCGATAAATAAATAAACTTTAATTACTTAAATTAAAATAAAATAAATAATTTTATTTTATCACAAATTAACGAGACGTTACAGCATCCAACGCCGATTCGAATTCGGAGATGGAACCAATCCCGCTCACAGTAGAAAGGGAATCTATTCTAGTCAAGGGGAGGACTCCTAGCACCTCTGGACGAGGAATCAAAACTAGTTCTCTGAGAAGGAGAAGGAGAAGGGCTAGTAGTAGTCCTAGGGTTAGGTTCAACTCTCTCAAAGACCCGGTCATTGAGATTGTCACCTTCCACCACAACCCTCACAAATCTACGACCTTTGACTCGAGGAACTTCCCCAGATTTGACCATGACGATTGGTACTAAATGAAGAAGTAAAGAAAGAGAACTAACCTTGAAAGGTAGAATCCTTGAGAGCAAAACATCAAAGCTAGGGTAGGGACTAACGATTTGGGAAATTCAGAAGAAGGCGGACCTTTCAAATTTGAAAGGACACGCTATTTAAAGGAAACGACATGCGTCGTACCATCGCAATGTGTGGAAAGCATTTGATGATCCCATACATCGCAATGATAAAAAAAATTGAAGACACGAGGTCGTTTGAGGATTTTAGAAAATAGCTTGCTAGGCCCAAACGACCACCTCATCAAAGAACCATGTCTTGCTGAACTAAAAGGTTTTGACGGATCGCTTGAAATATCAAAATATCAAACCAACACAGTCGAATTCCTGCACTAAACTTTTCCACACGGAAGATAGGGGAAAATTGTAAAGGGTAAAAATCGCCCATCTACGGGCCATGCAAACTGGATCAGTCCGAAAAGGCTCATTCCCTGTAAGCCAGTACAAGGAAGAGATGCTTACCCATCAAATCAAGTAAGTGCACAAATATCTAGACCTAATTTTCTAGGTGGCTCCTTATCCACCGACTAACTTGATCATCAGAGGGTCCTTCGCCGGTTCCACACGGGTGCCCCTTTAACCGTTCTTTTCCTCTTTCAGATAACCAGAGCCACCAGAATCAAGCACGTGTCCTCACGTGCTCAACTGTGAGAAATATACCACACATCAGTGATAACTTTATAAGGTAATCAGTGATAACTTATTAGGTAATCGGTGATTACATGCACTAAATATCAATTAATACACTGAATCAATAAAATAAGTGATTAACTATGTGGTCAATCAGTAATTACTTACGCAAAACTAGTGGTAATTTTGTGTTATTTTAGGCGTACATTTGAGTTTTTAACTATTTTTAAAAATAAATTTTGAGACTGCTATTTTCGTAAATATGGGACCTGATTCTTTATATGTGGAGAGCCCCTAAAAAAACAGAAGTTCTATGGTAAAGACAAGTAGAAGAGAATAAACACAAACCGAATTGAGTAATTTTCTTACGACGTGAGAAACGTTTAGTCATGAAATAGGCGATCCCACGAAGTCTGTGTGCAAGAAAACCATGAAACAAATGTAGGCTTAAACTGCCATGAGCCATCCTTTTTCATGTTAACTTTAATAAATTTCTTTTCAATATAACGTTGAGCAATTCTGTATCAGAAAATGACAAAAGCTTTAAGGCATTTGCCAGACAAATAATTTCCATTACTTTAATAAAGCGATGCATCAAAGCCAGAGAGCAACGTTTATATCCCATAATCAAACCCTTGTGGTGTTTTACAAATTAATTATTGAGTTTTTGTTCAAAAAGTTGTTCAGTAAAGATGTAATTGTTTCTACTTTAAATGAAGTCCATCCTAGTCATTTCTAAGATTTAATTATCTCATTCAATGTTCTTATATTTTTCACGAGAATAATTATGTGCTCAGACATTACATTTAAAAAATTTAATTACTTTGAATATTGATATATCGAATTTTGATTTTACCAATTATGTGACATTTATTAGAAAATTATCTAAACTTTTAAATGCACTAGTCTTTTACCATGTGGGTCATACCTGATATTCTTTATAATATATAAATATATAAAGGTTTAACATTTTTCTTTTCTTTGTATGCTCTCTAAATTTTTTATGAAATGATTTTTGATTTATTAATTTTACAATTATTAAATGTATACTTTACTAATTCAATGAATTATATGTAGTTGATTTTCTTTTTATTAAAGACAATTTTTTTGAACTTCTTTTTAGTTAAAAATTTTCAATTATTTCGTAATTTGATGTTGTGAAAGCAATAAAATAAAAAGCTAAAGAATTTATTAAAAAAAATGGACCATTTCATATTCATTAAAGAGAAATATTTTAATCTTATTATATAAAAAAGACGTTAAAAAGAGGGAAAAAAATTCAAGTTACGTTAATATAAGAGGAAATATAAATATCAAGAGGTAAAAAGGTTAATATCAGTTTGCAAAAAAGGTTACTTTATAAAGTAAACTTATTATTTTTTACAACTCCAAAATTTATTTTTCTAAGGGTATATGAACTGTGACTTGCAATTTGAAGATAAAAAAAACGGGTATAGTAGTCTAAAAATATAAATGGTCTTTTAATAGAAAGTGGAGTATAAATAATAATGATATGTTTAGTAATTTAACAGATTTTTAAAAGGTATATATAATAACATGTATAATAATTTCAAGATTTTAAAAAGGGGATCATAGTCCAAAAATGTTTCTCAAACATCCCTCCTTTTATATATTAAGGATAAGGATATAATAACGATGTTAACTTTTCAGTAAATATAAGAACCCTTTATTTGCAACGAATCAAAACGATAAAGAATCAAATAAAATACAATTTGGATGTGAAAAAACTGTTTTATTATTGTTTAGTTGAAATTATTTGGAATTCGAATCACATTCCTTGTATATTGTCTACAAGTTTTAGGAATAGAAAACAAACATATTATAATTAGGGATGATTGGGTTGAGTGAAATTGTAGTAAAATTTTCTATAATATTTATAAAATAACTTTTTAAAAAAAAACTTGCAAATCTAGCAAGCCATTTAAAATATTCGAAAATATAACAAATTCTTTGCCTGTCAATCAATTTTCAATATTAATTAACATATTTTTAAAACAAGTTAATCACTGTAATAAATGATAATCACTTCACGTTATAACCATTGATTTACATGTTTCAGTAATTAATTTCACGTGTGAATCAAAGATTAAAAGTAATCTATGTTAATTACTAATTAACACTAGTAAAAATTTGTTACAGTTGTAATTAACTATAAAATTTGAAAAACTTACATATAAGTTTATGAAAATGCCATATTTATAAATACTACGCAAAATTCAACAACTAAATAAAAACTTCCTTACAATTATTAAATTATTCATCTCTGACTCTAATAATTTAAAAATGCATTGATTAATAAATATACTAATAAAATTAATTGATTTTTTTTTGTCAAAGATAAACTTAATAAAAGATTAAAGCAAAATACAACGAGAGTTGATAGCCCTTCTAGCAAGGGAATGAGCATCAGAGATAATTTCTCTCCTAAGAAATGATAAAATAACAGTATCAAAACAACAACATAGATGGTTGAAGTCTTCTAAAATACATAAAAAGGTCAGAGGGGCAAATAGAAGCACCCTTAAATATATCAATCACGGACTTGGCATCAGAATGAATTTTAATCTTCGAAAAGCCTCGATCCAACGCATCAGACATAGTAGCAAGAATACACATTCCTTCAGCATGAAGAGCACTAAAACAGACGGAACAAAAAATACTATTAGAAAAAGAATTAATATCACCCGAACGTTTTGCAATCCAGCCAACCCAGTATGATAAGTATTTCAAATCTCACGCAACATCACAAAAAATAAGCAAGCCATCAAAGTCTATCTCAGGTGGCTTCAAGTAACTATCAACAGTCTTTGGAAACAAAAGATTCAAAGAAGAAAACTCCTGAAAATTAGCAATCTGTTGGGAAAGGAAAGGGAGCATGGTTCGGAATAACGAATCCCACCGAACCTACAATGAAAGATTTTAGGAATTATTTCATTACAGTTATATAGTTATTCTAAACATAAAGCATTAAGGGAAAATTAACCCTTGTAGAGAAGTGTCTACTTTGCCTCTGGTAGTTACGATCCAGTGACCACCAATGAATCTTTCTAACTATGACTCAACACAAAAGAACGCGTAGGCACAAACATAATTGAAATGGAAAAATTATCTTCTCTTTTTATCTTTATAGGCGAGCTGGGAGAAGAGGAAGGGATGAGGAATATTTCTCTGAAATTTCTCTAGGCCTTTGTTAGCATACTTCAGTTTCTAAAACCCTTCCTTATTTATAAGGAGCATGAAAATCTTAGAGAATATTAAATTTTGAGAAATGTAAAATCAAATAATCATAAAAAAAAAATATTTAAAAATATTTTCCGAATCCTCTGTGATGTGTAAATCATATATTTACCATATCTATATATAAATTAATTATATTTATTATTTAAAAAAGAAAAAGATATTCCATGATATTCAAATATCATGGCTTGGGCGTGTAGGCTATTTGTCAATAGTCCACACACACCACCTAATATGGCTTGGGCTCGTGCTCACGCCCGAGTCTCTATATTTGGGCTTGGGTATTTTCTTTTGTTTCCTGTTTTAATTTTTCAAATCAACTAATAATTAAATATAAACTAACTATTTAATTTAGCCATTTAGTAAGATAATTTCAAATTAAATTAATTTAATTATAATTTAATTAACCTATTAATGTTTACATTAAAAAGATTTAGCCTTGGAAACTCAATGGACCTATAGTACGTGGCCTCTAAGGCTATAATTAATTAAAAATCAATTCATTAATTTTTCTAATTCATTAACTTTGGATAGTTCCACTATATACCCAAAGTTGCACTCTCAATCCTATTGACAATGTTATGTCTAGTGGATATAATCATTACCTATATGATTGACTCTTCACATGTGGTTTATCGTTATAGATAGGTGTTATACCGATCCCCCTGTAATGCATCGTGTTTCTTGGAAGCCTATTGATTCTGTAAAGACTCGAATTTTCTCAAATCTTTAAATCAGAAGCAAACAGCGGAAGACTAGATTTTTAAAAAAATTGGCGTGGATCCGTTTAAAATACGAACTCCCTAAACCTGTTTACATGAGCCCAAATCAGAGAATTTAAAACAACAGGAATTCATACTCCAGTTTATACCCATATCAGAGAAAATAAACTCGAAAATATGTACAACAGATCTTAGGCTCTCGTGAGCCACAAAATACAAATTTAAAGACATCAATATCTGAAGTTTTATATATAGCATTCGTAGAATGCTCCAAAATATGCCTTTTTTAGTCCAAGTCTCAAAGTCATCCACTCGTGATCAAGCAACACCACCTCCACGACCTCGCCCTCTCACACGAGTATTACCTGAAAAAGTTTAAGGGTAGCAACATTAGCATAAAAATGCTAGTGAGAATAAGATGGATCCAAACACTTCTATGAACCGAATTCCATATCAGAAAATGTGTCCAAATTCCTATCGTGCTCTTTATTACCCATTCTATACTCCCAAATACTTTGCATAAGAAAAATAAATCCCATTCCACTATATCGTAACTTCGAAAAATAAACATTCAAGCTCGTAAATAAAGTACAAAAACAACTAATTAGTACTAAGGCATAACAAAGTAAATAATAATGTAAAATTCCATTCTCATTGTGACCACTTTATCACATTTCACATTTCAAACCGTGACCACATTGTCACCATTCACATACCACACCGTGACCACATTGTCACTAATCACATACCACACCGTGACCACTTTGTCACCAATCACATTATCACGCCGTGACCACATTGTCACCAATCACATTACCACGCCGTGACCACATTGTCACCAATCACATTACCATGTCGTGACCACATTGTCACCAATCATATTACCACGTCGTGACCACATTGTCACCAATCACATTACCACACCGTGACCACATTGTCACCAATCATATTACCACACCTACCACACATACCACATGATGATTCGTTTTTCGTTACCACACATACCACGCCTACCACACATACCACATGATGATTCGTTTTTCATTTCCACACATACCACACCTACCACCATACCACATGATGATTCATTTTTCAATTCCATGTGTATCATAACGCCACACGTACTACTCCCCTTTGGTAGTACTAAATAGCGAATCCCATAGCTATATTTATTAAACTAATCATCACAACTTCTTTTCTCCAAATATATTATAGTTCAACTAAACATAATACTTTCTCTCCAAAATTTCCTTTAACTACCTTATAACCACTCAAATAAGCGGAGTAATCTAATACTCTTTTCAAATTTCCGGAAATATAATTCTCACTGAGAATACAACCTAATCCACGATAAATAATTCACTTTAAACAACACCAAAGTTAACTAATTTCTTTCCTTATGCACTTTCCTCATCTCCCAACTACATACAATCTTGGATAAGCTCTAAAATCAAGTAACACTCTTAACCCCGATCAAACATGATCGTCATGCAACCCGGAAACATAAAAGTAATCACAACCATTTTGAACTCACCTTAGATTTGAAGTCGAGTATCCAAGGAATCGAAGTTGAATCCTCGCGACAATTACAAACCTACAATTCACCAATTGAACTACAATTTACAATTCATAACGAATAAGAGAACAAGAGTGATTTTTGGGTGAATAGTGATTTCGGATGAATAGTGTTTTCGGGTGAATAGTATTTTTCAAAAATCCGGGCTCAAAATCGTCAAATTTCTAGATGGAAATTCATGATTTCATCTTCAAAACTCATTTATAATAAAAAACGAACAAAACCATGTAAAACATTTTGAAAACTCACTGTTTAGGGCTTTCTTTAGAGAACGAGAAACGCCCCAAGGTTCAGTGGGATAGATAGCCCTCATCCCGAGCAATCCAACACAACCAAAAACACGACGATCCGCCAAGAAACAAAGATAACCCATGGATTTCTCCATGGATTGAGGCCCACGGCCATGGTAAGGAAGCAAGAGAGATATTTGTGATTTTTTGGTCAACTTGTCTATTTAAGGAAGATAAATGAATAGTGTTTAGATATTTAAGATTTTCGGAAATTACGCAGACGTCCTTTGTTTGCTTTTAGCCTTTAAAAGGAAACCCAAAGTACTTAAACTAGCCCAATGGTGATTAATAATTATTAATTGGCCCATTAAGAATTATTAATACAACTGAAACTAATTTAGGCTAATTAAGCGATTAAAAAAGGTTTCCGAACGAAATTAATTATTTAAATCTAAATAACTAATTCTAAAATTAACTTTAATACTTTAAATAAATAATAAAATAAAGTAAAATAAAAAAAAATTACCTCAAAATAACGGGACGTTACAGTCCACCCTCCTTAAAAGAATTTTCGTCCCCGAAAAGTCGCTTCTAAGTAAACAAGTGAGGGTATTTATCCCGCATTTCCTCCTCTCTTTCCCAAGTAGCCTCCTCAGACACCTAGTTCCTCCACAAAACTTTCACTAAGCCGATAGTCTTGTTCCTCAACACTTTTGCTCCGATGCTAGAATCTTCATCGGTGTCTCCTCATAAGACATGTTAGCATCAAGAACAACAGGCTCATGGTCTATCACATGTGAAGGGTCCGCCAAATATTTTCGAAGCATCGAAACATGAAAAACACTATGAACGGCCGATAAGGATGGTGGTAAGGCTAAACAGTAAGCCACTGCTCCAACCCGATCCAGAATCTCAAATGGACCGATAAGCCTAGGGCTCAACTTGCCCTTCTTCCCAAACCTCATCACACCCTTCATGGGTGCCACCTTTAAGAACACATGATCCCCCACATTGAACTCAAGTGGGCTTCATCATTTATCGGCATAACTCTTCTGTCGACTTTGGGTAACCCTCATCCTCTCTCTAATAAACATAATAGACTAACTAGTCCTTTGTAACAACTCGGGTCCCGATAGTCTCCTCTCCCCAACCTCATCCCAATGAGCGGGAGAATGACACTTTCTACCATAAAGTGCCTCAAACGGTGCCATCTCGATGGTAGCCTGGAAACTATTATTATATGCAAACTCTACCAGGTACAAATGAGAGTCCCAACTACCACCAAAGTCTAGAACACAAGCCCTCAACATATCCTCTAAAATCTGGTTAACTTTCTCTGTCTGACCATCGATATGAGGATGAAAGGCTGTGCTAAAATCCAAAACGGTACCCATGGCGGAATGCAAACTCTGCCAAAACTTCGACACAAATCGAGTGTCCCGGTCTGATACAATCCTCATAGGCACACCATGTAGTCTAACAATCCCCCTCAAGTACAACTGTGCCCAAGTCTCAACATGATAAGTGATCCTCCCCGGTAAGAAGTGTGCGAATTTTATCAAACTATCCACAATCACCCAAATGGTATCATACCCTTTGGATGTTCTAGGCAACCCACAAAAGAAATCCATAGAGATCTCTTCCCATTTCCACTTGGGTATACTCAAAGGATTAAGATAACCCGCTTGTCTCGTCCTCAATGCCTTGACTTGCTGACAAGTCAAACATCTACTCACAAACTCCGCGATCTCAAGTTTATCCTGGGCCACACCAATAATGTTGTCTCAAATCTCTATACATCTTGGTACTACCCGGATGAACAGAAAAGATAGAATTGTGAGCCTCCTCCAACAATTCTTTCCGGAAAGTCGAACTCAATGGTACACATAGTCTTTGACGATACACCAGAGCACTACCAGAGGAAAAAGTAAAGTAGCTAGATATACCTGACTCTACCTCAATAAAACCGGCCTGTAAATGATTCTCGCCCCTCTGAGCCTCAAACATTCTCTATCTCAAAGTAGGCCCCACTGTCAAACTAGCCAACTCACTGTAACCTCGGCAGTAAGGAGGGCTACCTCGGCACGCTCCAACTTACATCTCAATCTCACTGGTAAAGCAGACAAGTGCGAAGACTTTCTGCTAAGTGCATCTGCCACTACATTGGTTTTCCCGGGATGGTACTGAATATCATAATCATAATCTTTCACAAGCTCCAACCATTGTCGTTGTCTCATATTCAATTCCTTCTGAGTGAAGAAATATTTGAGGCTCTTGTGATCGGTGAATATCAAGATCTTCTCACCATACAAGTAATGCATCCAAATTTTCAAAGCATGTACAACCGCCGGCAATACCATATTGTGAGTCGGATACTTTTTCTCATGCTCCTTCAACTGAAGGGAAGCATAAGCTATAACTTTACCATGTTGTATCAAAACGCAACCCAAACCTCTCTTCGAAGCATCCGTATAAACTGTCAAACCACCACCACTATCGGGTGACACTAAAACAGGTGTCGTCACAAGTCTCTTCTTGAGCTCCTCAAAACTCTTCTCACACTACTCGGACCATACAAAGTCCACTCTCTTCTTTGTCAAATATGTCAAGGCCGATGCTATTTTAGAAAAGTCTTGAACAAACCGTCTATAATAACCGGCAAGTCCAAGAAAACTACGAATTTCAGTGACACTAGTTGGTCTAGGCCAACTACTAACCGCCTCAACTTTAGAGGGATCCACCATCACTCCTTTACTAGAGACCACATGGCCTAAGAATGTCACTTCCCTTAGCCAAAACTCACACTTAGAGAACTTTGTATACAATTTTTGTTCTCGTAACACCGTCAAAACCTTCTCTAAGTTCATAGCATGTAACTTCTCGGTCTCAGAATAGATCAAAATATCATCAATAAACACAATAACAAATCAGTCAATGAACCTCCTAAACACCGTTTGCATAAGATCCATAAAAACCGCCGGAGCATTAGTCAAACCGAAAGACATAACCACAAACTCATAATGCCCATAACGCGTCAGGAAAGCAGTTTTGGGAATATCATCCTCCCAGATCCTCAACTGGTGATAACCGGATCTCAAATCTATCTTCGAAAAGATTGTAGCTCCTCTCAGCTGATCAAATAAATCATCAATCCTTGGCAAGGATATTTATTTTTCATAGTAACTCGGTTCAACTTTCGATAGTCGATACACAACCTCATTGAACCATCTTTCTTTCTCACAAACAACACTGGTGCTCCCCACAGGGACACACTAAGGCGTATAAACCCTAAATCTAAGAGTCCTTGTAACTGACTCTTGAGCTCATTCAGCTCCGCTGGTGCCATACGATAAGGTGTCTTGGACAATGGAGCTGTCCCAGGTAACACCTCTATCTGAAAATCCATCTCTCTCACCGGTGGTAAACCGGGTAACTCATCAGGGAAAACATCAGAGAAATCCCTCACAATCGGTATAAAATCTAATGTAGTCACACTAACAGACGTGTCTACTACACTAGCCAAATAACCCATAGCACCATCACATAAGAGAGCTCTAGCCTGAATTGTAGAGATGATTGCAGGAGTCACTCTACCATGGAATCAAAAACTAGTCCCACATGGACCAATAAAATGCACAACTTTGGCACTGCAGCCAATGTTGGCATGTTTGGCTAACAGCCAATCCATACCCAATATAATATCAAATTCACACATAGGGATCACAATCAACACAGCATGCAGGCAACAACCCAAAATGTACGTGTCATTGGTATAAATAACTCTATTCACAATCACATATTTCCTAAGAAGGGATTTCAAAAAAAAACTCGACCTCGAGTATTCCGGCTCATATTGGTACACTCATTACATGCTAGCTACGAGGCTAGACCAAAGATCAAATGATACAGTCACTCATTGTCCTCATCAAGACCATCCACGAAAGGTTCTACTTTCCTGTCTTGAATGGCAACAACCTTTAATTTATCACCACACTATCACATTGATTTACCGTAATAATAATAATTTCACCTTTCCGCCCCCACTGGGGATTCATCCCTTAATTTATCTAGATTACTAGACTCGAGCAAAATTAATTTATCCTGTCTTAGCATGTACACTCATTACATGCTAGCTACAAGGCTAGACCAAAGATCAAATGATACAGTCACTCATTGTCCTCATCAAGACCATCCACGAAAGGTTCTACTTTCCTGTCTTGAATGGCAACAACCTTTTAATTTATCACCACACTATCACATTGATTTACCGTAATAATAATAATTTCACCTTTCCGCCCCCACTGGGGATTCATCCCTTAATTTATCTAGATTACTAGACTCGAGCAAAATTAATTACTTTTCCACAAACACTCATTTGTGCAAGAAACCTCGTCTCTCAACACCGAAATATGGTCATAATCACGCCTCATTTACACATAAAGTGTTGGTCAAGTATCCCACTCACACAACTACTTTATCAACTATGCAACAATCATACTATCATCAAAGTGATGATCAAAAGATCAATCTCTTGAAGTATCCCAACTCCCTTTCACTAGTTCTATGTCACACGCTACACAATGTGCATAACCTTCAAACCACACATGATAAAGCCTAACCTCTGTACTTATACCAAGATCCCCGCCTATCAGTCAAATCAACACCGCCACTTAGTGGTTCTTACTAGGTGGAAAAATATCACAAATTATAATTAACATTCAACAAGGGAGAATCTCTCCTCATAACTTTTCACTTCTAAGAAAAGTAATACTTAAGAATAAAGTTCAAGGAATACCTGGTGTCGTTGATCCAAGTGATGCTTTGGACAAGGACTTAAAACCAAAACATGAATAACATGCGATGCATGTGGTCTACAAAACCCATAGGCTCTTATACCAACTGTAAAGGCTCGAATTTTCTCAAATCTTTAAATCAGAAGCAAACAACGGAAGACTAGATTTTTAAAAAAATTGGCATGGATCCGTTTAAAATACGAACTCCCTAAACCTGTTTACATGAGCCCAAATCAGAGAATTTAAAACAACAGGAATTCATACTCCAGTTTATACCCATATTAGAGAAAATAAACTCGAAAATATGTACAACATATCTTAGGCTCTCGTGAGCCACAAAATACAAATTTAAAGACATCAATATCTGAAGTTTTATATATAGCATTCGTAGAATGCCCCAAAATATGCCTTTTTTAGTCCAAGTCCCAAAGTCATCCACTCGTGATCAAGCAACACCACCTCCACGACCTCGCATTCTCACACGAGTATTACCTGAAAAAGTTTAAGTGTAGCAACATTAGCATAAAAATGCTAGTGAGAATAAGATGGATGCAAGCACTTCTATGGACCGAATTCCATATCGGAAAATGTGTCCAAATTCTTATCGTGCTCTTTATTACCCATTCTATACTCCCAAGTACTTTGCATAAAAAAATCAATCTCATTCCACTATATTGTAACTTCGAAAAATAAACATTCAAGCTCGTAAATAAAGTACAAAAACAACTAATTAGTACTAAGACATAACAAAGTAAATAATAATGTAAATTTCCATTCTCATTGTGACCACTTTATCACATTTCACATTTCAAACCGTGACCACATTGTCACCATTCACATACCACACCGTTACCACATTGTCACTAATCACATACCACACCGTGACCACATTGTCACCAATCACATTACCACACCGTGACCACATTGTCATCAATCACATTACTACGCTGTGACCACATTGTCACCAATCATATTACCACGTAGTGACCACATTGTCCCCAATCACATTACCACGCCGTGATCACATTGTCACCAATCATATTACCACGCCGTGACCACATTGTCACCAATCATATTACCACACCTACCATACATACCACATGATTATTCATTTTTCGTTACCACACATACCACGCCTACCACACATACCACATGATGATTCATTTTTCGTTACCACACATACCACGCCTACCACACATACCACATGATGATTCATTTTTCATTTCCACACATACCACATGATGATTCGTTTTTCAATACCATGTGTATCATAACGCCACACGTACTACTCCCCTTTGGTAGTACTAAATAGTGAATCTCATCGCTATATTTATTAAACTAATCATCATAACTCCTTTTCTCCAAATATATTATAGTCCAACTAAACATAATACTCTCTCTAAAATTTCCTTTAACTACCTTATAACCACTCAAATAAGCGGAGTAATCTAATACTCTTTTCCAATTTCTGAAAATATAATTCTCACTGAGAATACAACTTAATCCACAATAAATAACTCACTTTAAACAACACCAAAGTTAACTAACTTCTTTCCTTATGCATTTTCCTCATCTCCAAACTACATCCAATCTTGGATAAGCTCTAAAATCAAGTAACCCTCTTAACCCCAATCAAACATGATCGTCATGCAACCCGAAAACATAAAAGTAATCACAACCATTTTAAACTCACCTTAGATTTGAAGTCGAGTATCCAAGGAGTCAAAGTCGAATCCATGCGACAATTACAAACCTACAATTCAGCATCTAAACTATAATTTATAATTCATAACTAATAAGAGAACAAGTGTAACGACCCGATTTTTTTGTAAAATCCATTAAAACAAATGCGCAGCGAAAATCTAGATTTTACAGAAAAACGGCATGGGTCCGTTTAGAATTCGGATAAACCAAAACCTGTTTACAAACCAGTTTTTCCAGAAAAAGCAATAATACTAGAATGCACCTTCCATGATATGATGAAAATGCTAAAGGAAGTTTAAAGTTCAAAATATATATACAAACGCTCCATCGAGCTCAAAATGTAACAAAATAAAAAGTGATGCAATGTTCATGAGCATTCAAGAATGCTACTCTCAACATCAATTGCGTTCCTGTCCATTCATTATCTCGATCGGTCACGCGATGTCACCTCCTCTACCTCGTCCTCTACCACGGGTCTTACCTGAAAAATTGTAATTGTAGCAACATTAGCATAAAAATGCTAGTGAGAGTAAAATGAAAGCAAGTAATCCTATGAACAACATTTCATGTCAGAAATCATGTCCAAAGGCCTAGATTTCACTTTTACTACCCATTCCACATTCCCAATTTCACACATAAACAACATACATAATAAACTTTCTTAACTTCGTGGCTCAACGAATCTTATGAGTTATGGATTTCCTCGAAAACATTCTATCATCATAAAAGAAATACTCAAACCAAGATAAAAGTAAAAGAACGCGATATACTAAGTACTAATAAAGTCGCAACCACACATGCTCAAATTTTCGAGTGCCAACCGTATCACCGCATGTGTAGTACTATAATAATGATAACAATAATAACACATCCATACACGCTCAAATCTTCGAATGCCACCCTTACCATAGCATGTATAGTAACATAATAATGATAACAATAATAACACATCCATACACGCTCAAATCTTCGAATGCCACCCTTACCACAGCGTGTATAGTGCTATATCACAAATCATCGCACCATGATACCGTATGGAGCGTATCACATACTATCATGTGCCACATCACATAACCTCGCACCATGATACCGTATGGACCGTATCACATACTATCATGTGCCATATCACATAACCTCGCACCATGATACCGTATGGAACGTATCACATACTATCATGGCCATATCACATAACCTCGCACCATGATACCGTATGGAGCGTATCACATACTATCATGTGCCATATCACATAACCTCGCATGATACCGTATGGAGCGTATCACATACTATCATGTGCCATATCACATAACCTCGCACCATGATACCGTATGGAGCGTATCACATACTATCATGTGCCATATCACATAACCTCGCACCATGATACCGTATGGAGCGTATCACATACTATCATGTGCCATATCACATAACCTCGCACCATGATACCGTATGGAGCGTATCACATACTATCATGTGCCATATCACATAACCTCGTAGAATCTGTCAAGCTCCCTAGTAAGTTAGATAAAGTTCCACTAAACTACTAAGGAACATAAACCGCTTGAATTACACGAGTCAATACTCAAGTGTAATTTCTAAGCCACTTTGACTCCCGAATCACTTAAAGTTCCTTAGTCATTCACTTTCATCTAAAGTCTCCAAATCACCTTACAAGACTTCCAAACCACTCATAATTCCTCTTGTACTTCCAAAACCATAAATACATCAAAATCACTCCACTCACATCCGAGTTAAAGTCTCCAACCAAGTATAACTTCTGAAAGTTAGTTCCCCTCTTAACCTCGATAAACAATAACGTAATGAAATATAATTCATAAAATTACTAACTTCCATTTTAAACTCACCTTAGATGTGAAATCCAAGCTTCCAAGGTGCCGGAGTCAAAGTCAAACAATCGATCACCAACCTACACATCAAATACAACTAACAACCATTAATTATCCGAAAATCGAGCAAACGATATCTAAACACGTAAAACGACGAAAACCCCGGATTTAACCCCTAAGGGACCCCACAGCCCAACAAGGAAGGGAGGGTTCGGGTTCGGTTTTCCGTCTTTTATGCACTTTTAGAAGTGATTTGGTTTGATCAAAGACACTTTGAAAGTCGAGATATCAATGGGTCACGATATTTTAGGGTTTTACATAATAATCGATTTCCGAAAAATTAAGTAAAACGTAAAATCATAGCAAACCAAACACCCTAATCTTGGTCAAGTGAGAGAAATTAACACGGGACGGTTTTTCAACTGAAACTTGAATTTAGGGTTTAGGGAAGTTTCTAAAATCACATGAAACGACTCCCTCGATTGAAATCTTCAAGCTTCGGCGTGTGAATTTAAAGATTTCAACTCAAAACCTCCATTAAAACACTATTCACTTCAAGTTTTAGAAACTTTGTCATACCTTAAGGCCTCGAGAAAATGAGCGAAAACCTCGATTGTTAGGATGGGTAGAAAGTACGTCTCAAGAGCTTTCCAACGAGCTAAGCCATGATGAAAACGGTCGAGAAACGAAGTCGGGGCGACGATTTCTTTCTCTCCTCTTTTTTTCTCTCTAAGCTACGGGTTTGGGGGGTTTTGGGAGAGAAATATATGACCAAATTGACTATTTAATGAGAAAGGAGGTGAATAGTAATTTGTGATATTTTTAAGATATTAGAAAATGACGATTACGTCCCTTTTAAAAGATTCGATTAAAAATACGAAACCCGATGGTCTTAAAATAATCTAAAGGTGATTAATAATTATTAATTGGCCCGTTAATAATTATTAATGTCACCGAAACTAATTTAAAGTAGTAAAAGGTTTAAAAAGTTTAAAAAGGTTTTCGAACGAAAATAACTACTAAAATCGAAATTACTAAGTTTAAACTAACTTAAATACTTTATTTAAAATAAAATAAATAATAAAAAAAAAATTACCTCCAAAAGTAACGTGCTCGTATGGAATTGAATCAACATACCACGTACGGTCGTACCATATTACCATCATCGCACCATGATACGTATGGATCGAAATCAACATACTATCATGTGCCGTAGTGCCATCATCGTAACGTGCTCGTATGGAATCGAATCAACATACCACGTACGGTCGTACCATATTACCATCATCGCACCATGATACGTATGGATCGAAATCAACATACTATCATGTGTCGTAGTGCCATCATCGAACGTGCTCGTATGGAATCGAATCAACATACCACGTACGGTCGTACCAACATCACACCATGATTACATATTGTAACGTCCCGTTACTTTTAGAGGTAAATTTTTTTTTTATTATTTATTAAAGTTTTTAAAGTTTAGTTTTAATTCAGTTCGATTTTAGTAGCTATTTTTCGTCCGAATTTGTTTTTAATCGTTTTAATACTTTAAATATGTTTCGGTGACATTAATAATTATTAACGGGCCAATTAATAATTATTAATCACCTTTAGATTTATTTACGAGCTTCGGGTTTTGTTTTTAAAGTAAAAGTAAAAGAGGGATGTAGGCGTCATTACCCAATTTCTTAAATATCTAAAGTTACTATTCATCATCTTTTAAATAATCAAAAATTAGGCAAATTTGGACAAAATCCTTTCCTTCTTCTCCCTTGGCTGCCGTGGGTATCAAAAACCAAACCCCAATTTTCAGTTTTTGTTTATTTCTCGACGGATCGTATCGATTCTACATCCGTTGGAAAGCTCTTGGCCCGGGGATCATTTCCAACCTACTCTTCGTGATTTCCGCTCGTTTTCTCGAGGCCTTAAGGTATGTCAAAGTTTCAAAACCTTGAAGTGAATAGTGTTTTAATGGAGGTTTTGAGTTGTAATCTTCGAATTCGTTCACCGGAGCTTTAAGATATCAATCGGGAAAGTCGTTATAGTCATTTTTAGGAACTTTCCCTAAACCCTAAAACCAAGTTTGAGCCGGAAACCCGTTCCTTGTGGTTTTCCTTCTTTTGGCTTGATTTAGGATGTTTAGTTTATTATGTTTTTGCTATTTTCTAATTGTTTCGGAAATGGTTTAATGCTCAAAACCCTAAATTGCGAATACCCATTGAGGTTACCAATCTCCAAAGTACCCGAAACCAAACCAAAATGTCTTTAAAGTGCTTAAAATCCGGAAAACAAATTCCTTTTCTTCCTTTCCCTTGGGCCGTGGGCCTCTTGGCATAAGTTCCGGGTTGTTTTGTCTTTTATTTTAGTATCGTGACGATCGTTCTTCGATTCGGTTAATTAATATACTTTAGGTGTATTTAGTTATAGGTTTCGTGCATCGATAATGATTTTTGGTCAACCGGGGTTTCTGAGTTGACTTCGTTTACAAGGTGAGTTTAAAATGAAAGTTAGTTGTTTTATGAATTAAGTTTCGTTATGTTATTGTTTATCGAAGTTAAGCGAGATTTAGCTTCTTAGAATTTAAGTTTGGTTAGAGACTTTAATTCGGAAGTTAGTGGAGGAATTTTGGAACTATAATTAGTTCGATGAAAAGGAAACATCGGAGTGGTTTGAAAGTGTTACAAAGTGAATTGGAGATGATAGAGGAAAGTGGAATGAGAGTTACTTGAGTGGTTGAAAGTTAAAGTAGCTCAAGAGATACACTTGAGTGTTAACTCGTGTAATCTAGATAGTTAGGCTTCGTAATAACTTAGTAGGATTCTTTGAGATTAACTAACTTTTAGGAAGCTTAACAGTTTGTAAAGTGGCTCATGATAGTATGTTGATTCGGATCCATACGTATCATGTTGCGAAATGGTGAAAGTCCTGATACCCGAAATGGTGAAAGTTCTGATATCCGAAATGGTGAAAGTCCTGATACCCGAAATGGTGAAAGTCCTGATACCCGAAATGGTGAAAGTCCTGATACCTGAAATGGTGAAAGTTCTGATATCCGAAATGGTGAAAGTCCTGATACCTGAAATGGTGAAAGTCCTGATATCCGATGATTGAGATATGGTACATGGTAGTACGTGGATTCGGATCCGTACGTACCATGGTATTATGATCTATGATACGGCACATGATAGTATGTTGATTCGGATCCATACGTATCATGGTGCGATGGTACGTGGTATGTTGATTTCGATCCATACAATAGCACGATACGATGAAACTTGTTTGGTAATAAAGATAGTTAATGTTATTTTTACCGATTCTTTAGAAACGTGTAGTGAGACTTAGTTGTGAATGTTAATTTTACTTTAAGTCTTATTTCTATCTCATGGTATTGAATGACGTGTACGGGTGGCATTCTACTATCGATTGATTGTATGGAAATTGGAAGTGTGGATGTGGGTAGTATTGAGCATTATAGGCCTTTGGACACGATTTCGGTTATGAGATTTTGTTCATAGGATTACTTGCTTTTGTTTTACTCTCACTAGCATGTTATGCTAATGGTGCTACACTTACAATTTTCAGGTAAACCTCGAGCTAAGAAGCGTGGTAGAGGAGGTGGAGCCGCGTGACTGATCGAGATGGTGTATGGACAATACTAAGAACTCATTTTGTTTAGCATTCGATGAAATGCTTGTAAATTATTCCATCTTTACATACTTGTGTCTTTTTGAGCCCGAAAGGGTATTTGTGTAAAATATGTCTATGTTTTATGGTCTAAATGTCTTTTGGAATGCGAAATTCCCGATTTATCGCTTTTTCTGGAAATTTGGGTTGTAAACAGGTTTTGGTTATTCGATTTTTAAACGAACCCATGCCGTTTTTCTTTAAAAATTGAGTCTTCCGCTGTGCATTTGAATTTAAAGAATTTAACGGAAAGCGGGTCGTTACACATATGGATCAAAATCACATACTATCATGTGCTAGTTACAAACCATAGTACCAACATCACACCATGATTACATATGGATCAAAATCACATACTATCATGTGCTAGTTACAAACCATAGTACCATGGTTACATATGGATCAAAATCACATACTACCATGTACTATCCCACTAATCATCTCACCATGATTACATATGGATCAAAATCACATACTATCACGTGCAGAATCAAAGTGCTCAAGGTACCCACAAATCATCACACCATGATACGTATGGAACAAAATCAACATACTACCATGTGTGAATCAATGTGCCTAAGGTCACCACAAATCATCTCACCATGATTACATATAGATCAAAATCACATACTATCACGTGCAGAATCAATGTGCCGTAGGTTTCCAAAAAGTTAGCTAAACTCCAAAGAATTCTACTAAGTTAATAAGAATCCTAACCAACTAGATTCACGAGTTATCACTCAAGTGCATCTTCTAATTACTTAACTTCCAAATTCATCCAAGTAACTTTCAAATCAATCAAAGTAACTTCCATTTCAACTTTCATCTAACATCTCCAATCACAATACCATACTTCCAAATCACTCCCATGTTCCCTATTCATCGAACTATCCATAATTCCAAACTTTCTCCACACACACTTCCGAATCAAAGTCTCCAACCAAAACTTAATCCTAACAAGTTATCTCCCTCTTTACATCGATAAACAATTACATAACGCAACTAAATTCATAAAACCACTAACTTTCACATTAAACTCACCTTAGATTTTAAGTCGAGTATCCAAGGAATCGAAGTCGAATCCACGCGACAATTACAAACCTACAATTCACCCATTGAACTACAATTTACAACTCATATCAAATATGAGAACAAATGGGATTTTCGGGTGAATAGTGTTTTCGGATGAATAGTGTTTTCGGATGAATAGTGTTTTTTGAAAACCGGGCTCAAAATCGTCAAATTCATTGATGGAAATTCATGATTTCAACTTCAAAACTCATTTATAATCAAAAACGAACAAAACCATGTAAAAAGTTTTGAAAACTTACTTTTTAGGGTTTCTCTTAGAGAACGAGAAACGGCACAAGGGTAGGTGGGATAGAAAGCCCTCATCCCGAGCAATCCAACGCAACCGAAATCAAGCCGATCCATCGAGAAACGAATGAGAAACGAAGAAAAGAAAAATCACATCCATGGTGGATGAAAGCTATGGCCATGGAGGGAGAAGAAGAAGAGAAAGATGATATTTTGCTTAAGTCTTAAGTTTAAGGAGATATTTGTAAAGGAAATATCTAGATATTTAGGGTTTTGGGAATTTACGGTTTTGCCCTTCTTGACCTTTTGCTTATAAAACGAAAACCGATGATCTTAAATAAATCAAAAGGTGTTTAATAATTATTAATTGGCCCGTTAATAATTATTAAAGTCACCGAAACGAATTAAAACGATTAAAAGGAATTTCGGACGGAAATAACTAATAAAACTGAAATTACTAACTTTAACTAATTTTAAAAGCTTTAAATTAAAATAAATAAATAAAATAAATAATTAAATAAAATAAAAAGAAAAAAAATTTTACCCCCAAAAGCAACGGGTTATTACAGAAGGTTTGTAGCATTTGAAACTAAGACTAGAAACCGAATCTAAGAATAGAGGGAATGAGCTAGTACCCTAGGATTAGGAGCTAGTTCTTTAAGTGAGAACTTAGGAGTTCTCGAGGAAAGCATTGAACCTTAGAAAGTTCTAAGTTAGATTTGTTTCGAAGTTTAGGATGGATCATTGGAGGTTAAAAGATCCAAACTTGTATTTAGAACGATTAAAAGAACCTCGGATTATGTTGGAAGTTTAGAATCCTTGAAGGTATAGGTTAATCGTTTAAGTTATGATTCTACTCTTATTATTGATACCGGAGTTCGATCGACATATCATTCGTCCGAGAGTACTATCTATTTTTACTTTATGTCAATTACCTTACATCCTTTACTTTATGCCCCTTTTTTATGTTTGCATCAACTACTTTAATTCCGCACTTTACTTATTTACTTTTATAAGGATATGCAAGCATATGCATATCATATTGCACCATAACATTCTCGCATCATTCAGTGAAAAAGAAATGAAAGTGAAAAAGAAACGAAAGTGAAAAAGAAACGAAAGTGAAAAAGAAATGAAAGTGAATGAGAAAAGAAGGAAGATTGATGAACCCTACATGGAGTTCACATCACCTTCAGAGAAAAGAAAGAATGTGAAAGAAAAGAAGTTGAATGGTAGCCTACGGGATGTACGCATTACTTTCTCATGCATAAGGTTGAATGGGAGCCTACGAGATGTCCGCATTACCTTCATTCACACACAAAAGGGAAAATGCGAAATCTTACGGGATGCTCTCATGCATTCATGTTTATGATAGATGAAAGAGAGAATCGAGGAGTTGTCACTATAAGAATTTTGGGCTTAGGTGACACTAGCCAAAAGAAAAGGTTACGCTTTTATTAAAAATCACGAATGAACAGTAATTTTTTTTAAAAACGCGTCACCTATTCTCTATTTTTTTTCTCTCACTTAAAAAACTTAGAAAAAAAAAACAAAACAAAATGAAGGCTCACGTTTTCTCTCTCGCATCAGATGCCAAACTCATGAAAGCTTTCTCTTCTCACGTTCTCTCTCGCGTTCTCTTCTCATCAGACGAATTCAAGCCCTAATTTCCCGAATCAAAGGGTGAAATCAAAATCGAAGGAAGGGTGAGTCGAATCGAAGGAAGGAAGCACAATGGTTTTGGTGAATCGAATCGAAGGAAGCACTTTAAATTCAAGCCCTAATCTAGTCGATGAGTTCTTCTCTCTCGTGCTTGCTTCTCATTCAAGAACCCTAGAAAACCATGGTAAAACAATCCCCTATTCCTTCTCTTTCTCTTTGATTTCTTCGTTTTCGCTAATATTTTCTCGTAAATTTCTTTCTTTGTTCGGACTTTCAAGCGAAAAAACGGCGGACCAAACAAGCACGGTCGTGGACATGTGAAATTCATTCGATGCTCCAACAATGACAAATCGCCAAGGTACTTAGGGTTATGATCCGTTTTATCTTCAATTTCACTTTTTGATTTTGTTGCATCGATCATTAAACGGAGGGTATATTTTGATTCCACACTTATATGCCCTTTTTCTTTCATTTGTTTCAGTTCCTCGGTTGCAACAACTAACTATTCGTGTGTGTGTGTAAATTGTTATTTTTTTATGGGCATGTTTTCGTTAATGAGAAAGGTAAAACCAAAAACTTCTAATTTTCCTTTTTAAACTTATGAACAGCCTCTTATTTCTTATTGTTATGGGGGGTATTTTTTGAAGGTCAACTCATTTTTGGAAGTGGAGGTGGTAAATAGGTAAAATATGTGTAAAGGAATTCGAAAACTCCTCTACTTAATTAAAAAGCCCTGCAACGTACGTTTATTTCGCGGCAATCTCTCTCTGTTCCCTTCTGCGCGTTTTCTCTCTCTCTCTCTCTGTTAATCAATCTCCTGCTTTCTCAACGGGTAAGCACTCTTTTTAATCTTGCTTGTTTTAAAATCCCTATTAATTTCTATATTTCAATGAATCATAGTATTGTTTATCTCTTTCTGTTTGATTCTGCTTAAAATTTTGAAGGGGAAATGTCGGAAATCTACATGCATTTCCAATTGAATATAGATTAATTAATTGATATTTAAGTTCTATTTATAATTTAATTGTGCAGATCATTTCATTTAGCTTATGGAAACAGTTGTGGGTTTGTTCCATACTTTTTGACCAAAGTATGTCTGTCTCATTTGTTTGCATTCCGTGTTGAAATTTCTCAATGGTCCTATTTATAACTTCATTGCATTGGTGGTGAAGATATTAATTTTTCAATAACTTATTCGAGAGTGAAAAGTTAAGCTCATTGCAAGTTTAAGAACTCACTTGTGTGTGTTTCCTCGATAATCTTGTCTTCTTTATTTTCTTTTTTATGTTTACCAATGTTTCATTTTACGCATTGGTGTGATATGTGATGGATTATCTCTTGGTTATCTTGATGTGCCTGTTGTTTGTGGCGTGTTTGTATCTATATTGCTTATAGTTATAGGGTCTTTGCTCTATGTCTTCTTATTTAGCAGAATTATTTTGTCTTTCCTTCTCTTTTTGTTGCTTCTACTGCATCTTTAGTAGCAAGATTTTTTTTTTATTATTTTTTTATTTCAGGTTTACAATGTTATTTTGACCAGTGAGTGTAAGTTTCATTTGCAAGTCTTTTTAATTTTTGGGAGATTCTTTACTCGATTGATTGCTCTGCAAGAACTTTGATTTTGTTGTTGATTTGTTGTGTTTTTTTTTTTAAAATTATTCTTTTCTCAATCTTAATTATAGACCATGACTTCCTATTTTTGATACTCTGCTCGTTTGATTAAACTATGAATGTTATGGATGTTGTTTTCTTTTCTCTATCCATTCTCATGCTTTGACCACTTTGAACACGTGCTAATTCGCATAATGGTGTCTTATATACACATTAATAGTGTGACTCTATATTTTGCGAGAGGGAAAATTGGACCTTATTAGTTAAATCTATGGAAGCTCTTGGTCCAAGGGGAGTGAATAGACAAAATCACCTAATTCGAGAAAATGGTGATTCTCCTTTATCAAATATTGTTGAAGATCTTGATCCCTGGATTGCATGGGCCTATAAACCTCGTCTTGTTTCCCTATTACTTGTTGGTGCCTGCTTTCTTATGTGAGTGTTCCGCTTTCTGTTTACAACTTTGTAAATCTAACTCTATAAAATGTTTAAATGTCTACTTTGTTCAAGATGATTTCCAAATGACTGATTATACAACATTGTCGGGATTCTGTCTTCCTTTCAATTGTGCTTTATAATCCTATCTTTTCAATTTTTTATCACCCATTCCTTGAGTCCAATATTGGTCACAATGCGTTTTTTTAATAGGTTTGAATGCTTAATATGACATAAATCCATTGAAAAATAAAGTAGAGCTATACTTGTTCCTTCTCTAAGTTAGTTCATAAAAATATCCTACTATGGATCCTTTAGTTATCGTTTCGCATTTTGTCTTGAAGAATCAAAAGTGGTGGTCGGATCCCTCCCATCTCTCCACCCCTGCAGCCATAAATATTTTTCGGATCGAGTCCGCTACTTTTTACTTTTATCTTTTGCCTTTTTTTGTCATATCAAAGCTTGGATTGTCAATTTTAAATTTGAATGAAGAATTATTGTGACTGAGATCTTTATAAACTGTGGCTCTTTGTTTCTGGAAAATTAAACTTCATGTTTCCATTGTCGATGGTTGAATGGTTAATGGGCAATTGAGCTGCTTTAAGTATTATTCTCTATTACGTGAAACTCATTTGTCCTAGTCTTAATTGCTCTTTCATTTTGTCTAGAATAGAACAATGTTTTTGGCTTAGTTAGTTTAAATTTGTCCTTTTCTATTTCATCTTATTTTCTATCACCTATCCTCTTCATCACTTTCAAAGACAATGGTCTTCGACATTAATAATTTTGGTTTGGATTCTAACACTTTGGATAGGAAGAATAAAGGGAGGGCATTAGAGACTGTATTTCCTTATGCATGGTAATTTTCAATCCTGGACATTATTGTAGCCTTCCACAAAATTACTTTGCTTTTGATCTGAATGAAGTCCTCCCGCTTTGCTTTTTAGCGAATGTTGTTATTGACACTTGACAGTGCTCATTTATGAATTTATTTTGTTGTGCTCAATTATGAACTTATTTTGTTGTTTGTGTTTTATAGTCAGGGCCAGTGGAACCCTTGGTCCTGAATGCACCGCTTCAAGTGATCTTGTTGCTTCGTTAAAAGGTCCCGCTCGAGAATGATAAATGCCCCTTTAAGAATTTGTAATTTTGTACTTTCCTCTCGAAACTTTCCGTTCATGCTGCTTCTTGTAGGGGTGTATGGGCAATGATTGTTGTATTTCTTGCATATTGCTTGCTTCAAGCCCCTTCTACGTAAGTTATCTTTTCTATTGATTTTACTTTATTTAAAATCTTGAGTTATATTGTTTAATTCATAATGATTCTCACCTAAATTTGATATTCCCATGTTTATTGGTACAAAATTACTCTTAAATTTCTTGAATTTTGTGATAGCATTGGTCTTATAATATGGAATGATCATTGATTGATATATTTAAGAAGTTTCAGGAAGCAAATTGATATATTGATTGTATTTTCTTAGATTTGTATATTTTGAAGATTTTATTTATTAATAGAATGAAAAAGATAGCACTCATCTAAATACACACATCAGCAAGTAAGGAAGAAAGGAGGTTGGGGTAGATCTGTACAAATAAATTTTTTTTATCTTACTTCTTCTAGTTTTGCTATACAAGTCTTTGTCTTTCTTTATATTTTGTGACATTCCATGAATGCCTTGGTATCTTTCGATTCCACTATTAAGAACTTAAGCCCATGTAATTGTAATAAAATTGGGTTTTTTTCTTGGGGAATTTTCCATATGTCAAGAAATTTTTTTTAGTCTCTATGTAACCATCCCTCTTAACAGTTATTTTCTTGGGGAATAATCTACAGATATTGTTATATAATTTAATCCTGTAATTTATATAAGATGAAATAGTTAATAATTTACTGTAAGCTTTATTTGAACACAATTCTTATACACAAATATCTTACTAGTAGCATTATTGGTGTAGTGTCTGCTATAAATTCGATTATTATTTATACTTGCGAAACCGTACAAGTTTATAAATTTAAATCCAAATCTGGTTTTTAAAGTTGTTTGCTTCCAAATCCATGTCCATGTGTGGGTGAGATTGGGATGTGACTTGAAGGTCGTGAGAAACGCCATCGGCTCGGTTAGCATAACTAATGTTTGGGAATCCATTCTTGAACCGAATCTTGTGGATATTGAACCTTGCATATTAGGACCAAAAAGGTAAATTTAAGATATATTAGAACATCCAGAGTATGATTAAGTATTTTCAATCTAATGTTTTCTTCTGAATTTTGCATGGCCACATGATCGAGTTTCTTTAAAAGAAATGAAAGCAGATTGGCATGAAGCAATTGATCATAGAAAACGTCTCACGCGACTTGCTCTTGAAACTATCGATCTCGTCAAAGATCCCTATTTTATGCAAAATCATCTTGGAAGGTACTCTCTTTTTTATCTCCTTTTCTTTGAATAAACTATAGCCCCACCACATTGGAAACCTTGTTTTGGTGGCACAAATTTGGTACAGGAGAAGGTTCGCTGGAGATTAAACACCATAATTTGAGGTTTGTCACACCATAATCAATCATCTATGTCTCTTCCTTCTTGTCTCCTTGGATTTATTTCACTTAACAGATCCTGCATTATTATGGTTGGGATGGCTTCAAGAAATATGACATGATAATAAAAAGTTAAAAGCATCCTGAAGCAATTTAAATCAATAGCCTCCAAATTTCTCTTATATATTTACCTACTAATTGAATATAATAAGTAGTTATAACCATTTCCTTTCCCTATTAGATTAAATCCCATGTATTTTTCGGAAAGTTCGGCACAAAAATGTTATTCAATTTAAGTATTAATCAGTTATGTGACTTTCTACTTTGGTTTATTACTTAATTCTTATTGCGGACTTAAGAATTACATGATCCTAACATCAAGGTACTTAACTTCATTCCTAGTCATGTTGTTTTTCTATTCTTTATGGTTAAAATGACTAGGCATTTGATGGTAGTTATTCTATTCTCTATTGGTGTGTTCATTGGCTTAGTATTTAATTTTTTTCTTCTTTTATGTTCATATTGATAGCTTGAGAGATGACAAAAATTCATGGATCCACTTCATATTCTAGTTTTTTGTTATTCTGATTGGGTATGGAGTAGCTAATGGCCGTTGTATTATATGCCTTCTTAGTGAGTTACTTTTGAGTTTCTTTACAATTAGAAAAAATGTAATTTATTGAAAATCTTCTTTTGGACTCATATGATGTTCTTAGAAGTGACTGATTTTGGATTGAGTGCATTTTCATTTAGCCAATATATTTTCTTCTCTCAACACACACACATACAAAGAGATCACTAATTGAGTGATGTCATAGAAAATTCATATTAGTTCCTTTCTTATAAGCTAATTTATAATTCTTTGCAATTTTACTATATGAGAAATAAGTAATAAATCATATGCTTCAGGAATCAAACTACCAAGCGCATTTGAATTGCAAAGTGCGTTGGGATCGAGCCTTGCACAATTGCCATGGACTTGGAAGGAACTGATGGAAGTGAAAGAGGAGAGGTAAAAGATTTGGTTTTGAGATTTTAAAATCTCACCGCTTAAAAAAAAAAAGGTATCACTTGGGAAGAGGTCATATTGGAGCTTCAATAAAATCTAAACTTTATCAGTTATTGGAGCTTCAAGAGGTTATACTACCATGTTTTTCAAGGTTCAGCTTTTAATTTGTGGCTTATGTTCGTTAATTATGCTCTTTGTTTTATAATCATTCTCTTTATCCAAAAGATTTATCCTTTGATGTCATTGTTTACCCCCCCCCTTTTGATATATTTTTTCCTCTTTTCACAGTGATGAATCAATTCTCCTTTTGAGATGTATAACTGATTCATTTTTCTATTTGGTAAGTAATCAACTTCTCCTTTTCCATCCATGTTGCTGTGTTCTGTTTCAAGAATTAATAACCTGAGAGGTCCATTGCCAAACCTAACTCAAATGAGTTCACTAAGTGTTGTGTAAGCGTATGGCTAGGATTAGGAACTACCATCTCAATTTTAATCTTCTTGTTCATGTTTATTTAATCGATCATAAATTTCACTAGTAAATTTGATTACTCGTTATTATTGTTCATATCGATATCATGTGTATTTCTGAATCATTCATGGATATGGAAGGGATTAGTTTTTTGGTCTATTAAACTCTCTAAAAGCATGTGTTCTTCATTTTTTCAGCTTTGGATTAATGATGTTTGAACATTTTTATCCTTACTTGCGCTTTGGAAGCAAGTGGAACAACGGTTTTGTTGGTATGGTTAGTTGTTCAATGGCTTTTTGTGGAGGTTTAGAAATTCTTGTGTATATTCTAGTTTTTGAAAACCATCATTTGTAATATTGTACTCTAAATTTGTGACGTATTCTTGTTATATATTGTATATAAAGTTTGTGGGTTATTCTTGTAATGACCATGTATTTACTCTTTATTATGTTGATTGATCAATATAAGGTTCATGGGTATCAAAAAGTCACTAAATGGTGATATTATTAAAATTATAATAGGTGACGGGTAAATCGAGTAAAACGGGTAAAACCTGCTGACGGGTAAAACGGGTCACCCATTCGAATGGGTGACGCTTTTTTGGCGTCACCCATTCGAATGGGTGACGTTTTTTTGGCGTCACCCATTCGAATAGGTGACCCGTTTTTGGCGTCACCCATTCGAATAGGTGGCGTTTTTTGCGTCACCCATTCGAATAGGTGACTGTTTTTGGCGTCACCCATTCGAATGGGTGACCCGTTTTTGACGTCACCCATTCGAATGGGTGACGTTTTTTTGGCGTCACCCATTCGAATAGGTGACCCGTTTTTGGCGTCACCCATTCGAATGGGTGACCCGTTTTTGACGTCACCCATTCGAATGGGTGACGTTTTTTTGGCGTCACCCATTCGAATGGGTGACGTTTTTTTGGCGTCACCTATTCGAATAGGTGACGCTTTTTTTGGGCGTCACCTATTCGAATAGGTGACGCCAAAAAAACGTCACCTATTCCAAAATTTCTTATAGTGTGTATGTTGTGCAAAGCATATTTACTTTCTTACTTACGTTATAACAATGATAATGGATGAGTATTGACTATGATTATTAGTAATATCATCCTTTAGAGAATATAAAATGAAATTACCTAGAGTTGGAGAACTTTAGGAGTGATTGGTGTCAAATTAATTGGACACAAATCGGAATGCAAGTTTGAGGTCTATTTTTATTTTTTATTCTTATTATTCTCACTGGGCTTAGTTTGTTAACTCATGATATTACAAACATTTCAGGTAATGTTTGGGATCGTGGGAGAGGAGCTGGTGCGCGCTTGATCGAGAGGATGATGATTTCGAGATGGACTAAGTAGTTGTAAAAATCCATGTACATGGTTTTGTGAATTTTATATAATTTTGGAGTTGTATATTTGTAAATGGCTCTTAAGAGCTTTTGTCTTTACTTTTATGTTTATAAATCATTTTGAACTCGCGAAAGGAACTTAATGTTCCTTGTGTTTTTAGATGTCTGAATTTAAGATGTAAACAGGTTTTGGCTAGCCTATTTTCAAACATAATCAAGCCAATTTTCTTAAAATAAAAGACTTCCGCTGTTTTCTCTGATTTAATTTATTTAAAAGTGACGGGTCGTCACACGTTCCATATATATTTTTAAAATAAATGAATAGATTAAAAATGAAAAAAATATTAAGTTATGATGAATTGTACTCTACCTTCCAAGATGTGAACAATTACAGATTGGTCGGAGGCATGATGTTCTACCAGCGTGGGTATCCCACGACTGGATTCACCTTCAACACCTCTATAATTCTTGCTGATACAGTCCACGACGGTTGTAACCTTTTAAACTGTGAATGTTATATAACAATGCGATTAGTTTATAAAAAAAATAAAACCTATTAAAAAAAACTTACTTGTCATTCTCCAGGTCAGGCGAACACGTCTAGTGATGGATAGCTGCTTGGGTGCCTCATCGTGGTCGCACTCCCGCTCAATTGGTGTGTTTGGGTCATCCTCGAGATGGACATCCTCAAGGGGCTGACTGCTTGGGCTACTGCCCCCCCTGGGTGTCAGAAGGTAATGGTGCATGTCTACAAAGCATGACCTACATAAAATAAAATAAACAAATTTTCACTAACATTAATATTAACTAAATTAAATTAATTTATTAAACTAAACTATAAAACTAATATAAAAATTGAATTAATCTAAATTAACATAAAAATTAACTTAACCTAAATTAACATAAAAAATAAATTAACCTAAATTAACATAACAATTAACTAAATTAACATAAAAATTAAAACTAAATTATAAAATTAATACTAACGAAAGTAAATTAACATAAACATTAAACCGAAATTAACCTAAATTAATACAAGCATTAAACTTAAATTATAAACATTAACCTAAATTAACTAAAATATTCAAAATAATATTAACACGAAAATTAAACTAAATTGACATAACATTAAACTAATATTAACACTAAATTAAACGAAGAAATTAAAAGTAAAAAAAAAAGGTAAAAAAAATGGAAAAAAGTAACTTACTTCAAATCGTTCCAATAGATGGAGGGATTTAAGGAAAAAATAGTAAGTGAAAGGAAGGAATTGAGAGAAAGGAAATGAAGGAATTGAGAGAAAAGAAGAATAAAGAAAGGAAGAATGGTAAAAATGGCAGCCATGGTGGGGTTTTAATCCCGTTTGGCGACGGATTCCGTCGCTAATTACTTAATAATCCATCGCACGTGTTTTTTTTATCAACGCAGTCCGTCGTTAACAGCTATGAATCACTTCAACTATGTTCTTATCAAAATGAAGAATGTAACGCAAACTATCGCTGACTTGAAAGAGACGATACAGTCCGTCGCTAACATTCAAAAAAAATTCATAATTGGTGGTTGTCCATCTTCATGGGTGACAAAATGTGTCATCCAACCTGCCACAATTTTCGTGAATTTTTTGAGTTCACGCCTCGAACAATTTCGTCACCCACGAAGATGAACATTCACCAAAAATTTATCCATTGAATGGATCTTAACGACTAACTGCGTCGTTCAGATCACTTCATCACTTAGAAAAAAATTCAACCCTCTGTCCTTATGAATTGTTAACATCACTGCAACACTTGGAAAAAATTCCACCCCCCATGTCCTCATGGATCTTAACGACGAACTGCGTCATTAACATCACTTCAACACTTAGAAAAAATTTCACCCCCTATCCTAATGAATATTTTACGAAGCCATGCGTCCTTAATCTCACTTAAGTTCATCATATAATGACGAAGTGCGTCATTAATATCAATTTGTTTTTCATTTTTTCTCCGTCACCTACTTTTATTTTATATTTAATACAAATAAAATATTTCCATCATCCTGATTAGAATCTTTAGTTTCTCTTGTGTCAATAGTGACTTCTTCAGTTTCTTCTTCATATGTTTCGTCTGGAGAAGATTCTTTTTCATTTTTTGGTCGAAAATATATGTTCGTTTCATCAAAAAGTGTCTTTGTTGCATCATTCAACAGACGAGCAGTGTCAACATTAATACCTTAATCGTTTTCACGATGTTGCACTTTATCCTCCATAAATGCAACGTAATTCTCACTATCTTTGTCAAGAAGGCTGTCATCTATTATCATCGGTCTTATTTTACAGACAACTAACCAATCAAATAGATCTCTACGATATGTGGGATAATTTAGATTGTAAACCTGGATTGCTTGTAGTGCCAACACGAAACTATCTCAGGTGCACATGTGTTTTGTCTGGTTGACTTCAACAATTTTAAGATTTGGATGCTTGTGAATCCCACCTCGTCTTGTTGTTTCAAACCATGTACAGTTAAATACAATCATACGCTTAAGACTCGAACCTGCAAATTGAAGCACAATAAGCTTGTTAATAATTCCATAAAAATCTTCTGCATTGTTCCTGAACACTTGACCCTTTATGCATACACCACTGTTGTTTGTTGCTCAGTTCACTTAATGAGCTTTTGTTTGAAATCTATACCCTTGAACGAGATAACTAGTGTAAGCTCTTGAAATTCTTGATGGACCTTTTGCGATCCATATTATGCGTGGATCCGATATCGATAGTGTGGGGGAATCAAAGTAATTGTAAAACCATGAACGAAAATCTCTATCAATGATGTTCCCTTCTTCTGATTTAGTAATTCCAGGGTGCGATGGTCGTACAAAGAAGTTCACAAATAATCTACATAAAATGCAGTGTGGAAGGGTTAAAAACAAAATTCACTTTTTACAATTTAAAAAAACTATTTTTAATTAGAAGAACTTACTCAATATACGGCTCAAGTTCTTCACAGTTGCATAATAAATAAGTCTGGACGACATGGTACTCCTCATCGTATACATATATATGTGTATATATATATATGTATAGATATAGATATATATATATATGTATAGATGTATATATATATATATATATATATATATATATATATATATATATATTATATATATATATATATCTATATATATATATTATATATATATATGTATAGATATATATATAGATATATATATATGTATAGATATATATATAGATATGTATATATGTATAGATATATATATATAGATATGTATGTATAGATATATATATATAGATATGTATGTATAGATGTATGTATATATATGTATGTATAGATGTATGTGTATATATATATATGTAGGTATATGTATATGTATATGTATATATATGTATATGTATATATATGTATCTATATGTATCTGTATATATATGTATCTATATGTATCTGTATATATATGTATCTATATGTATCTGTATATATATGTATCTATATGTATCTGTATATATATGTATCTATATGTATCTGTATATATATGTATCTATATGTATCTGTATATATATGTAACGTCCCGTTATTTTTGTGATAAAAAAAAACTTTTATTTATTTTATTTCAATTTAAGTAATTATAGTTTATTTATTTATCGGTAATTTAGAATTTGCAGTTTATTTCGGTTCTAATCTTTTAATTGACCTTTTTAGTTTATTTTTGTTTTAATGGTATTAATAATTATTAACGGGCCAATTAATAATTATTAATCATCATTGGGATAGTTTGAGATGTTCGGGATTCGTTTTTAAGCCAAAAGTCATAAAAGGACGTAACCGTCATTTCCAATTTCTTAAAAAACTATCCAAACACTATTCATCTCATTTTAAATAAGCCATTTGACTTCCATTGACCAAGAAAATTGCATCTTCTTCTTCATTTCTTCCTCCCAAAGCCGTGGGCTTCATCCCCCATTTTTCCAAAATTGGTTTTTGTTCGTTTCTTGCCCGATCGACTTGATTCCGGGTCCTTTGGAAAGGTATCGGTCATACGAATCATTTCCACCTAAGCTTCGAACTTGCCACTCGTGTTTTACGAAGATCTCGGTAAGTAAAGTTTCAAACCCTAAGCTCCAAATAGTATTTTAATGGAGTTTTCTTTGATTTCCTTCGATTTTGTGTTGTGGAACTCGGTGTTTGTAAACTCGGGAGTAGTTTTAAGTGTTTTTGGAAACTATCCCTTAACCCTAAAACCGAGTTTCAGTCGAAACCCTTTCCGTTTGAAATTTACCCTTTTGGGTTTGAAAATGGGTTAGAAATTAATAAATAAATGTTTATTTAAATTTGTTTCGGGAAAGGGATTAATGTTCAAAAGCCCTATTTATCGATACCCATTGAAATCGAGAATATCGAATTTGCTTAAAACCAACTCAAAACACTTTTAGATTGCCAAAAAGCCGGAAAACCAAACCCGAGGCCTATTTTCCTTGTGATGGCCGAGAGCCTCTTGTGGGGTTTTGTTGGGTTTTTCGTCATTTTGTATGTTTGGTTGATGTTTGATCGATAGTTGGTTAATTATTGATTGTATGATATAATTCATTTATAGGTGTTTTTGAACCGCTCGCTTGATCGCTCCTTCGGATTTAGGAGCAAAGTCATCTTTTAATTAAGGTGAGAATAGTTAGGATTTAAAGTAATTATAGAAATCGAATAAGTGTGAAGGTTTGTAGAGTTTGAAACTAAGATTAGAATTCGAATCTAAGATTAGAGGGTTGTGAGTTAGTGCCCTTAGGATTAGAAGTTAATCCTTTAAGTAAGAACTTAGGAGTTCTCGAGGAAAGTATTGAATCTTAGAAGATTCTAAGTTAGATTCGATTTGAAGCTAAGATTGGACTATTGGAAGTTAAAAGATCCAACTTGTTTTTAGAACGGTTAATTAGAACCTCGGATTATTGGAAGTTAGAATCCTTGAAGGTATAGGTTAATCGTTTGATTTATGATTCTACTTTTATTATTGATACCGGAGTTCGATCGATATATCGTTTGTCCGAGATGCTTATCTACTTTTACCTTATGTCATTTACTTTTTGTCTTTTACTTTATACCTTTACTTTATGCCTTTTACTTATTTGTATTTCGGCTACTTTAATTCCGCACTTTATTTATTTACACCAAAACATATCATATTGCATCATAACATCTCGCATCATGGAAAAAAGTGAGAAAGTGAGAAAGATATGAATGGGAGAATGATGGGTCCTACGGGATAGACCACATTACCTTCATAGAAAGAAAAGAGAAAGTGAGGAAATATATGAAAGGGAGAACGATGGATCCTACGGGATAGACCACGTTACATTCATAGAAAGAAAAGAGAAAGTGAGAAAGAAAAGGAGGGAGAACGATGGATCCTACGGGATAGACCACGTTACCTTCTTCATGCATAAGGGCGTATGCGAATCCTACGGGATGCTCTCATGCATTCATATATATGTTCGATGAAAGAGGAAAGCGAGATGTTTAATTGATGCAAAGTTTATTTACTTTTATTACTTATGACATAACAAAGTAATGGATGAGGATTGACTACTGGTGTTAGCAATATCATCCCTTGGAAAGTTTAGAACAGAATTACCTAGAGTTTGGAAGACTTTAGGAGTAAATTGTGTCAGTTTACTTGGACACAAATCGAAATGCGAGTTTGAGGTCTATCTTTACTTTTTATGCTTATTATTCTCACTGGGCTTAGTTTGTTAGCTCATGATATTACAACCAATTTCAGGTAATGCCCTGGCTAGAGGCCGTGGAAGGGGAGATGGTGCTGCGTGATCGAGGGATGTTGACCTCGAGATGGACTTGTTTTTGTAAAGTATATGTAAATATTTTTGTGAATTTCAAGACTTTGATGTTGTATTTAGCTCATAAGAGCTTTTGATGTGGTTTTTATGATATGAATTATTTGAACTCCTGATTTGGGACTTAAAGTCCATGTGAATTTATTAGATTGAAAAATTAGGATGTAAACAGGTTTTCGGCATGTCAACTTTCAAACGAAACCACGCAAAATTTTCTTAAAATAAAAGACTTCCGCTGTTTTCTCTGATTTTAATTTATTTAAAAGTGACGGGTCGTCACAATATATGTATCTTATACACATATGTATATATATGTATCTTACACACATATGTATATATATGTATAATATACACACATATGTATATATATGTATAATATACACACATATGTATATATCTGTATATTATACACACATATGTATATATCTGTATAATATACACACATGTATATATGTGTATAATATACACATTATATACATATACATATATATATATATATATATATATATATATATACATATATATATGTATGTATACATATATATAGATACATACATACATATATTATGTTTTATGTTATGTATTACCCTTCAAACGGATACATTCATATTTATTGAATAGGACCGCCTAATAGTGCCTCATATGGTAGATGCACCAAAAGATGCTCCATCGAATCGAAAAAACAGGTGGAAATATTCGCTCCAGTTTGCAGATTATAACTGGAATGTCTCGGTTTAATGATTCGATTGTCTCTCGTGTTAAATCTGTGCATGTCAACTCTCTGAAGAACACACTAAACTGCACCAACAATTCTTAAAGTTTCTGCTTGAGGAACGGCCTAAATGCAATAGGCATCAATCGTTGCATGTAACGTCCCGTTATTTTGTGAAAAAAAAAAAAAACTTTTATTTATTTTATTTTTATTTGAGTAATTAAAATTCATTTATTTATTATTAAATTAGAATTTAGTAATTTATTTCATTTTAATTCCTTTTAATGGCTTTATTTATTTAAATACGTTAAAATGGTATTAATAATTATTAACGGGCCAATTAATAATTATTAATCACCATTGGGATAGTTTGAGATGTTCGGGATTCGTTTTAAGCCAAAAGTCATAAAAGGGCAAAGTTGTAATTACCCAATTTACAAAATATCTAAATTACTATTTGACTATCTTCTTTAAATGAGATCATTGACCACATTTGACTTCACAAATCTTCATTTTTCCTCACCTCCAAGCCGTGAGCTTCAAAGGCCAAAGAGAGAAAATTTGATTTTCTTCGTTTCTTCTTGGGATCGACTCGAGCTTGGATATTTTGGAAAGCCCCTGGGTCAAGGATCATTTTCCACCTAGCCATCGTCCGTTTCTCTCGAGATCCGAGGAGTTCTCGGTAAGAATCTCTTCAAACCCTAAACTCCAAATAGTGTTTTAATGGAGTTTTGCTTGTTTTCTTCGTGCTTTCTTGCCGTGAAACTCGGTGTTTGTCAATTCGGGAGTAGTTTTAAGTGTTTTTGGAAACTATTCCATAACCCTAAAACCGAGTTTCAACTCGAAACCCCTTTCCGTTTGAAATTTACCCTTTTGGGTTTGATTTTGGGTTAGAAATTAATGAATGAATGTTTATTTAAATTCAATTCGGAAAGGGATTAATGTTCAAAAACACTATTCATCGATACCCATTGAAATCGGGATTATCGAATTTGATTAAAACCAACTCAAAACGTATTTGAATTGCCAAAAAGCCGAAAAACCAAACCCGAGACTCGTTTTTGATGATAGGGCCGTGGGCCTCTTTGTGGGTTTTATTGGGTTTTCGTTGCTTTGTATGTTTAGTAGTTGTTTGAATGATAGTTGGTTTCGTTATTGATTGTTACGATATAATTCGTTTGTAGGTGTTTTTGAACCGCGTGGTTGATTGCTCTTTCGGTGTTTAGGAGCAAAGTCTTCACTTTTATTAAGGTGAGAATGATTAGTATGTAAAGTAACTATAGAAAGCAAATGAGTGTTTTGGTTTGAAGAGTTTGAAACTAAGATTAGAATCCGAATCTAAGATTAGAGGGTTGTGAGTTAGTGCCCTTAGGATTAAGAGTTAATCCTTTAAGTGAGAATTTAAGAGTTCTCGAGAAAGACTTGAATCTTAGAAGATTCTAAGTTAGATTCGATTCAAGCTTAGATTGGATCCTTGGAAGTTTAGAATCCTTGAAGGTTTAGGTTAATCGTTTATTTTATAATTCTACTCTTATTGATACCGGGAGTTCGATCGATATATCGTTCATCCGAGATGCTTATCTACTTTCATCTTATGTTATTTACTTTGTCTTTTACTTTACGCCTTTACTTTATGCTTGTATTCGATTACTTTAATTCCGCTTTCTATTTATTTACTTTTTCAAGATATGCAAGCATACGCATATCATTTGCACCATACCATTATCGCATCATTCTTGAAAAGAAACGAAAAAGAGAAAAGAAAGTGAAAGAGAAAAGAAAGAGAAAAAGAAAAGAAAGTGAAAAAGAAAGAGAAAAAGAAAAGAATATGAAAAGAGACGGATGGGACCCTAAGGGATCTGCTCATCACTCTATATGAAAAGAGACGGATGGGACCCTACGGGATCTGCTCATCACTCTTGATGAAAAGGAAGTGAATGGTATCCTATGGGATTGACACATTACTTCATACATGCATAAGGGTATATGCGAGCCCTACATTGCATATGATTGATGATATAAAGATTTGAGATGTTATATTTTATGCAAAGTCTTTACTTTTATTACTTTATGTCATATCAAGTTAATGTATGAGATTTGACTACAAGTGTAGTAATGGCATAATTTGGAGAAAATGGAATAGAATTACCTAGAGTTTGGAGAACTTTAGGAGTTGTTGTGTCAGTTAATTGGACACAAATCGAAATGCGAGTTTGAGGTCTATCTTTACTTTTTATGCTTATTATTCTCACCTGGGCTTAGTTTGTTAGCTCATGATATTACAACCAATTTCGGGTAATGCCTTGGCTAGAGGTCGAGGAGGAGGAGGTGGTCTTGCGTGATCGAGGGATGCTGACCTCGAGATGGACTATTGGATTTGTAAAGTCTATGTTTTATTTTGTGAATTTTAAGGACTTTGATTATTTTGTATCATATTTTGGCTCATAAGAGCTTCTGGATGATGTTTTTATGATATTATATATTTGAACTCCTGATTTGGACTTAAAGTCCATGAGATTTTATTAGATGTGAAAATTAGGATGTAAACAGGTTTTCGGCATGCCAATTTTTAAACAAAACCACGCCAATTTTTCGTAAATTAAAAGACTTCCGCTGTTTTCTCTGATTTTTAATTTATTTAAAGTGACGGGTCGTCACATTGCATGAAAACGTGACAATCATGAGTATTCTTTTCAAACACAGTATGACTCTACACATCAATGCATTTAGATATATTAGAAACGTATGTTAGGAATGGTGTCCTAGAACTTGTAATTATTTAATAATAATAATTTATTAAGAATAAATTAAATAAATAAACATAAGTTCTTTATATTATCTAGATTGATTCAATTAATGATATTAGGAATATATGGAAATATATAAATATCAAACATTCAAATAGTAAACCCTAAGTTACTCTTATGAAATCACGACTTAGTATGTGAGTCATACAAGAGGATTAAAGTCGAGATGAGTAACTTAAACGTGTCTACAGTAAACGGATAACGTTTGGAAACCTTATCCTGGTAACACTGTTGATAACTTCGCATTTTGTTAATAGACAAATGATCGAATCCTGATCATTCATGTGGGAGACATGAAATGGAAGTATCATATGCAATGTAGATTGTATAAGACAGGACCACGATGTTCGATCAAATTTCTCATTAGTACCGTTTACAAGAAATAATCGAATATCAAACTAAGTTTATCAACCGTGATAGATCTCAATCCTGAGTGAAATGTGGACTCCTATTTGTGGAGTTATGTTCTTTGATTCACATAGTTCAGAGCGATCTGTAAGAACGCTCAATACACTCTTGTTTTGGGAACATGACTAGATAAGTAGCTGGGAATTCATTTTCACGAGATGGAATTCATAACTTTCCTATAAATTAACGGTATCAGTGCGATACCTAAACATTTTAGGAACTTTAGGAAACTCCCTTGATGTACTGATTCGAGACATGAACAAGTGACGTCACGAATTCTATTGATCACAGAAGTATCTTATCTCTAGTTCGACTAAAGATAAAGTTCATTGGAGAATCAGCGGGAACACAAGGATAAAGCGGTGATTACAGGGGCAAAACGGTAAATCTATCCACCTGTAATTATGAGGGTTCCACGTGAAGGATAATATCACAGATATAAATAATGATAAACTAAATGGACAATTACTCATCTATAGTGAGGGGAGTTCAGCTATGAATCTATAGTGGAATTATTCATAGTTAGATAATAAGTAATTAACTGATTATGTGTTAATCACTTAATTGACTAATTATTAAGCCCATGATCTATAGGTCCATCGGGTCCCTATGCTAGCCCAAATATCATAGTCGCGAAATCAAGTAGAACAAATGGAAAGTTTAAGTAAAGCGAATTACTTAAATAGGCAGTATTAATTGTTTAAATATTTAGTATATTTAAACGGTAATTAATATAAACATTATTAATAGTTTAAATAATGAGTTTATTTAAACATGAAATTAATAATGAAATATTATTAATTAGATATTATTAATTATTTGAATATTGAGTATATTTAAATGGTAATTAATAATTTGAAATTAATTAACAATTATTAATTGTTTAAATAATTAATTTTATTTAAACGGAAATTAATAATTAAAATTAATTAATTAATAATTAAATATTGTCAATAAAATTATTAATTAAATAATGAGTTTATTTAATGGAAATTAATAATTATAATATTTATTATTAATTATTTAAATAATGAAAATTATTTAAATGGAAATTAATAACTAAATATAAATTTGATAATATTTAGTCGGGAGAAAATATTAATATTATTAATTGTTTAAATAAAATATTTTATTTAAATGGTAATTAATAAATTAATTAATTAAGTTGGACTTATTAATTTAAGAGGGAGTTTCAAGCCCAATTGGATTAATGAACCCAATTGGAATTGGCCCAAAATAATTAATTAAATAAATTAGAATTTTTATTAATTACTATTGTAATTTTCGGCCATATGTATTATGTGGGAGAGATAATTGCTTGAATTATATCCTAAAATAATTACATAGATTTATTTACCCAAGATAAATAAAATAAAGAAAATAAAATAATCTTCTATTTATCTATGGCATTTTTGAAGTTGCAAGATAAAGGAATGAGATAATCTTTATTCTTTTTGTATTTATCTCTATAGATTAATCCTAATGTGATTAGGATTCCTATTTTCCTATAAATAGGAGGGTTGGGTCATTCATAAATCACACAATTCAATTCCATAGAAAGTTGGAACTCTCTCTTCCTCTCTCCCACCCCTTGGCCGAAATTCCCTATTCAAAATTGGGAAGACAGTATTTTTCTTCTTCCCAATTTCTTCTAAAGTTCGATCCCACAATCGGATTTCGTTTGATCAATCGGGATATAGCATAAAAGATCCGGTGTTGCTGAGGATTTGATGTTGTAAAGAAACCTCCAACCGATTCTCCATTAACTACTCAATGTAAGTACAATTGATTTTAATTTTCGAAAATATAAACATGAATCTACATGTTTTTCAAAAATTGCATGATGTTAATAGATCCGTTATTAAATGTTAATAAGTTTACTAAATAAAATTCCGCTAGTTTAGTAAATCATCCCTTCAACGTAACCATCAGGGAACCTAATCGATCTTATCCATTCAAACTGTAATTTCTTCTCTTCTCTACTTAACATGTATTTGGCCTTGGTGTAGTGTCCACTTTATCCGGCTCTAACTCAAGGCGACGACATATTTCTTAGATGTCATGTCGTGCTTTCAAGTTGTCTTTCGTCTTATTAGACACATTTTAAAACTGTATAGTTGTCGAAAAAAATGCTTCATTTCTTCCAACGACTGTTTTTACCAGCAACTTTGTTTGCAACCTCAGCCCCAATCTCAGTAACTTTTTGCATGCGAATAGAATCTAACCCGTGTAAGATTTGGATTCCACTGAAAACTTTAGGAGGGCCTTGGTTGCGTGCACTCCGACCTTTATACCAATTTGACTTGTTTGTTCGAAATGAATGGTCGCTCAGTAAGAATCTTATATGAAAATCAAACCAACAAGTTTTTCATCCACGTTTCAATGAGAAAGCTCCAGTCTCAATCATGCAATGAGGACAAGAAAACTTTCTGGATGTGCTCCAGCCTACGTTAAGTGTAAATTATATTATTATGCAGTTCATATCTCAAAATTAAAATAATTAATTAAAAAAGTGTTCTTACCGGATAATATTGAATATGTCAGGAAGTCACTTATCGTCCACATTATAGAGGCTCTCATCCAGAAATTTTTTTTTTTCGATACATTATAAGTCAATGCTCCATTATTACACAAATTAATCAACTCAGCAATAAGGGGTTGAAGGTAGACATCTAACCTTTGTTTTGTACTCTTTGGACCTGGTACGATAACCGTTAAGAAAATAACATGATCTTTCATGCACATCGATGGAGGCAGGTTATACGGGGTCAACATAACAAGCCACAAAGAGTATTGTGCTCCAGAAGCGTCGAACGGGTTAAACCCGTCAGTGCATAACCCCAATCTGACATTTCTAATGTCCCTTGTAGATTCTGGATGACAACAATCCAAATGCTTCAACACGTTAGCTTGGATGTTTTATACGACCATCCTCTTGGGAATGTTCATAATGCCATCGCATGTGAGAAGTCATGACTTCCGATGCATACAACTATTGAAGACGAGGAGTGATTAGTGAATAAAACATACGAGTATGTGGAATAAGAGTGCGTTTACCTTGTTTATATCTCGAATGGAAACAAAATTTACAATTATGAAGACTCGAATCTCTGTCCCTTCAGAATATCATTCACCTGTTCGGGCAACAATCAATATTTCAACAGGCAATTCGAGACCCTCAACTAATTTTTTGTGACGTATAAACTTTCAGGCAGCGTGTTGTTCGCAAGGGAGCAACGATGAAACCATTGTGAAATCGAATCAAAGCATCTCTCTGGGATATGATATGATGCTTTTATATTAAGAAGCTTCGTAGCCGTAGCCAGATGGTTGACGTCATAACCCAGGTACAGTGGCCTACTTGCTGACTCGAGCATATGGTACATTCATTGTGCTTCTGGATTCTTTTACTCCTCCTCCAAAATAGTATGACTATCATCTTGAGTAAGATTAAACATACTTTCAAATATCATATGTTGCATCTGTACATACTCTTACAGTATGTCATCACTCTGTTGTTCCACAATTGGCGCTGCATTCAAGTTGCTACCTTCGTACAACAAAGCTCGCTCCAATGCCGTATTATACTGATCGTCAATTTCCCCTTGACACACCCACTGGTAATAATTCTCCACAAACCCACGACTATACATGTGTTTCTTCACATCTAATGACGAAAACATCTTCTTATTTCTACACTTTCTGCACGGACATCGTATCATCTTTCCATTGCGATCAAAAGAATCAATACTTTCACAAAACTCTACGAATTGTTCAACCTTTGCTACGAACTGATCGATCATATAGCCTTTTGACATCCATTCACACATTTTTTTAGACAAAATAACAAATACAACTCTGATTCTCTCGAAATGAAAAATGGCGAAAAGAAGCAAGAAATGTTTTTTATGATGATCATATATGATTGCTCAACACTACTATTTATAGACTGCAATGTTAGTGACGTAATTTGTCCTCCATATGACAGGAAGTTTTCCCACCATATTAAGAGGCGATGGAATCCATCGCGAAATATGACGGGAACCTTTGCGCCATGTACAACGATGTATTCAGTCGTTCATTGTTTTTGCAGGAAAATTTGGCACCATTATTAGCGACGAATTGCGTTAGTACGTCTGTAGAAATTTCTTGGGCCCAACATCTCCGACCAAACAAACGACGGAAGGCGTTACTATAGTCAACGCTCGTTTGGGTGATTGAATCTGTCGCTATTACGGTTATTTCTTGTAGTGACAAAAGTATCTATCCTTGTTTGGACTACATAAAATGTCATTTGAGAATCAGCGGGAACACAAGAATAAAGCGATAATTACAGGGTAAAACAGTAATTTATAACCCATTTGTAATTATGTGTTTTCCACATGAAAGATATGTCACATCACTACAAGAAAACTGTGAAATAGCGACGGAATATTAGCGACGAAACGAGCCTATATTTCATCGTTATCTATAATTACCAACGAAATTAACGATGACAAGGCCTGACGTTATTTTTGCCATCGTAAAACAAACTTAATGACGGAAAGCATTGTTGAACACCGAGGGAAAATCATTCTATCGTTGGCTTTAGTTGACTAGAAAGTGGAAGATGAATTTCATCGTAATCAGAATCAAAGTAACCGTTGACCCCAGCGACGGAATGCATCGTCCACTTGTTTGATCATTACGGCCAAATGAGTCGTTGAGAAGACAAAGATACAGTGACTTTAGTGACTTTAACGATGGTATGCGTCGTCCAGTCTTTTTTTTTTGCTAATATTTAATATTTGTTTTTTTTATAATTTAATTTTATATTATTGTGAATTAGAAATTAAATTTAATAAAATTGAAAATAAATAAATTTATTTAATTTATTTTAAGAAAAATAATATTATATAAATAATATTAAAAATCCTAAAATAATACAAAAAAATGTATAAATCCTAAAGCCTAATCAACAGGAGGATCGAGAGTAAGCCCAGCAAAACCGGAAGTCGAAGAACCCTCGCCGCGCATCTGCACCATGAAGATATCCATCGTTGCCTTCATCGACCTCCCGAACTCGAGCTTAAACCGCTCGGACTCATCGAGACGAGTCGTAATCCCCGTCACCTCCGCTCTGAGCCTGCCATTGCTCTCCCAATGCTTTGCAGTCTCAGCCTTCAGCGTCTTATTGCTCTCGCGAGGCTCGGCAGCCTAGCTCGAACAAGCTGTCTGGGAAGACCGTGGCTGATCGACGTTAATGACAGGCCCAAGGATGCCGAGTCCATGAACACTACCGTCTGGACATCTGCCTCCTGCTGCCTCTAGAAAAGCCGACTCGATATCCTCCTATGTCGGTAGAGTGTCGGAACTCGGTAACCGATCAGCAAGAATCGTTTCGTAACGAGCTTGGAAAAAAAAAGAAGACCAAATAATTTAATTAGCGAAAATACTAAGAAACAATAACTTTGAAAAAAATGAATAAATAATAATTAACACTTACCTCTTTCTCTCTTGCCTTATCTTCGACAAAAGTCTGCTTATCTCCACCCTTTGTGTGGAGATGGATAAACAGCTCAGCAGCATAAACTAAACAACCCAATTTTTATTCCTACGAAAGTTAAAAAAATAATAAATAATGGATAATTAAAATAATGTAAAAGTTAATTATTAAAAAAAACCTAAACACAAAAATAACTTACAAGTCGTTTCTTGTGCTCGTATGTCGAGAGTGACCCTCCTGTGTGCTTCGACTGGTTGGCATTCCGGTTGGCACTATTTATTGCCGAAATGCACTGGGCCTCCGGCGTCTGAGTACTCGCCAAAACTTACACCAAGTCCTCAGCAGAAATGTGGGCCAGCTTTTTATCGGCAGGGGCGTGGTGAATATTGTAGCCAGTATCCCTCTATCGAACGTCGGCCTGCTGATTCCAGGGAGCGTATATGACCTCGTCGTTCAGCTCGGCTGGAATATCAAAATATTTCTGAAAAAAATTAACTGTCAGTTTTCGAAATATTATATAAAAGAAAGAATTAATAATAAATAAATAAAATTTGAATATGTTTACCTTCCAGACTTTGAACATCTGCATCTTGTGCGGAGCAGGGACTTTCTGCCAGTGAGGGTGTCCCCGTACAGGAAGCATCTTCAATACCTCCATAAATTTCGTCGAGACACCCCGTTATGGATGTAACCTATTGAAATGAAAAAAAAAATGTTAGATTTTGTAAATAATAAATAATTAATGAAAAACCCTAAACTCTAAACCCTAAAAACCCTAAACCCTAAACCTAAACCCAATAAATAAAAATAAAAATTAAACAAACTTACTGGTCGCCCTCTAACGACAGGCGAATCCTCCCGGAAATAGAAATATCCATGGACTCCTGCGCCGGGTCGCTATCCTCCTACTGAAAGATCTCGTCTGGGGTATCCCCGAGACGGATATCATCCTCCTCAAGAGGGGGCTGACTCCCTGAGCTGCTGGCACCAAGTGTGTCAGAAGGTAATGGACCGTGTCTACGGGGAGGCATGACCTACAATACAATAATTAACTAATTATAATTCTAAACTACAAACCCTAGACTCTAATTACATTATAATTAAGTAATTATATAATTAAATACTAATTTCATATTACATAATTAAAATAAAATTAACTAATTACATATTACGTAATTAAAATAAAATTAACTAATTACATATTACATAATTAAAATAAAATTAACTAGTTACATACATCCTAATTACATAAAATGACAAACATAATACATACATTATCCAAATTACACAAAATTAAATTAAAATTAACTATTTTCAAACTAAATTAACATACTAATAACATGCTAATTACAAATTTAAACTATTTCCTTAAAAAAAATTTATTGAATTTGATGAAACTTACTCAAATTTGTCCAAGGATGGAGGTTTTGAGAGAGGGGAAGGATTTGTAGAGCAATTGGAAGGAATTGACATAGGGAATCGAAGGAAGAAGGAATGGAGTTGAGAGAAAAGAAGGAAAAGGTCAAGGAAAAATGGTGAAAAGGACAGCCACGGTGCTATTTTAAACGTGAATTAACGACGCAATTCGTCATTAATCACTTAAAAAACCGTCGTGAGTGTTTTTGTAACGACGGAATCCATCGTTCAAGCTATGAAGAACGTCATCTATGTTCTTATCCAGATGAACAACACGACGCAATTCATCGCTGATTTCATGCAGACGATGCAATTCGTCGTTATCAGTCAACTTAAAATCAAGTCAAGGTAACTTTTCATATTCCTGGGCGACGGATTACATCGTCTGACCCGCCAAAATTTTCATAAAATTTTTTAGCTTCGCGCTTTATTAATTACCAATAGCGATGCATTTCGTCGTCTATGAATATGAAAAGTCACCAAAATTCTATCTGTTACACTGATATAACGACGGATTCCATCGTTACATGACAAGCAAACACTTAGAAAATTTTCCACACCCTTCTACTCTGTGAGCTTAATGATGGATTCCATCGTTAATTGACAAACTAACACTTAGAAAAATTTCCACATCCTTCTCCACTCTATGAGCTTAACGACGGATTCCATCATTAATTGACAAGCAAACACTTAGAAAAATTTCCACTCCCTTCTCCACTTTGTGAGTTTAACGACGGATTCCATCATTAGTATCAAAGTAAAAATAGCATTATTTCATTAAGTAGGTAAAGATTTTAATTTCTTAATCTTCTTGTTGATTAGTGAAGACAAATGGGTCTTATTAGTTTACTTAAGCAGTGATTACTGGTCACTAGTTAGTCACTTGAAATTGACAGAGATCATTCAAAGCAGGGTTCTCCTCTCCAAGAAATATTTGTGTTTTCTTTTTTATATTTGATTAAATCATAAATATATTTTAGAAAGTTTGTAACAATATCTAGAAACATTCAATTATTACCCCGTTACAAAATAAACACTTCAATCATCATCGTCATCAGAATCATTTGTTTTTTTTGAATCAATGTTGTCTTCTACAGTTTCTTCTTCGTTTGTTTCATCTGTAGAATAATCTTTGTCATTTTTAGGTGGAACATACACATTCCCTTCATCAAAAAGTGTCTCTGATGCCTCATTCAACGGACGCGCATCAGAATTAATACCTTCATCGATTTCACGATTTTGCACTTCATCCTCCTGGAATGCAACGTAATTCTCACTATTTTTATCAGGGAGGCTGTCATCTATTATCATCGGTCTTACTTTACAGACGACTAACCAATCAGATAAATCTCGACATGAGCGGGGTAATTTAAGTAGTAAACCTGAATTGCTTGTTGTGCCAAAACAAAACTATCTTGGGCGTGCATTTGATTTGTCTTGTTCACCTCAACAATTTTAAGATTGATATTATTGCGAATTCCACCTCGTCGCATTGTTTCAAACCAGGTGCAGTTAAAAATGATTATACGTTTAAGACTTGGACCTGCAAACTAAAGCTCAATAATCTCATCAATGATTCCATAGAAATCTTCTGCATTGTTCCCGAACACTTGACCCTTTATACATACACCACTGTTGTTTGTTGCTCAGTTCACTGAATGAGCTTTGGTTTGAAATCTGTAACCTTGCACCAGATAACCGGTGTAAGATCTTGCAATTCTGGATGGACCTTTTGCGATCCATATTATACGTTGATCATCGATCGGAATTGTGGGATTGTCAACATAATTGTGTAAAACCAGGAACAAAAATGTTTATCGATGATGTTCCCTTCTTCTGATTCAGTAATACCGGGATGCGATGGTCGTACACATGAATTCACAAATAATCTGCAGAAAATGTATGAATTAATGAAAATTTAAACAAAATTATTCATGTTAAATAAAAAAAAACTTAATGAATTAGAAAAACTTACTCAATATACGGCTCTACTTCCGCACAGTTGCATAATAAATAAGTCTGGACAACATGGTACTCCTGATCACTTAAGTTTCTCCGCATAGATTTGCTTAAACCTTTGCCCGGTATGATAAACATATCCAGGTCATTCAAGTCTACATCTTCTGGAAGATTGTCAACCACGTTACAGTTCACTAGGTGAAACTAGTCGGCGATTTGTTGATCAAAGTAATAGGAACAGAACGTAGTTGTCTCGTATACCAGGTACAAATTACAAATTGATCCTTTCACTCGTGCTTTATTTCCAACAGTTTTCTTCAATCTATGTAGATATCTTGAATACGTGCAGTAAAGTACATCTAAAATTTAACATCATATATATTTAAATATATTAAAAAGTGTAATTAACCAAATAATATTTTACATTTCAAACGGGTACATCCATCTGTACTGAACAGGGCCACCAAGTAGTGCCTCATATGGTAGATGAATAGGAAGATGCTCCATCGAATCAAAAAATCCAGGTGGAAACATTCGCTCCAGTTTACATATTATAACTGGAATCTCTCGGTTTACTGATTCGATTGTCTCTCATGTTAAATCTGCGCATGTCAAATCTCTGAAGAACACACTTAACTGCGCTAACGGTTCCCAATGTTTCTGTTTGAGGAACGGTCTGAATGCAACATGCATCAATGTTGCATGAAAATGTGACAATCGCGACTTTTCATTCCAAAAACATTATAACTCTGCACGTCAATGCATCTCGATAGATTAGAAACGTAACCATCAGGGAACTTAATCGATCACATCCATTCAAACAGTAATTTCTTCTCTTCTGTATTTAAGATGTACTTGGCTTTGGTGTAGTGTCCATCTTCATCCGGCTCTAACTCAGGGCGATGACATATTTCTTGGATGTCATTTTGTGCCTTCAGTTTGTCTTTCATCTTATTTGACACATTTAAAACTGTATTGAAGACATTTTTGAACACATTCTTTTCGATGTGCATGACATCCAAGTTGTGCCTGATTAGTAAATCTCCCCAATATGGTAAATTCCAAAATATACTTCGTTTCTTCCATCCACTGTTTTTACCAGCGGCCTTGTTTGCAACCTCAGCACCTATTTCAGTAATTTTTTTCATGCCAATAGAATCTAACCCGTGTAATATTTCGATTCCGCCATAAACTCGGGGTAGTCCTTGGTTGCGTGCATTACGACCCTTATACCAATCTGTCTTGTTTGATCGAAACAAATGGTCGCTCGGTAAAAATCTTCTATGACAATCGAACCAACAAGTTTTTCGTCCATTTTTCAAAGAGAAAGCTTCAGTTTCAATCATGCAATGAGGACAAGCAAACTATCCAGATGTGCTCCAACCTGCGATAAGTTTATATTAATTATACATATTATTATGCAATGAAAATAATTTATAATTAATAAGCTTTCGTGCTTACCAGATAACATTGGATATGCCGGGAAGTCACTTATCGTCCAAATTACTACGGCTCTCATACAGAAATTTTGTTTTCTCGATACATCGTAAGTCAACACACCATTATTCCACAAATTAGTCAGCTCAATAATAAGAGGTTGGAGGTAGATATCTAACCTTTGTTTTGGACTCTTTGGACCCGGTACGATCACCGTTAAGAATATAACAGGATCTTTCATACACATCGATGGAGGGAGATTATAAGGTGTCAACATAACAGGCCATAGAGAGTGTTATGCACCAGAAGCGCCGAACGGGTTAAAATCGTCAGTACATAACCCCAATCTCACATTTCTATTCTCACTTGAAAATTCTGGATGACAACGATCCAAATACTTCCACATGTCAGCATCAGATGGATGTTTCATATGACCATCCTCTTGAGAATGCTCGTAATGTCATCTCATATGAGAAGTCGTGACTTTTGATGCATACAATCGTTGAAGTCGAGGAGTGATCGCTAAATAAAACATACGAGTGTGTGGAATGAGAGTGCGTTTACCTTGTTTATATCTCGGATGGAAACAGAATTTACAATTATGAAGACTCGAATCTCCATCACCCCAGAATATCATGCATCTGTTCGGGCAACAATCAATCTTCTCAACAGGCAACCCGAGACCCTCCACTAATTTTTTCGTGTCGTATAAACTTTCTGGCAGCGTGTTGTTCACAGGAGCGCAACGATGAAACCATTGTGCAATCGAATTAAAACCTTTCTCTGGAATATGATATGTCGCTTTTATATTTAGAAGCTCCGTAGCTGCAACCAGTTGACTGACATCACAACCCCGGGAACAATGGCATACTTGCTGATTCGAGCATATGATACATTTGTTGCTCTTCTGGATTCATTTCTTCCTCCTCCTCCACTAGAATAGTTTGATTATCGTCTTGAGTATGATTAAACGTACCTTCGTATATCATATGCTACATATGTCCATACTCTTACTGTCTTTCATCACGATCTTCATCCAAATTTGATACAACATTTGAGCTACTTCCTTGGTAAAATACGGCTCACTCCAACGCCGCATTATATTGATCATCAGACTCCCCTTGATAAACCCACTTGAAATAATTCTCCATAAATCCACGACTACACAGGTGTTTCTTCACATCAAATGTATAATATAACTTCTTGTTTTTACATATTCTGCACGGACATCGTATCATTTTTTCATTACGATCAAAATCCTCCGTACTTTCACAAAACTCAACGAACTCTTCAACTCCTGCTACGAACTCATCGTTCAAATAGCCTTTTAAGAGACGAACATACATCCATTCACGCATTTGTTTAGTCAGTAGAACAAACAATAAAAAGAAATAACAAAGTGGTTTTGATAATGAATATTTTTCATTGCTCAAGATGTAAATTTCATACTAGCGACGGAATGCGTCGTTCATTTACCGGGATGATTTCCCTCCATATAAGGTAACAACGCAATTCGTTGTCCCGTTGGCGGGAAGCTTTCCTGCCATCGCTTTGGGCAACGCATTCCGTCGTCTTGTTTTGCGGGAAGTTTCGCGCCATATTTCATGACGCAATGCATCGTTCTACTTTTTCGCTGGAATTTTTGGCCCCAAGTTTTGCGTCATAAACCATCATTGTGTTCCCACTACTTCTTCCAGCCAAATATCTCCGACCAACCATACGATGGAATGCAATTCAAAAAGTCAACTTTCCAGTTAGCGATGCATTCCGTCGTTATCCTGGGACGCATATGCCATCAATCGCTAGACCTCCGTCGCTATTCCGGCAGTTTCTTGTAGTGCATACTCATTTTGATAACTAAATGAACATAACTCATCTATAGTAAGGGGAGTTCAGCTATAAATTTATAGTGGAATTATTCATAGTTCAATAATAGTAATTAATGTCTTAAAAAAGTAATTAAATGATTATAATGCCCATGATCTAGAGGTCCATATACTAGCATAAATATAGTAGTTGTAAAATCAAATCATTAACATGACTCATGAAGATAATTTTAAGCAAATTAAGTTACAAATTAAATAACGACAATACTAATTTATTTAAATAATAATTTTATTTAAATGGAAATTAATATTAATATTATTAATTATTTAAATAATGAGTTTATTTAAATGAAAATTAGTAATGAAATAATATTAATTAATGATTTTAATTATTTAAATAATTAGTCTATTTAAATGGAAATTAATAATTAAATTAATACTATTAATTATTAATTAATAATAAAATATTATCAATTGTTTAAATAATATGATTACTCAATTAGAAATTAATAATTAAAATATTTATTAATATTATAATTACTTAAATAATAAATATTATTTAAATGGAAAATAATAATAAAATATTACTTGATGATATTTAATTGGGAGATAATATTGATATTATTTATTTAAATAAAGAGTTTTATTTAAATGATAATTAATATTAAATTTAATAATTAACTAAGTTGAAATTAAGTCCAATTGGATTAATGAACCTAATTGGAAAATGACTCAAATAATTAATTAAATAAATTAGATTTATTAATTAACTAATATGTGAAATTTCGACGAACACATGTATTTTTGAAAATAATTATTTGGATTAATTTTCTAAAATAATTACATAAAATTAAAATTATCCAAGATTTTAATAAATAACGTAAAAATTTGAATTTTTCTTTGTAATTATATCCATATTTTCGGCCACTTAAAGGAAAAAAGAAAAAAAATAATTTCCTTTTATCTTTTATCTGTGGTGGATTTCCTAATGTGATTAGAAAACCCAAATCCCTATAAATAGGAGGCCTTTGGTCAATCATAATTAATACAATTCAGTTCAATTAGTATTTGAAAACTCATTCCTTTTTCTCCTTTAACCTTGCCGATTTTATGGTTTATTTTTTTAAAAATATTTTCTTTTTCTTCTTCCAAGTTTATTCTAGTTCGATTCCACCATCGAGTTTTGCTTGTTCGATCGGGATATAGTGTATAAAATCCATTGATAAAGTTACCTCCAATCAATACATATTTACTCATTGTAAGTGTTTATTTTAAAAAATAACATGAATTTATGAAGTTTATTATAAATTTTGCATAATAATAAAGTAGATTCGACTCTTAATAAAGTAGATTCGACTCGTACATGCTAATTAAATTGTTTAATTAAATCAATTAGTCAGTTTCCGCTGCGTTAGATTAGATCTTACTTTCTTCACTGTATGCATCACATACTCAGTTCAAGTTACAGGTGGATTAAATTACTATTTATGATAAAACAATAAATAGTAAATATAAATATCACAAACAATTGAATAAAACAATATTCTTTTATTTATTAATAATTTGAAAGATTACATTAATTAGGGTAAACTCCCCAACATGCAAGATTCTCGTCTCTCCACCCCGCAACATCACAAATGTTATTATTTCCACGGTCTAGTAGGCCTCCTTTTTGTAGTCTACGGGAGTTGAACCATGTCTTTGAAGGTATCATATGATAAAAATACCATTAGTCCAAAACCCAACTGTCCTTTCTTCCTTTCAATTCTCATGTAAATTCCCCTTTGTTTTATGGCTTTGATTGAGTATTTTTATGTTTGAGTTTGAACGTTTTTGTGATTAGATTACAGATGTTTTGCTAGTTTGATTTATTGGTTAGTTGGAAAAAAATTTATTTTATTTTGACTCGGACATAAATGATAATACCTTAAGAAAATTGAAGGTTTAAATTTACGAATGCGAAAAGTACTCAAGATTCAAAATGCACACCCTCTTTAATTCAGGGGTATATGTTAAAGTTTTCCTTAATTTCATCAAACTCAACTACAAATTTGTCATAGTTTCTAGGTACCGTTGTTTACCTTATGTCATTGTCTGAGGCATCAAAAGTGTCCCTAATGTAGCTAAACTGCATTTATACTAAAACGCCTTTCTCAATAGAAAATATATAATTTTCTTTTTCAATTTAGGTATTGACCAACAAATACTTCTTCTTTTCTAGTTTTTTTCAAGTCTTGATCCATTATCTCGGTTTCCATACCCTCTAAAGAAAATAATGTATATGGGTCAATTCTCACAAATTTAATGACCAAAAAAAAAAAAAAAAATTGGTAAACGACGTGTAGTAAACATTAGCAACAGTAGCTAAAGACTAAACTCTTGGATTCTCTTCCTTTATTTATGTGTTTTCTCATTTCCTGCATGTCGTTTTCTCTAACCCCACCATTTACTCTCTTTTTATTTAACAACAACAACAACAAAAAAAGATAAAGAGAGAGAGAAAAAGACAAAAAAAAAAAAAAATTAAATTAAAATTACCAATATTAAATTAATCAATTACATCAATCTTTATAAATGTTATAATTTTTTGGACACAAAAAGAAAGTCTAGTGTAGATGTTAACCTTGTTGAAAAAAACACATCTCTCTAAAGATGGGTTTGAGGAATCACATAACAGAAGAAAACAGCCTCTGTCTTCAATCCCAATCCTCAACTTTCATTGAATGGCTTAAACCATACAGTCCTTCTCAATCTCCATCTATTTCTCTTTCTTCTTCTTCTTCTTCCTCATTAACAAATGACCAAGATTTGATCTCCATGACTATCCAATGCCTTCCACTTTTTACAACTGAGAAAAAAGAAAATGAAAGGTCATTTCTTGGAATTAAAGATGAGGAAAATTATGATGATATGGAGAAAATTGAAGTTGATTTGCATATTGGGCTGCCAAATATAGAAGATATTTCTGGGGTTTTTAAGAATGAAGAAAATGATTGTTTCAAGAGAGAACAAAATGTGAAGATCAAAAGCTTTGATGGGTTCTCTAATTTTAACTCATCAGAGGGTAGGTTTTGGATCCCAACTCCTGCTCAGATCCTTGTTGGCCCCATGCAATTTGCTTGTTCCATTTGCAACAAGTCCTTTAATAGATACAATAATATGCAGGTAAGTTTCTTAAGTTTTTGTAATTTTACTTGTTACCTTTTCTTTCGAAAGAAGTTCGGCTTCACTTCTTATGGACTCGTTGAGAATGATTCTAATTACACTACAAGAAAAATGAGGTAAAGTACGAAGTTGGTAATATCTAACCATTTAAGTTATCTTCGGGTAGGAATCAAAATTTTAAGTGAAAAATACGATAATTGGCAATATTAATTAGTTAATTTTACCCTAAATTATTTCATTTGTGATGTAAATTATTTTCATGATGTAAATTATCGTAAGAGAGGTTTGAATATACTAATCTCTCTCTCCCTCTATTCAACCAAGGGGACCCTGTTTAGGTTAATAACAATAGCTTTCTCGTGAGGACACAGAAAAAAGAAAATTAATATACCTTTAACTGATGATGATAATGTCTGATAAAAGAAAAAGTTTAAAATCCTAGCAGAAATCAAACCTAATAATTAGATATTTAGACTTATAAATCTCGTTAGGTATCTTAATCTTTCTGAATTCGTTTTTTAATATATCTCCTCAAGATGTGTACTCTTTTTGCTCACTATTCTTTAGCCGGTAATCATTTTTAGACCGGATGCTCTTTTGAGTTTCACTATTATTTTAATATTTATGTTATTTTATTTCCATCTCAAAATCAATTAATAATGAGACGAGTTATCTATTAACTTATAAACCTCGTTACATCCATTCATCTTGAATATCTGTAACACTAAATAAAACTATTTGATTTACAATACTTCAAATATTGAAAATCACAATTTGAAAATTAAAATCATCAAATTTTTGAATTACAGATGCACATGTGGGGGCATGGATCAGAATACAGAAAAGGACCAGAATCACTAAGGGGAACACAGCCAGCTGCAATGTTGAGGCTTCCTTGTTATTGTTGTGCTCAAGGTTGCAAAAACAACATTAATCATCCAAGAGCAAAACCATTGAAAGACTTTAGAACCCTTCAAACTCACTACAAAAGAAAGCATGGATCTAAGCCTTTTATGTGTAGAAAATGTGGGAAAACATTAGCTGTTAAAGGAGATTGGAGAACCCATGAAAAGAATTGTGGGAAATTGTGGTATTGTTCTTGTGGTTCTGATTTCAAACACAAAAGATCTCTCAAAGATCATATCAGATCTTTCGGCAATGGTCACTCGCCTTGCCGATCTCTTGACGGTTCTCAAGATCATGACAAGGAATGCCTTACTGCCTCAGATGAAGATGAGTTCACTCATTAAACTCTTAATTATAATAATAATTTGTCTTTAAAGTAGGACTTGATCTCAGCTTGTGCTCGGTAACAAAAAATTCTCTAACCGTGCAAATAGCAAGGTAGAAAAATTATTCAATGTGACTGTCATAATATGAAAATCTCGCTCATAACTAAGACATACCATCTAATGATTGTGTGCGGGGAGCTCTCACATTGTGATGACTACATTGAATAATTTCTCTTTCGAAGGGAGCGGTTTGCTACAGAGCACTTCAAGCTGGGAGATGGCCAAATTAATGATGTTTTTTTTTTTTTTAATATTGTTGCTGAAGTTAATTAGTTTGCTAATAAATTGGATTGCCTAAAGTGATGAAGTAGATGAATTTTCTTCTCTGAGCAAAATCAAAGAAGATTTGGGACGATATCAATGCATGTTTCAAGCTCTTTCAATGGAGAAAATTCGTCAGCTTCATTCCTTAAGCGGCAATCTTTGTAAAAGGTTGAGGTTTTATAAGACTCTCTCTCCTCTTTTCTTGTTTTGTATAACTGATAATTACTACAAGGAGATTGTGCTTTATATTAGATAAAAGTTGAATTCTTTTCGACCGTTTATTTCGTCGGTACCGAAAATAATTCAATAGTATTTGATTACATCGTGCGAATTTCTGGATTTATCATGCTGTGAAAATTTTCACCCTACTTCATATGGTTTTGTTCTTAGTTTTCTGTTTTTCAAACAAAAAAATAATTATAATAATAATGTTGAAACATATTTTTAGAAGGGGAAAATAAAAAATAAAATTGTTACCATATGAGAATTATGTTTTGATATATTTCTCTAGAGACATTTATGTGCTGTGAGAAATGAGAATTTCGGTTTATTTCTACCTCAAAAAGCTTCATTTTCATCAACCATTATGTATATATAACATGGAGAGGAAAAGGTTTAATGATTGTCGTCCATATAAATTTTTTATTTTTTTTTGAGCAAATATAAAAATCTAATTTATTTAGACAATAAAAGAGCATTTTCTTATATTTTCTTTTTTTCTCAATTTTAATTGAAAATAAACTATTTTAACCAAATTTCTTTCCATTAAAAAAATCCTTTTCTATTTACATATGTTAAAAAAAATTAAGTTTAAAGTAAAAGGAAATTGAAAAAATTTCAACACATATATGAGTTTTCCCTTTGTCAAGAGCATGGGTGGGGGAAGTTAAAAAGAGTCCAACTTGGAGGCTTTCACCAAATCACCCACCAAAGGAAATGATTAAAAAATGAACCGTTTATTATGCAAAGAAAAAAACCCATCACTTTATAGTAATTTAATTTCTCATTAATTAGGAATTCAATTTATAGAAAAAGTTAAGTTTATTCCCCAATTTATGTAAAAGCAGATTTTAGAAAGTCCCTTTTTTTCAAAGGGGAGACGAAGTCTATCATTATTACCCTTTTACACGTTTGGAGAGAGATTAAGATGTGAATTTGTTTTAGGTAGGCTTGACCGATATAAAAAAGGTGAAGAAAAAACTGTGATATATGTTCTTAATTTCTTTTAAGTAATGGACATCCACCAAGTTTTGTCGGTGAATATTATCTTTTTATTATAATTATTTCTTTTCACTTATTATTATTATGGAAATTTTGCCCGGTAACATATTTTGATGCAATATTTGAAAATATATCATCACTAAATGTGTGAATCAATGATTAACAATGAAAAATGTGTGTATCATAGATTAAATTAGTATAAAAATATGTAATTCAATATTAATCCGTTATTCACTTTTTCAAAATTTGATATATTTTTAAGTGTTAGATAATTTTATAAATATTATTAAAAATTTGCTAGATTTGCAACTGTCTATTATTATTATTATTATTATTATTATTATTATTATTATTATTATTATTATTATTATTATTATTATTATTATTATTATTTTCTCCGATGATTAATATTAATTACCACCTTATCTATTTAAAAGAAAATATATGTAAAATTATTTAGTACATAGTTTCTTTATATAGTGAAACACTTACCAAAAGGGAAACTAGGGTAGTCATGAAATAAAAAATATAATACAGATTTTTGTTTTCACCTGAAAGGGAATTGGTTGCTGAAAGATAAACTAGGCACTCATGATTATATAGGTTTCAAAAGTAAATATGTCTATACCCAGATTCACATCTTACCTAACCCTTTTATTTTCAATCACTGCTAATATTATTTTTTAGACCTTTTCCTTTCGGGTATTGAGTTTTTCTCAATAAAGCAATTTCTAATGCTATTTTTAGACCTAAAGTTGTTTGATTTTTGAAAAATTATGTAAAGTTGATGAAAAAGGCTTTTTTTCATGAAACCCACAATTGGATTCATATTAGCTTTAAAATCCAATGCTTAAAGCTATACGGTCCCTTGTGCTTTTTGTAATATCAATCTCATAAACAGATATATCTGATCTATTCCTAAAAAAAGTAAGGTTTCAAATTAGCACTGTGACATCCTAAAACGAAAGAGGTATATGCCTTAGAGTTTTTAGTTGTGTTTATATTATTAAAAATCGAATAATAAAATATTTTAAACACAAGTTATTTAATTAATTTGAAAGATGTTCCTTTATAATCTGGAAAATCATTGTTATAATAGTCAGAGCAGAAATAATGATTAATAGAAAGTGTGAGGAAAGGGAAGAATCAACATGATAAATGATTAACGTGCAACAAGAAATTGAAAGGACAAGACCAGAATTACGAAAAATTCCCTTTTCTAATTCCTTCGTGATGCTCCTTGCAAAAAAAATATTGTCGATGGATTTGATCACAAGCTCCCCTTGCGATGTTAGTTATCATAAACTCTTCTTGTGGATTTGGAATAATGAAATCTCTTCCTTATATTCACGTTTTGAGAGGCTTCTTATCTAAGAACCAACAAGCACTACAAAGGGATATTTAAATAGCAAAAAATTCTCTCTCACACTAAGATCCTTTACTTCTCTAACTCACAAATACAAAAGAGATTATCAAATAATTAAAATGCTCAAAAAGAGTGAGTAAAAACCTTTAACCTGGATGTCTGTATATAGGAGAGAGACACATTCAATCAAGGAGAGAAGAATCAGCAAAATTAAAATTTAAAAAAAAAAAAAAAAACTCCCAGCAGACTGTTTTAACAGTTGTCAATCAGACAACGCATAAAATGAAACATTCGAATGACAAGAAAATTCCAAACGAAATGAGGGATTAAATAGTGATGGAAGGATTCCTTAAATGTACGTAAAAGGCTGGCATAAATGAACTCCTTTCAAAACAAAATACTCATAATATTTTCCATAAAAATATTGCACATGTAGAGACAAATTCGAAAAGATTATGGGGAGATAATTTCAAAAAACTATTAAGACAATACGTTCTTAAAAGGTTCAAATTAAAAACCATAATTGTGAAGAACATAAAAAGTCTTTTTAGAAAGCAAAAAAAAAACAGTTAAACTAAATTCTTTCTCAAGGCTTAAAAATTTCATAAGAAAATAACACAAATTATATCTTTTGATTACAAAGGTAGTCCCCAACCACTTCGACTCCGAGATCGGAACACGGATTAACATCCAATTGATAAAGAAAATCGAGCAAACCTTCCGGGCATGCACAAGGGCGGTGGCGGCGTGAGGGAGAGGAGAAGAGAAAGAAATTTTATATTCTTTTCTTATTTTCTGACAAATGAGGCAAAACCCTAGCCACCTCTTCCTATCTTTATCTTAATTGTTTAAACATCCTTCCAACCAAACAAATTGTCAAAGAGTCCTTCCCTCGCAATTTGTCTCCCAACAAGCCTAGGAATGCAAATCAAAAATTTTAAATCGAAAAAAAATTCAAAACTTGGTATTATTAAATGAAAGCTAATTCTTTTACGAAATTTTAAATTACCTTGTAACGGGGCGTTACATTAAGGCTGCGTGAAAATGGAGGATGAAGAACTGGTCCAACTGGATCGGTTGGGCTGGTCCAATTGGGCGAGTTTAGCTGGTTTAGGCCGGTTCAGGGGCTATTATTGCTCAATTTGAGCCGATTTTTGCCTCAATAGTCCGGTTCTTACCTAATTAACTTGTGATATGGTAAGACCGTACGTGGTAGTATGTTGATATTGATCCATACGGTAACACGTTAGTATGTTGATGTTGATCCATACGATAACACGTTACGATGACTTGTGATATGGTAAGACCGTACGTGGTAGTATGTTGATCAGTACGGCAACACATTACGATGACTTGTGATATGGTAAGACCGTACGTGGTAGTATATTGATGTTGATCCATACGGTAACACGTTACGATGAAACTTGTATGGTAATAAAGAAAGCTTGAGTTACATTTATTTATATTCATTAGAATTGATAGAAAGACTTAGTAATAGTTAGTACTTTTACTTTAAGTCTCTATTTCATTACTTTACAAGGTTGAAAGTCTATTTATGGAAATTACATTACAATTATGTGATTGTGTGGAAATTGGAAGTGTGAAATGGGTAGTAAAGTGAAATTTAGGCCTTTGGACACAATTTCCGGTATGGAATTTGGTTCATAGGATTACTTGCTTTCGTTTTACTCTCACTAGCATTTTATGCTAATGTTGCTACACTTACAATTTTTCAGGTAAGACTCGTCGCAAGGGACGTGGTAGAGGGAGGTGGCGCCGTGTGACATATCGAGATGATGGATGGACAGGAACATGACTCATTTTGGTTTATCATTCTTGAAATGCTTGTAAATATATTATCATCCTTTCTTACTTCGTGTTTTGAGCTCGGAAGAGCATTTGTTAATTTGTAAATGTCTTAAGGTTTTTAAAGCTTTCTTTAGAAGTTTAAATCTTAATCTGGAATGCGCATTCCTTGTTTATTGCTTTCTCTGAATTGGGTCAATGTAAACAGGTTTTGGATAATCCGATTTTTAAACAAACCTCATACCGATTTTTTTAAACACTAAGTCTTTCGCTGTGACTTTGAAATTATAAATTTTAACAGAAATCGGGTCGTTACATTTCAAGTCTTGGGCATCGTTAGGAATCATTTTGGATTTATTTCGAGGCCATTTGCTTATTCAATTTGTGATTAAAGGTAGGTTAATTCCTACTAAGAAGCTAAATTGAATTGCTTATGCTTGCTTGTTTATTGTGTGAATATCATGATATTTTTGGGAGATGATTTATTGTTTTCAAATATATTTTGTGCTCGTTTGATTTGTGAATATTATATTTAATTAGAGCCTCTATAGTATTTAAGTTAAATTAACCATATTAGTAAACCCATATTAAATTTTATATTACTCAGATACATGATAATCACATTAGATAGTGTGGCACGTATCATAATGGCCATTATGATACTATTCTATAGAGCCGGACACTGTGATTATGATATATCTAAGTACTGAGTTGAGCTTGAAAAATGATTACCATGATGGATAGTGTGGCACGTATCATATGCTGGGGTTTTTGCCCTAAATCTTATGTAATCCAATTAAACTATAAATAAATAAAGGAATTATTAATTAGTAATATTTACATTGTCATTTATTATTAGTTTAATAAATGTAATCCATCATAAAATCCAGAGTTACATATGATAACTTAAAGTGAGCATATGATGCGGGAAGATTCACTTAAGTGTAACTCAAATAGTCTGTGGTACATGAATAAAGGTTGGGTGCCTTATTTCTGGTAACACCACTAACACGGCCCACTTGTGAATTGGCACAAGTGATCTCATCTGGATCGCTCATGTAGAGACATGTGAGTGGGGGTGTTGCTGCAATAGAGATTGTAGTAGACTGGACTAAGATAAACTTACTGTCTTCTGGGAAAGCCGTTACAGAAAGACACTTCGTTTATCAACCGGTTGATCATGTACAATTGATCTTAATACTAAGTGGATTATGAACTTCTGTTCGCAAGAGACAAGCCTTTGATTTGCATAGGTGAGAGTGACTCGTATAGTTCGCTCAATATGCCTCCCACTTTGGGGATTGCATCTTGCTTATAGCTGGGAACGTAATTACACAAGAATTGGAATTCACTCTTTTCCATATAGGAAAATAGATAAGCGGTTCCCTTATGGACTGATTCGGTCTTGAACAATGGGGCCCCATATTCCTCTCGATCAAGGAAAAGGTTAAAGACGCATAATAGAGATTATGTAAGGTTGTTCATTGGAGAATCAGTTGGGCTTAAGGAACAAGATGTATCATGGAGGTTAATACGGTGTAAATACCGAGCCATGGATACGAACTAACTTGTGAAGGATCAAAGTGTAGTTAATGATTATAGCCAATGGACATAACTATGTCTATAGTACTAAAAGTGCAACTCTAGATATTTAGTGGAGTTATCTAGGAGTTAATGAATGAGAATTAATTGATTAAAAGGAGTTTTAATCAAAGGTAATTCTGGATCATTGGAGCTTAGTCCTATAGGTCCATTAAGTCCTCCGAGCTAACACATGTAATCGAGAACATAAATTAATATGATTAATTTCTCTTTGGAAAATTGGAAATGAATAGAGGAGTCTATTCAATTAATTAAAGGAAATTAAATAGAAGAGTCTATTTAATTATTTAATTAATGGTGGAATTAAATAGAGGAGTCTATTTAATTATTAAATAGAAGAGTCTATTTAATTATAAGAGATTAAATAAAGGAGTTTATTTAATTAAATTAATTTTGTGTTGTCCAAAATTAATGGGGATTTAAATAGAAGAGTCTATTTAAATATTTAATTTGAAATTATCGAATTAAATGAGGAAATAAATAAAAGGAGTTTTATTTATTGGAATAAATAAAAGGAGTTTTATTTATTTAATTATTTAAAAGAATTGTTCCATTAAATAATGAGGAAAATAAAAATGCCCAATATTGTCATTGGATGATGATAGGGGCGTGTGGCCCAAGGAGGGGTCACACGCCCCCCTTGGTCAAAGGGTTGACCAAAAAGTTTGCATTTTTATTTATTTAAAATATATGAATATCTTATTTTAAATTAATATGATTAATTTAAAATGGAAGATATGGAATATCTTATTTAAATTAATATGATTAATTTAAATGGAAGATATGGAATAATATATTTAAATTAATATTGATTAATTTAAATAAAAGATATGGAATGTTTTATTATGGAATAAAATATAATATCTTTATTATTCAAATATATTTTAGAATATCTTAATTAATTATTTATTAATGAAAAAGATATTCAGAAGATTTTCTGAGGCCTTTACTCTCCTATAAATAGGACCTTTGGGGTGACCCAAAAACACACAACCAAGAGAGTTAAAGTAAAGGCTCAGGAAATTCCTCTCCTCCCTCTCTCTTGCGCCGCCCATAGGGTGATTGGGAAGAAAATTCTTCTTCTCAATTTTTCCTTTTTCCAAAGGAGATAGTGCCCACGCACCGATTCTCTTTTGTGCTTAGTGAGGAAGATCTTTTTGGTGGTCCCAGGATCGTAACCATCGAAGAACGAGGAAGAGTCAGACACTTCTCGACAACGGTTAGTTTTTCTTTTATGCATTTAGAATTTTGAATTTATTATACTGCAAGGAAAGATCCATTGGGGCCGCTTGAGAACTCTTTTAGAGGTCTCAATCCCAACATCATAGTGGCCACTATGATACTATTCTATAGAGCTGAACACTGTGGTTATGATCTTTCAAAACTGAGTTATGTTATTATTTTGTGAGGTTGTAGGCTAAGTGCCTACTAATTCTTGATGAATGATGTAAATGAACGAGTATCCATACGTTATTATAGTTATGAGATGTTTTGAATTTAATTTACTTATTTGAGTATGAATTTAATCTACTAAGCTACAAACTCATGGTATTTGAATACCCTGCAAACTTTTATTTTGCAGGTAACACTGATAATAATGGAAACCATGGCGATTAACGAGGATGACACTACACTGAGAGATCCATAAGACTTGTCATTTATTTATTTCTTTCTTTTTGAATATTTCATTTTATTAATTATTTTGTCAGTTGTTTTTATGGATTTTTATTTTCATTTATTTTATTTGTTTTTAATTATTTCAATTGGCGCCAAAATAAATATTTTATTTTGAATATCTTTTGGTAATTAAATAAACGCTTCCGCAATTATTTAGTCTTACTCTGATTTAATTATTTTATTTCAAATGAGTCATGTATTTACTTATTTATCTGGTTATTTTGGGTTGTTAGGAATGGTGTCCTAGAACTTGTAATTATTTAATAATAATAATTTATTAAGAATAAATTACATAAATAAACATAAGTTCTTTATATTATCTAGATTGATTCAATTGATGATATTAGGAATATATGGAAATATATAAATATCAAACATTCAAATAGTAAAACCCTAAGTCACTCTTATGAAATCATGACTTAGTATGTGAGTCATACGAGAGAACTAAAGTCGAGATGAGTAACTTAAACGTGTCTACAGTAAACGGATAACGTTTGGGAACCTTATCCTGGTAACACTGCTGATAGCTTCGCATTTTGTTTATAGACAAATGATCGAATCCTGATCATTCATGTGGGAGACATGAAATGGAAGTATCATATGCAATGTTGATTGTATAAGACAGGACCACGATGTTCGATCAAATTTCTCATTAGTACCGTTTACGAGAAATAATCGAATATCAAACTAAGTTTATCAACCGTGATAGATCTCAATCCTGAGTGAAATGCGGACTCCTATTTGTGGAGTTATGTTCTTTGATTCACATAGTTCGGAGCGATCTGTAAGAACGCTCAATACACTCCTGTTTTGGGAACATGACTAGATAAGTAGCTGGGAACTCATTTTCACGAGATGGAATTCATAACTTTCCTATAAATTAACGGTATCGGTGCGATACCTAAACATTTTAGGAACTTTAGGAAACTCCCTTGATGTACTGATTCGAGACATGAACAAGTGACGTCACGACTTCTATTGATCACAGAAGTATCTTATCTCTAGTTCGACTAAAGATAAAGTTCATTGGAGAATCAGCGGGAACACAAGGATAAAGCGATAATTATAGGGGCAAAACGGTAAATTTATCCACCTGTAATTATGAGGGTTCCACGTGAAGGATATATCACATATATAAATAAAAGATAAACTAAATGGACATAACTCATCTATAGTGAGGGGAGTTCAGCTATGAATCTATAGTGGAATTATTCATAGTTAGATAATAAGTAATTAACTGATTATGTGTTAATCACTTAATTGACTAATTATTAAGTCCATGATCTATAGGTCCATCGGGTCCCTATGCTAGCCCAAATATCGTAGTCACGAAATCAAGTAGAAGAAATGGAAATTTTAAGTAAAGTGAATTACTTAAAATAGGCAATATTAATTGTTTAAATATTGAGTATATTTAAACGGTAATTAATATAAAACATTATTAATTGTTTAAATAATGAGTTTATTTAAACGTGAAATTAATAATGAAATATTATTAATTATACATTATTAATTATTTAAATATTGAGTATATTTAATTGGTAATTAATAATTTGAAATTAATTAACAATTATTAATTGTTTAAATAATTAATTATATTTAAACTGAAATTAATAATTAAAATTAATTAAATTAATAATAAAATATTGTCAATAAAATTATTAATTAAATAATGAGTTTATGGAAATTAATAATTAAAATATTTATTATTAATTATTTAAATAATGAAAATTATTTAAATGGAAATTAATAATTAAATATAATTTGATAATATTTAGTCGGGAGAAAATATTAATATTATTAATTGTTTAAATAAAATATTTTATTTAAATGGTAATTAATAAATAAATTAATTAAGTTGGACTTATTAATTTAAGAGAGAATTTCAAGCCCAATTGGATTAATGAACCCAATTGGAATTGGCCCAAAATAATTAATGAAATAAATTGTATTTATTTATTATTTTATCATGATAAAATCGGCCATGACATGTATTTTGAGGAGATAATTGTTTGAATTATATCCTAAAATAATTACATAGATTTATTTACCCAATATAAATAAAAATAAAGAAAATAAAATAATCTCCTATTTATCCATGGCATTTTCGAAATTGCTAGATAAAGGAAAGAGATAATCTTTTTTCTTTTTGTATTTATCTCTATAGATTAATCATAATGAGATTAGGATTCCTATTTTTCTATAAATAGAAGGGTTGGGTCATTCATAAATCACACAATTTAATTCCATAGAAAGTTGGAACTCTCTCTTCCCTTCTCCCCCCCCATAGCCGAAATTTCCTTAGTCCATTGGGAAGAAAATATTTTTTCTTCTTCCCAATTTCTTCTTTCTTCTTAAGTTCGATCCCACAATCGGATTTCGTTTGATCGATCGGGATATAGCATAGAAGATCCGGTGTTGCTGAGGATTTGATGCTGTAAAGAAACCTCCAACCGATTCTCCATATTTTGCTCAATGTAAGTAAAGGGTTTTAATTTTCGAAAAACGAGCATGAATCTACATGTTTTTATCACAAATTGCATGATATTAATAGATCCTAAATTAAGTGTTAATTTGTGTTACTAAATAAATTCCGCTAATTTAGTAAATCATCCCTTCATGGGTCGGGTCGTCACAATAGTTATAGTTTTAATTTTAGTTAATTAATTAAGCCCTCCTAATAACTAATCAATTAAACCACAATTTTATTATATTAAAATGGTAAACACTATCAACAAGAAGGAAATTTATCCATTCTCATTCTCATTCCTCTTCTCCTAAATAAACATGACCTTAGTTCAAAATCATCATTCATAGTCAAGTAATATTTTTTGAATGGGTTTTGTCATTATACTAAAAGTATTTTAATAAGGGCAAATGTTGTGACGACCCGTCACTTTTAAATAATTTAAATTAGAAATACACAGCGGAAGTCTTTATAATTTAAGAAAAATGGCGTGGTTATGTTTGAAAAGTGGCTAGACAAAACCTGTTACATTTTAAATTCGCAATTTAAATACACAAGGAACATTAAGTTCCTATCAAGGAGTTCAAAATGAATTATAATCATAAAAGCATAGACGAAAAGCTCTTAAAAGCCATTTACAAATATAAAAATCCAAAATCGTATAAAATTCACAAAACCATGTACATGGATTTTTACAACCACCTAGTCCATCTCAAAGTCTTCATCCCTCGATCATGCAGCACCATCTCCTCTCCCTCGACCTCTAGCCAGGGCATTACCTGAAATTTGTAATATCATGAGCTAACAACTTAAGCCCAGTGAGAATAATAAGAATAAAAAGTAAGGAAATACCTCAAACTCGCATTTCGATTTGTGTCCAATTTACCTGACACAATCAATCCTAAAGTTCTCCAAACTTTAGGTAATTTCATTCTAAACTTTCCAAAGGATGATATTACTAACACTCGTAGTCAATCCTCATCCATTAACTTGTTACGACATAAAAATAAGAAAAATAAATAACTTTACATAAAATATAAAACATCTCGATTCTCTATCTCATCGATCATAAGCATGAATGCATGAGGACATCCCATAGGATTCGCATACGCCCTTATGCATGAAGAAGGTAACGTGGTCTATCCCGTAGGATCCATCGTTCTCCCTCCTTTTCTTTCTCACTTTCTGTAACGTCCCGTTACTTTTGGGGGTAAAATTTTTTTAATTTTTATTTTATTTTATTTATTTTCTTTAATTAAAGTATTTAAGGTTAATTTAAAAAATAGTGATTTCGATTTTAGTAGCTATTTTCATCCGAAAACCCTTTTAATCCTTTTAATACTTTAAATTCGTTTCGGTGACATTAATAATTATTAATGGGCCAATTAATAATTATTAATCACCTTTAGATTAATTAAAGAGTTTCGGGTTTCGTTTTTAAAGTAAAAACAAAAGAGGGACGTAGGCGTCATTTCCGATTTCTTAAATATCTAAACACTATTCATCCTTCTCCTTTATTAAGCTAAAATTAGACAAAAATCATAAATTTCTTCTCATTTTTTTCATCCCAAACCCGTAGCTTAGAGAGAAAAAAAGAGGAGAGAAAGAATTTGTCACCCCGGCTTCGTTTCTCGACCGTTTTCATCATGCCTTAGCTCGTTGGATATAGCATAGAAGATCCGGTGTTGCTGAGGTTTTTGCTCGTTTTCTCGAGGCCTTAAGGTATGACAAAGTTTCTAAAATTTGATGTGAATAGTATTTTAATGGTGGTTTTGGATTGAAATCTTCAAATTCGTTCACTGAAGCTTGAAGATTTCCATCAGGAAGTTATTTTGATCGATTTTAGAAACTTCCCCTAAATTCTAAAACCGAGTTTGAGCCGGAAACCCGTCCCATGTGATTTTCCCTCACTTGGCCATGTTTAGGATGTTAGGGTTATTGTGTTTTTTCTATTTACTCAATTTTTCGGAAATCGATTAATGAACAAAACCTTAATTTACGGATACCCATTGTAGTTGTGAACCTCCAAAGTATCCGAAACCAAACCGAAACACCTCTAAAGTGCATAAAAACTGGAAAACCAAACCCGAACCCCTTTTTCCCTTGTATGGCCGAGAGCAACATAGGGAGGAAATCCGGGATTTTCGTCGTTTTATGCGTTTAGATGTTGTTTGTTCGATTTCCGGTTAATTAATGATATTAGGTGTAATTCATTTGTAGGATTGTGAATTGTTCGGGTGTTGACAACCTTAGATTAATCGGAGCTTTTCTACAAGCTAAGGTGAGTTTAAAAGGGAAGTTAGTAATTTTATGAATTACGTTTCGTTATGATATTGTTTATCGATGTTAAGAGGGAATCAGCTTCTTAGAATTATTGTTTGGTTGGAGACTTTAATTCGGAAGTGAGTGGAGAGGATTTGGAATTATGGTTAGTTCGGTGAAAAGGAAACATCGGAGTGGTTTGGAAGTATTGTAAAGTGACTTGGAGATGTTAGTTAAAAGTGGAAGTTAAGTTACTTTGAGTGATATGGAAATTAAAGTAGCTTAGATGTTACACTTGAGTGATGACTCGTGTAATCTAAGTAGTTAGGTTCTTAAATAACTTAGTAGAATTCCTTGGAGATTATCTAACTTATTGGAGACCTTGAGCACATTGATTCGGCACATGATAGTATGTTGATTCGGATCCATACGTATCATAGTGCGATGATTTGTGGAGACCTTGAGCACATTGATTCGGCACATGATAGTATGTTGATTCGGATCCATACGTATCATAGTGCGATGATTTGTGGAGACCTTGGGCACATTGATTCGGCACATGATAGTATGTTGATTCGGATCCATACGTATCATAGTGCGATGATTTGTGGGGAACTAAATCACAGTTGATTCGGCACATGATAGTATGTTGATTCGGATCCATACGTATCATAGTGCGATGATTTGTGATATGGTACATGGTAGTATGTTGATTAGGTTCCATACGTACCATGGTACTATGATTTGTGACACGGCACATGGTAGTATGTTGATTAGGATCCATACGTACCATGGTACTATGATTTGTGACACGGCACATGATAGTATGTTGATTCGGATCCATACGTATCGTGGTGCGATGGTTTGTGATATGGTACATGGTAGTATGTTGATTCGGATCTATACGTACCATGGTACTATGATTTGTGACACGGCACATGATAGTATGTTGATTCGGACCCATACGTATCGTGGTGCGATGGTTTGTGATATGGTACATGGTAGTATGTTGATTCGGATCCATACGTACCATGGTACTATGATTTGTGATATGACACATGATAGTATGTTGATTCGGATCCATATGTATCATGGTGCGATGATTGAGATATGGTATGACCGTACGTGGTATGTTGATTCGGATCCATACGAGCACGTTACGATGATGGTAATATGGTACATGATAGTATGTTGACTTCGGTCCATACGGTATCATGGTACGGTGACTTGAGATATGGTATGACCGTACGTGGTATGTTGATTTCGATCCATACAATAGCACGTTACGATGAAACTTGTTTGGTAATAAAGATAGATAATGTTACATTTACATATTATTTAGAATTGTGTAGTAAGACTTAGTAATGAATGTTACTTTACTTTAAGTCTTTGTTTCTATCTTATGGTATTGAATGACGGTTACGGGTAGTATTTACTATCGTTGATTGTATGGAAATTGGAAGTGTGGATATGGGTAGTAATGAGCATTTTAGGCCTTTGGACACGATTTCTGGTATGAAATTTAGTTCATAGGATTACTTGCTTTCGTTTTACTCTCACTAGCATTTTTATGCTAATGTTGCTACACTTACAAATTTTCAGGTAAACCTCGTCCAAAGAAGCGTGATAGAGGAAGTGGTGCTGCTTGACTTGTCGATGTGGTGAATGGACATTATCGAACTCTTTTGGTTTAGCATCCTTAGAATGTTTGTAAATTATTTCCAATTTTATTAACTTGTGTCTTTTTGAGCCCGAGAGGGTGTTTGTCTAAATATCATGAGTTTTTATGATTTAAAGTATGATTGTGAGTTTAAAACTAGATGATGGAATACGTATTCCCGATTTACAGCTTTTTCTAAATATGGGTTGTAAAACAGGTTTTGGTTATTCGACTTTTAAACGAACCCATGCCGTTTTTCTTTAAAAATCGAGTCTTCCGCTGTGCATTTGAATTTAAAGAATTTAACGGAAAATCGGGTCGTTACACTTTCTCTTCTTTTTCTATGAAGGTAATGTGGTCTATCCCGTAAAATCCATCATTCTCCCATTCATGTCTTTCTCATTCTCTCTTCTTTTTCTATGAAGGTAATGTGGTTTATCCCGTAGGATCCATCATTCTCCCATTCATATCTTTCTCATTCTCACTTTTTTTCCATGATGCGAGATGTTATGATGCGAGATGTTATGTTTTGGTGTAAATAAATAAAGTACGGAATTAAAGTAGCCGATACAAACATAAGGTAAAAGGCATAAAGTAAAGGACATAAAGTAAAAGACATAAAGTAAATAAATAGGAAACTCCGGAAGAACGATACGTAAATCGAACTCCGCTACAATAATAAAAGTAAAACCTATCTTAAACGATTAACTTATACCTTCCAGGATTCTAAACTTCCAATATAATCCGAGGTTCTATTAATCGTTCTAAATACAAGTTTGGATCTTTTAACCTCCAATGATCCATCCTAAGCTTCGAAACTAATCTAACTTAGAATTCTCTAAGATTCAATGCTTTCCTCGAGAACTCCTAAGTTCTCACTTAAAGGATTAACTCCTAATCCTAAGGGCACTAACTCACATCCCTCTAATCTTATATTCGAATTCTAATCTTAGTTTCCAATTCTACAAACCATCATACTTATTCGCTTTCTATAATTACTTTAAATCCTAACTATTCTCACCTTTGCAAAAGAAGATTTCGTTCCAAACCTTCGATAACGCGATCAATGAAAGGTTCAAAAATACCTACAATTAGAATTATATCTAACAATTAATAATTAACCAAATATCAATCAAACGACATCTAAGTACACAAAACAACGAAAAACCCTTTAATTCTCACATGAGGCTCTCGGTCTGTGATGACCCGTCACTTTTAAATAAATTAAATTCAGAGAAAACAGCGGAAGTCTTTTATTTTTAGAAAATTTTGCGTGGTTTTGTTTGAAAATTGGCATGCCGAAAACCTGTTTACATCCTAATTTTCAATCTAATAAATTCACAAGGAACATCAAGTCCCATTTCAGGAGTTCAAAGATATATATCATATAAACATCAACATTTAAGCTCTTATGAGCCAAATACAAAATATAATTCATTTAAGTTCTTAAAGTTCATCAAAATAAGACATAAACTTTACAAACAAAAGTGTCCATCTCGAGGTCAGCATTCCTCGATCACGCAGCACCACCTCCTCTCCCTCGACCTCTGGCCAGGGCATTACCTGAAATTGGTTGTAATATCATGAGCTAACAAACTAAGCCCAGTGAGAATAATAAGCATAAAAAGTAAAGATAGACCTCAAACTCGCATTTCGATTTGTGTCCAAATAAATCCGACACTTTCTTTCCTAGAATTCACCAAAGTCTAGGTAATTCTAATCCATTTTCTCCAAAGTATGACATTACTACACTTGTAGTCAATTCTCAACCATTAACTTGTTATGACAAAGAATAAGTAAAGTAATTAAACTTTGTATAAAAATAATATAACATCTCGATTCTCTATTTCATCAATCATATGCAATGAAGGGTTCGCATATACCCTTATGCATGAATGAAGTAAATTCATCAATCTCGTAAGATACCATTCACTTCTTTTTCATTAAGAGTAATGAGCAAATCCCGTAGGATCCCATTCGTCTCTTTATCACATAGAGTAATGAGCAAATCCCATAGGATCCCATTCGTCTCTTTATCACATAGAGTAATGAGCCAATCCCGTAGGATCCCATTCGTCTCTATTTTCACTTTCTTTTCTTTTTCACTTTCTTTTTCTCTTTCACTTACTTTCTCTTTTCGTTTCCTTCTCAAAGAATGATGCGAGATGTTATGCATATGCTTGCAAAAGTAAATAAAGTAAATGTAAATGATAAAGTAACCAAAACAAGCATGAATTAAAGGAGCAAAAGTAAAGACATAAAGTAAAGGACATAAGTAAAATAGATAGCAATCTCGGATGAACAATATGTCGATCGAACTCCGGCATCAATAATAAAAGTAGAATCATACATGAACGATTAATCTATTAACCATTCTAAAAACAAGCTTGGATCCTCTAACCTCCAATGATCCAACCTATGCTTAGAAACGAATCTAACTTAGAATATTCTAAGATTCGATACTTTCCTCGAGAACTCCTAAGTTCTCACTTAAAGGATTAACTCTTAATCCTAAGGGCACTAACTCTCAAGCCTCAAATCTTAGACTCGGTTTCTAGTCTTAGTTTCAAACTCTACAAACCTTCACACTTATTCGATTTCTATAATTACTTTAAATTCTAACTATTCTCACCTTAATAAAAGTGAAGACTTTGCTCCTAAACACCGGAAGAGCAATCAACCACGCGGTTCGAAAACACCTACAAACGAATTATATCATACAATCAATAACTTTACCAACTATCGATCAAACATCAACCAAACGTACAAAACAACGAAAAACCCAACAAAATCCCACATGAGGCCCACGGCCCTAGCATCAAAATTGGGTCTCGGGTTTGGTTTTCCGGTTTTTTGGCAATTTAAATACGTTTCGAGTTGGTTTTAAGCAAATTCGATAATCCCGATTTCAATGGGTATCGATAATTAGGGTTTTTGAACATTAATCCCTTTCCCGAATCGAATTTAAATAAACATTCATTCATTAATTTCTAACCCAAAATCAAACCCAAAAGGGTAAATTTCAAACGGAAAGGGTTTCGACTGAAACTCGGTTTTAGGGTTAAGGGATAGTTTCCAAAAACTCTTAAAACTACTCCCGAATTGACAAACACCGAGTTTCACGGCAATAAATCGAAAGAAAACAATGAAAACTCCATTAAAACACTATTTGGAGCTTAGGGTTTCAAGAGAAACTTACCGAGATCTCCGTAAAACACGAGAGAAACGGACGATGGTTAGGTGGGAAAGGATCGTAGGATCGATACCTTTCCAATGGACCCGAAATCAAGTCGATCGGGCAAGAAACGAACGAAATCAAAAATCTCACTTTTCTCTCTTGAAGCTCACGGCCTTGGAGCAAAAATGAGGAGTGATTTTGGTCAATTTTGAGTCAATGGTCATTTAAAGAAGATAGTCAAATAATGTTTTTAGATATTTTGAAATTTTGGAAATTACGACTTTGCCCTTTTTAGACTTTTGGCTTAAAAACGAATCCCGAACATCTCAAACTATCCCAATGGTGATTAATAATTATTAATTAGCCCGTTAATAATTATTAATACCATTAAAACGTATTTAAACAAATAAAGCCATTAAAAAGAATTAAAATGAAATAAAATACTAAATTCTAATTTAACAATTAATAAATAAACTTTAATTACTTAAATAAAATAAAATAATTAATTTTTTTTTATCACAAAATAACGGGACGTTACACGGCCCCCCCTTCATAAAAAGGGTTTCGGTTTCGGTTTTCCGGCTTTTAGGCAATTTAGATGTGTTTCGAGTTGGTTTCAAACAAATTCGATATTCCCAATTTCAATGGGTATCGATAATTAGGGTTTTTGAACATTATGTCATTTCCCGAATTGAATTTAAATAAACAATAATTCATCAATAAATAACCCATAATCAAACCCAAAAAGGTAAATTTCAAACGGGAAGGGCTTCGACTGAAACTCGGTTTTAGGGTTATGGGATTGTTTCCAATAACACTTAAAACAACCCCCGTACTTAAAATCATCGAGTTTACCGGCAAGAAATCTAAGAATCAAAGAGAAAACTCCATTAAAACACTATTTGGAGCTTAGGGTTTGAAGATTAACTTACCGAGAACTCCGTGGATCATGGGAGAAAGGCACGATGGTTGGGTGGAAAAGAATCCTAGACTTGAGGGCTTTCCGATGCAACCAAAATCGAGCCGATCCGCCGAGAAACGAGCAAAACCCGAATTTTTCTTTCCCCCCATTCTTGCCCACGGTTTGGAGGTGAAAAAGGTGAAGCAAATGGTCAAAAATTGGTCAATGGCAATTTAAAGAAGAATATGAATAGTGTTTTGGATATTTTTAAGAAATTGGAAATGACGATTGCGTCCTTTTATGACTTTTGACTTTTGAATCGAAACCCGAAGCTCTTAAGTAAATCTAAAGGTGATTAATAATTATTAATTGGCCTATTAATAATTATTAATGTCACCGAAACGAAATTTAAAGTATTAAAACGATTAAAAAGAATTTCGGGCGAAATTAACTACTAAAATCGAAATTACAAAAATAATAATTTAAGTAAACACTTAATTGAAATAAATAAATAAATAAATAACATTAAATAAATAATAAAAAAAAATCTCACTTCAAAATAACGGGACGTTACAAATGTAAATGAGACCCATGTGTTTTTTGTCAGATGCATGAACACCCCTGTAGTTTGAAAATGATAAATCACACGCTTGTAGTTCCACATTATTTCAAGGAGACTTATCCCTTCTAACGCTATTAATTTTCTTTTAGTTATAACTTTTTCATTTAAATTCGATTTAGATGATTCAAGATGTTTTGGAATCCTCATTTCAGGCTCTATTTTATGTTTACTTAAACACTTCTAAATCATCAGTAATTTAAAGGGTTAATGGTGTCAATCATACCTAGTATTTTGATGAAAATAAACTCTTTTATTTATTAACGATTTTAAATTTTTGAAGTGACCATAACGTAGAGCTCGAAATGAGAATTTTAAAATATCTTGAATCATCCAAATCAGTGTTCAATCGAAAAAGTTATGGCTAAAAGAAAGATAATGACGTTGGTGGGGAGGGGTCTGATTAGAATAATTTAGAACCATATAATATATGTGTGATTTGTCATTTTCAAACCACATATGGTGTTCATACATTTGACACAAACGACAATGGTCTCATTTGCATTACTCTTTAATCAATCAAATAATTCTAAATTAAACAGAAATATGTATTAAAAAAATTACATATAAATATTTTTTTAAATTAAAACATAAATATATATTTTATTAATTACACATAAATATATGATAACTACATCATCTTGTTTTAAAAATAGTTTGATCTTTCTATTTAATTATTTTTTTTCTATTAGAAGACTACGTAATAACAATTTTCCCAAAAATAAAAAATAAAAAATTACACTCAATTCATCTGTTACTTTGGACAAGCTGGCACGCAGCACCCGATGATCCTTGCTTCCTCTCGGTGAGTTCTCCTCTCTGCTTGTGTTTGACTCTCTCTTGTTTTGATTACGGTTTCCTTTTTTACGCGAAAAGTTTGTTTAATTTGAAGTGTGTGACCCAGATTTCCCTTTCTGGCTGTGAAGTTTGTTAATTTTGAAGTATAAAAATGAAGCTTTTTTTTTTTTTTTTTTTAAAGTTTGAGACTGGAGATAATTAAATATGGAATCTGAATTTCAATCTTATATAATTATTTTGTGTTTAATGCAATAATTAATCTATGTATTGGGCTTAATGAGCCTAAAATATACTTTCAATTTAATATTATCTAATAATTAATTTTAATTGCAGCAGTTTAAATAGCTATAGCATCAATTTGCTGATCATTGCCTTCTTTCTTTGGAAGACTTTTTCTCTCTCAAATTAAGTAGATTATATCTATAAATTGATCTTATTTGTATTGTTTGACTAATAACTAATCACTAACAAACTATTAATCAACTAGTTAACGATACAATAAGATCTGTTTGGAGGTATTATGCGGTATCAAAACCTGCCAGCCTATGTTATTGTTTATTCTAGAATCTGTGACCTAGTACCTGTTCGGAATAACTTTTAGAAGTGTTTTTGATAAACACTAAAAAAAAAAAACTTTTAAACACCTTCGAAAGTTATTCCAAACGGGCCCTTAGAAAACTTTTCCAATCTATTTCCATCTGATTTCAGATAATTTGATAAACATACAAGGGTTGTTTGCTTGCGTTGCATAAAAATGATACTATTCCTGCCCAGTGTAGCTCACAGGACTCTTTGAGTACCAATCTCAGCTTCAGTCCTTAGACAGTGGCTTATACTCTGATTCATTATTTAATATTTAGAAGTATATGTTAGTCTGATGGTGAACATTATATTCCAAATGAGTTTATGAACTTCTTCTCGGATCCGGAATTTTGAAAGACAATTCAAATGCACCTCAAATTCTTTGTGAAAGTTACTTGGCATCCTGACTTCCTTACGTGTCTCATTTCTATTGGGTAAAACATAAGTAGGTCCTATGTATTTATTAAAAAATCACACATTTATTATCCATTAATATATTCTATCCAATAGAAATGGGACACGTAGAAAGTCAGGAGGTAAGTATCTTCCATCTTTTATTGGTTAAGAGAGACTGTTGATTCTGAACCGATTCTTAATTTTTCTCTTTTGTTGTTTTATATCTTCTTCATTCAAACTAAAGTTTTTATCAATTAAATATCACCCCTCCTCCAATAAAAGAACCACATTGATTTTATCTTTTTTCTTATAACCCAAATTAATTTGTTTCTTGGAGCAAAGAAACTGATTTTTTGTTACTTTTAGTTTCTGCAGGCAATGATTACACCAATTGCAGTAGCCTTTGCAGTTGGTCTTCTTGGATGGGTTTATCAAGCACTAAAACCTCCACCTCCAAAGATATGTGGATCAACAAATGGTCCTCCAGTTACTTCATCTAGAGTAAAACTCAACGATGGAAGGCATTTGGCTTACAGAGAATTAGGAGTTCCTAAGGACGAGGCCAAGTACAAGATTATCATCAGTCATGGCTATAATAGCTCTAAAGATCTGTACTTTCCTTCCCCTCAAGTATGGAACGTTTACTCTTCCTTGAGTCACGAATGTCTTCATCTAAGTAGTGTTTGGCATTTTCTGTTGTCCCCAGACAGCATAAAATCAGCTTATCATTTCATAACTGCATCTCATCAAGTTCACACACGCCTAAACAAATATCTGTCGTTAACTAAAGAAACAAACTAATTGCAGACAATGGAGAAATGATATTTTAAGGCGATGAATCAGTACACCAAACATGTTAAATTAGTTTATCAAACCGAACATACCCTTGGTCTTCTATTATCTTTTAATCAGACTGTAGATGTTGTTCTTCTCATATTCTGATATGATTTACATATAAATCATATCGAAATTAATAATGTATTTAATCATGTTCTCTTTTGATTTACAGGAACTTGTGGAGGAACTTAAAATATATTTCTTATTCTTTGACAGAGCTGGTTATGGAGAGAGTGACCCCTATCCGTCACGCTCGGTGAAGAGTGAAGCATTTGACATTCAAGAATTAGCAGACAAGTTGCAGATTGGCCCAAAATTTTACATAATTGGATGTTCAATGGGAGCTTACTCTATTTGGAGTTGCCTAAAATACATTCCACACAGACTTCTCGGAGCTTCCCTAGTAGTTCCTTTTGTTAACTATTGGTGGCCTTCTGTTCCTTCGACTTTATCAAGGCAAACATTTAGGAAACTCCCTCCATCATACCAACGGACGTTTCGAATAGCACATTATACTCCATGGTTATTCTATTGGTGGATGACACAGAAATGGTTCCAAACATTGTGGGGTGTCGACCTCTTCTGTGATTGGGATTTAGAGGTGTTGAAGAGATTGACAGAACACTCAAGCGTTGGCCAGGTTTTAGTTTTTCTCTGCTTGCATTGACTGCAATAACATATTATTATAGTGTCGTTTATTATGTGCAATATATGTACGCTTGTTCAAATTTTTTAGCTCCAGTGAATAACTAAAATTTGAGATGGGGCATGTTTTGATGCTGTTATGAAAATCAGCTTTCTTCTTGTTACAACAAAAATTTAGTAAAGTATGTTTGGATTATAGATTTGTAAAAGTTGTTTACTTTGATTTTCTTTACCTTTTTTTTTTCAGACGACCTGTTTGTTTTAGAAAATTGTCGGTTATGTTTCTTTTCAAAATCATAGATTTGTGAACAAATATCTAGCTATCTAAAACATATTCTTAAAAGTTATTTGAAAACAAAAGCAAAAAAAAAAATATTT